>VZTF01004507.1:615095-800640 GCA_013397755.1 Cnemophilus loriae
CGGCGGGGCGCGGGAGGCCCCGGGCGGAGCCCGCCGGGGCGGCCCGCGGCCGGTAGCGGGTGACAGCGGGAGCGCAGCAGTCGGTCCGCGGTTTAGGGAAGCCAGTACCCCCGGGGAAAGGGACAAAGAGTCCCTTGTAATAAGCCAAAATTGCTACATACGGGGTTTGGGTTGTTTTGGGTTTTTTTTTCCTGCAAGCACTTGTTTATCCTGGCCCGGGGATTGCCGTGCACTGTGTGTAATGCTTGCGAGGTGTGTTTTTCCTAGGCAGCTGGAATTTATGCAAGTTGAAAATCGAAATGCCAGAAATGCTGCCCTAGGAAAGTTTCTCTTTTGGCTCTCTTCCATGTCCCAAGAAGAGAAAGGAAAGTTCAGTACCACAGAAGCTTGATCCAGGAACGGGGTTTTTGCCAGAGAAAATGTAGCACCACAAGAACTATTAAAAAACTATTCAAATGCAGTTCTTCAGCCGAGACTTAGGATGAATTGTTTTGTAAAGTATATCTCTTAAATTAATCATTTATTCTGTTGCTTAAATAACATATAATTATTAAGATACAGGGTTGCTTCTTCTTTTTTCTTTTTTTTTCTTTTTTTTAAGAGTGTATGAACTTTGGATTCCATAGAGTTCAGCCGTGGACTAACATTTTCCCATTACACTTCCAACCAGTCAAAAGGCTGGAAGATGCCGAAGGCTGTCTAGTTCTGGCTATGAAGGGAATGTTGTGATTTGAACATACACTGTAAATTTTTGGTTTTCAGTTGGAGTGGGGCTGTTCTTAGCCTTCTTGTGGCTTCAAGTTGCAAACTACTATTGCACGATAAACCATATTTTGAAGTTGGTTTACATAATATTGCTCAATAGGAAGCGTAATTTCAGGCTATAAATAAGCAATAAAAACCACCTATTGACTTCACTAAGATCTATCCTCCTTAATGTGCTCAACCCATTGGTTATTTATGTAAGCGTAGAACTTTTGAAGAAAATAGGAAAAGGTTTTCTGCAGCTTTTTCCTTTGTATTTTCTATTTTTTTTCCTCGTGTCACAGAGAAAAGGGGTTGCTCCAAGCACTGTATAGGTAAGGATATATGTAAAGTAAATGGAAGTTTACCATAACTGAGAAACCACACGCATACAAAGAATTCACTAAGAATACAGCACCATTTGGGGAGGAAGTCCTATTACACAATAGGAAAAGCAAAGCTGGAGACTGAAGGGGTATTTTAGCAAATAAGATGGAAAATCAACAGATAAGACACCACTGTGAATCTGATTCAAATTTGGCTGACTGAAGCCTGCCACTGAAATCAAAGCAATTTGGATGAGAGTATGAAATCAGATACCTCTTTGGACACATACAAGAAAAAAGAAGTCTTTAAGTAGTTGAAGGTAGAAAGGTGCAGCTAAAAAAAACTTTGTTAGAGTAGAGGATTTTAAATAAAAACTAAACCAACTGTTTCTTTCAACTTTTCTGAGTTTATTAGTCTATACAAAGGATGGAAATGTATTGTTGGTCTGTAGGAAGTAGAAGGGGTGACTATAATACATATATAATATATAATACCGAGAAGTAGATTTGCCCTAATAAAAGTGTTGAATATATCTTGTCAATCAAATGGAAAAGCTGTAGGCATGTTAATATTAATACTTATTATTTGTGGGTCAGCGTCTATGGGTAAATTATACCTGACAAAACACTGTCAGTGCACAGTAATTGTCCGCAAGATTTCCTAGACTTGAAGTATGAAAAACATAGGCAATAAAACTCTGTGTGCGTATTAGTACAGCAATGTTTTGGAAAATAGTAAGAAAAAAACATGAGGAAAAAGTGCATTTTAAGAAGAGCTTGAAGGAATAACAGTGCGATAAAATGGGTTAAATAAGTAAATGAGGAATTCTGTCTTATTTACATGTGCAAATGTTGCAGTGACTGTAGACTCAGGGCACGCTTCAAAGGAGTATTTGCATGATAGTTTGCGTTTGACCTGCAAATGGTAATGATTGGTTCTCTCTCAAAGGACTAATTAAGAAACCCATCAAGATAGAATGTGGTATAAATTATTTTTAAGAATTTCCGATTACCTATTAAAAGAGCATTTTGTTCCTACAGAGATGTAACGATCTCTGTTGCAGACTGAGGAGCAACATGGTGGCTTTTGGGATTGTGGAAGATTGAATAAAGAGTGAGTCAGAACAAGCAGGGTTGGGTAGTCTTTGTCTCCCATCCTCAGATCAGACTTCTGCTTATGAGTCATACGTAAGCTCTATACAATAAAGTTGTAGGTTGACACTATAAATCTCAGAAAGTGCCTGGAAAATTAATATTCCTCTCATATATGATTTATAAACATCATATAACTTGTATTTTAAACAGGCTTAGAACATGAGTGTGTAGTCTAACAGCAGCAGCATATTAATAAAGGAATACAACATGAATGTTAATTAAGAGAGCTTACACAGTAAAGAAAAGAAAAAATCCAGGTCTGCCACATCATCACGTGGTGTTACAGAGTCAATTAAATTTCATTTGTTTGGACGAAATTACCTAGGTGAGTGAGACAGTCTTAACAGCTCACCATGGCTGAAATACTTCAAATACTTCTGCTTTTTTCCTCTACTTCTCCCTTTCAGCTTTCTTCTTGACTCAGACTTCACCTTCCTACCCAGTTTGTTTGTGCCAGCTCTTGCCACTGTCAGATGCATAAACTGAATTAACTCAACTAGCACAAAATTATCAAATACACTCCCACACCCACCCCAAGTACATTTCTTTCTCAAACAGAAAGCTGAATGCCCTGCACAAAGGGTCTCTGAACTACCACAGATGGGAGAAGGGAGATGATGGACAGTGTGCAAGAGCAAGGAGAAGGAGTAAAAATCTATTTTAAAGTAAGCAGTCTTTCATCTTGAAATTACAGATTAAGCTTGCTATGAGTTATCTGACATGCGATTACTTTTGCTTCAAACATAAAATATTTCTTCAAAGGAAAAACAGATAAATGCTGGAGTTCCTAACATCCAAGGGGCTGCAGAATTCTCAAGAACTGGAAGGGCAAATTACTGGTGACCTCTAAGGGTCTCATCACAGGCAACTTTTGAAGAGGCCGTTCTTTTGACAAGCTTAGTTGAGTCCCTTTGAAATCATAAATCAGCATTTCCCCATTCTGGTGTTAAAGTGATTTCCAAAGAATCTTGCAGGCATTCAGAACTTCCCACAAGTAAGCAACAGGATCAGCCAAGAAGGAAGAGAAGAGGAAATAGGAGGAGGGAAGAGGAACATTCCTTTCTGACAGCTGTGAGGTGCTGTGCAGTGCAGTCCCAGCGCACTCACAAAGGCATTCTGTGTACCTTCTAAGGTGGAAGGCATCTCATAAGCAACCCATGACACTTCCCTACAGCATGTGAAGCACATCCCAGAAATAGTAGGAAGCTAACTCTAGAATCTTGCCCTGTACTTTTGTCAAAGGACAGATGTCCCATGCCATATAAAGACATTGCAAGATAACTCCTGCCCTCCGTGATATGTTTTAAAATCATAGTTCAAAACAGGAGTAAGATATGAGTCAAAAAGCTCAGTCTAGGGTGCCTAGGATGTCAAATTTCTTAACAGTACTACAGATGTTCTGCCTTGAGAAAGTTCTTCACAAGGCTGCTTTACTGTGTCACCGCCAAACATTCTAACTGTGTACGTGCTTTTAACCCAGGGTGTTTTAATTTTGACACGAAATTACACATCACATCTGAGTTAAGTTTTTAAGAGCTTGTATCACTGAAAGGTGAATTTTCCTTCTCTCTCCTTTGTTCCCCAGATTGTCTCCTTTGCTCCTGAAGGTCAGAAAAGCACCAGTTATGAGAAAGGCAGGGCAAAGCTCACAGAAGTAGTGATGGGGAAATAGAACTGTGTCTTTTCACAGTGATAAACAAATCTGCTGAAGTTTCAATGTGTAACTTCACACAAAGCCCTCACAGAAAGATGATTAAACCAAACCATTATATCATGGATACGGCCTGGGCTCTGGCATGTAACATGGTAATGGATGGTATCGTTAACAACTGGCCAAACCATTAGTCTGTTATCCCTTGGTTTTCTGTCGTAATGTTTATGGGAAACAGCTTAGAAAATTCAAGGCCCAAACAGAGATCTGAGACTATGTGGACAAGTGACTAGGGAGTTTGATAGTGCTTTTGGAAGTTAAATCAGCTAGATGACAACAAAATACATCATATAAAAATTTTAGGCCAGACTTGACGCTCTGAGATCAAAGACTGAAAACTGAGACCAGGACCTATGTTCATTAAATTTTCTTCATACAGAGTCCAGTACTCTGCTGCACTTTGAATAAATTATTGACAATACTGTGGGACATAGGGTAGGGAAGATTTACTGGGAATATCTTCATGGGATGTTGAGGCTTGTTTTGGGGCCTTTTGACACATCTGCTTTTCAAAATTAGAAGTCATTATCATTAGTACCAAGTTGATTAATAATAGTCTAATGCAGGATATTATTGGCAGCTGGCTGAACATGAGCCAGTGTGTGCCCAGGTGGCCAAGATGGCCAACAGAATCTTGGCCTGTATCAGAAACAGTGTGGCCAGCAGGACCAGGGCAGTGATTGTTCCCCCTGTACCCAGTACTGGTGAGGGTGCACCTCAAATCTTGCGTCCAGTTCTGGGCCCCTCAGTACAAGACAGACATTGAGGTGCTGGAGTGTGTCCAGAGAAGGGCAACGAAGCTGGTGAAGGGTCTGGAGCACAAGTCTGAAGAGAAGCAGCTGAGGGAGCTGGAGTTGTTTAGCCTGGAGAAAAGGAAGCTCAGGGGGGACCTTATCGTTCTTCACATCTGCCTGAAAGGAGGGTGCAGCAAGTGGGGATCGATCTCATCTCCCAAGTAACAAGTGACAGAACAAGAGGAAATGGCCTCCAGTTGCACCAAGGGAGGTTAAGATTGGATACTTGCAAAAATTTCTTCACTGAAACAGTCAGGTATTGAAATGGCTGCCCAGAAATTGATGGAATCACTGTCCCTGGAAGCGTTCAAAAAACATGTAAATGAGGTGCTCAGGACATGGTTCAGTGTGGACGTGGTAGTGATAGGTTAATTGTCAAACTTGATTATCTGAGAGGTATTTTCTAACCTTAGTGATTCTAGGATTCTATGAATCTAATATTATCATGTAATGTCACTTTGGAGAACTGCTGGAGGTGATAAGCTTGGTGTGCGGAATCATATTTATGTAATAGATTGCCTTAAGATAGTCAAACCGTCTTAACAACAAGGTTTCTACCTTCCTGATTTTGTAGGATTTACTACTGCTGCTTTTTAAAGTAGAAAGCCAAGAACAACCTAAGTGCTGTATATATTTAAATATTCTAAGGAACGCTCTCATTCCAGTATTGTATTTTCACACAGTATGTAAAAGCACACATTGATTTAAAATATGATCATAGTATGGAAATTTGACTTGTAAACTGTTTTTGTTGTGAATTATTTATTGTATAATAATTATTTATTTAATAATTATTAATGTTAATAATTATTTATTGCATCCAAGTTAAGAAGACAGTGTGAACAGAACTTGGAAAAAATTTGTCATTTATTACTACTATTCGTCAGAACACGCAGAGAGAATACTCTATTTATTTTCCATAATCTATGCTTTTTGCCTAAATTGCAAGGGTTATGGAGAAGTAACGAATGTGTAGAGCACATAAGAATCACACTTAAGTAAATTTCTAATCTTTGCATTTATCAGGTAATACTTTTCTATTTCTTAATGTTTGGAATGGGATTTTTTAAAAAAATCTACATAAAGTATTATTCCTTTGTTTTATTATAGCTAATTATAGATAAAATTTTCACTGTAATTTCATAAGCAAAAGCCTTAAATTAGGATGTGATGAATCACTGAGTGGAGCTCAGACTTTTTGCTCAGGCAAGACATTATAGATGGGGCATTAGTCTTTATTGGTCAAATTATCAGTTGTCCTCATAAATATTTGTCCCCTGTTAGCTGAATATACACATGTGCTGTCACACATCCAGAATTACTACCTAGTTTGTAATCAGATGTACCCGGAGCTTCAGTGATGTAATCTGGACTGTTTGTGTCCCCTGTGGAAAGCACCTGGGTCATATGACAGACAGGGGACAATCATGGCAGGATAGGGGCAGTGGGGATCTGGGAGAAAATTTGGCAAGAAGCAGCTCTAGATTAAGTTATTCTTATGGACCTTCTGGAGTTAGATCAATGGATATTACTGTTTTGTTCAGACTGGACAAAACACTGTCTGCTAGAGTTATTAATTCAAGTATAGGCAAAACTTCCCTACATTCATCTAACAGTGGTGGAAGACTTGTATTTGTCAAATGTTTTTGTCTCTTAAGAATCAGATTATGATTCCCCTATGCTGAAGAGCAATTTCCCATTCAAAGTACTCCAATTGATATCAATGTAATAGACGGTCACGTAAGTATCTACGCAATTAGAGAATAGCATTATCCAAAGTTAGAAAAGAGAATAAATACTATAAAATAATCTTACATACTTTCTCAACAAGTGATCTTCTCAATGTAAGACTCAGGCTATATTGCTCCAATCTGACTAGTAGCAGAAAAATCAAAATCCTACGCCAAATCCCTGTTAGATCAATTAAATGACTGAGGAAAAGATGACACCAAGTTATTTACTTGCCTTTTTTTTTGAAACACACTTAAGTTTGTGGGATTTTTTTTTTAATTAGGAAAAAATCCCCTAAAAGCTATATTTAAGCCTCAGTTGTATATTCAGAATATGCTACGCTCTGTGTATGACAAAAAGCTTTTCAACAGACTTTTCCAGAAGATTAAAGGTTGGATTTTACTGTGATTTACAATGTAACTATGTGAATTATGCATAGTTATTAACATCTGAGAGAAATCATCCCTTAAGCCATAAAATCTTGTTTCTCTTCTTTCTTCAGCTATTATTGTGTACAGATTGCCCTGGACCTGGAAGTGCAGCAAACTCCTAATGAAGTTCATACATGCTGGATTAAACACCATAGCTATGATTCTTGCAATTGTTTCTACGGTAGCCGTGTTTGACTTCCACAATGCCAACAACATTCCTAACATGTACAGTCTGCACAGCTGGATTGGGCTGACTGCTGTTATATTTTACTCTCTCCAGGTCAGACTCTAACTGTATTTATAAACACGTTGTAAATTTGAAGAATGTTTTGAGTAATTCAGGCACAATAGGCTCTCGCTAGTACATTGTAACTACTGGGATAGCCATTCTACACTCTGATTCGGCAAATTAGCATGTAAATGTAAAAATACTGGATCATTGACTTTGAGGAAAAATGCATTTTTAAGCATATTTTGTTTCTTTGTTGGGATAATGGCCATTAATTTACAATACAGTTACACAGCAGTGTGTTTCTAAGCTCTATTAACTCCTGAACTTACAGCAAGTTACTTGGTTTGTTGGCAGCATATTTAAATATAGTTAAAGCATTTATTAAGGAAGTCTCAAATGAAGCTATCATAAATATAAGTAGTCACTTCTCGGCCTCAAGACTTTTGTTAATCAGCAGAACAAGTGCATCAGGGAGCAGTAGAGATGTAAAGGATCTGACATCTGAACGAGCTACTACTGGCTAACCAGTTTTCCTGAATCAGCAGAATTTTGATAGATGTTTGTGGACATGCTTTTAACTGCTCCTCTTGGCAGAGAATTAGCATTATTATAATGTAAAATGAGCTAACTTAGTATGTTTTGCGTTTGGCAAAGAAGAGCAACCATGCCCTAAAATTTACAGAACACATACAGATGCTTCTGCATATACATTCTGAACTCCCTATATTGTTTTATTACACTACGGAAATTAATTTTGTTCCTTCAAATTTTTTTTTTCCCAAAACACTAAAAAGAAAAAAGGTTTAATTATCTATGATGAAGCACAGAAAACCCTCAGCTAAGGGATTTGGGTTCTAGACTTTACCCTTCACTGCTCAGGCCAAGAGGTACAGGAAACAGTGCTGAAATAGTGTTTTTAACATTTAGAAAAAAAGAAAGCATATTGCAGCATTGTTGAGTATCTTCTCTATAGCTGAACAAATTAATAAGAATGAATACGAATGAATAAGAACAATGTTAAGATATTCTTTGTTCTAATAATGCAGCTATTTCAAGGAAGTCTGTGCTGCCACTACACTATCAGCATTTTTTCTAATGGTTAAATGAAGAATAGTGAATAAGATCTTCGTTCTACTTTTCATTTTGCTACTATAAACAAGATCAATGGCACTTAATGCCTTGCCTGTCACATCAAAAGATCCTTGGTGTTCCTTCCTCCATTCTGGGATGTAAGTCTCCTGTCAGAGACTGATATTTGTTAACTGACTGAGCACTACCAAAAATAGTCATAACGCAGTATCTTTGTTAATAAAGAAGACACTTGGCACTTACCAGAAGTGGCATGTCAGTCCTACGCTCACTCTGCCTACAGGAACAATATTGTATCTATATTGTACTTAAGACAAATGTAGGTTAATACAGCATAGCACATTGACATAGATTTAAGAATAGGGCAAAAATGTAAAATGAGACTGTCTTTTGGAAAACGATGTCTCTGGAAAGAAGTACTCCAAAATGACATGAAGCTCTAAATGAGTTCTCACAATGCTGTGACAACAGGAAAAAGATGGCATAGGGGAAACTAATATGAAATATCACGGAATAATTTTTTTTAAAATATGAAAGAATGATTAGAAAAATTAAAAGCAACGCACCCAAAGAAACTCTGGAAAAGTAATTTGAGAGCTGGAAAAGCTATATTCCAGTGTAAGACTTAAAAAACTACAGCCGTTTAGCAGATCTAAGATTAAGTGATGATTTGATTACAGTGTATTAAAGCTTCCTAGGGAGAAAATACCAGGCTCTTTAATCCAACATGGAAAGACAAAACAAGGACTAAGACTGGAAGCTAAAGCAAGATGAAATACAAATTCATGCTCTGTGTCTAATTTAGCAGCAGGGATGAGTAACAGTAGAACAAACTAAAGAAGGGATGCAACCTCAACACGACTGGGCAAGCCTATGGCTGCAACCATGGGACATGATGGGTTATTATCCATCACAAAGTTAGTGCTAATAGGAGTACTAATGTCCCCTGAATAACTTGATGCCACCCATATATGTCTTCGCTCTGTAAATGCCATGTGACTAATATATTGAGAGACCATTCCTCTTCTAAAGATAGGCATTTAAATTTAACTGAAATTCTAACGAGGTAAAATTATTTAATCCACTCAAGTCAGAAGGTTAGATTGCCTTCTGATGTTCCTTTATGTGCAAATCTGTAACAGGAGCAGAGAACAGGACTTGAAGAGACTGTAGAACTGTGGCTCCTCACACCTTTACTATATTAGTGAATTAGTAACACTGAAGACTTGTGTTTCCAGTACTTAGTTTGGTTGGAGTTTTAGCATTGTCAGTAAGTTCGGACACTGATATTAGGTAGGATGATTTATACAATGTTTAATGTCTGCTTCCCAAGTGCTAACCCAGAATTTTGCTTTGGTTTTGACAGGAAACACATTCAAAAATAGAAATGCCAATTCTTTTCAAATTTTTACCTGAAGACATTTCAGAATGGAATTTTTATGATTACTTTTATTCTGCTTGAGAAGTTCAGCTTGTTTTCCATCTAGCTTTAACTGTGAATCTGTTTTGTTTTCAGCTTTTCTTGGGTTTTGCTGTCTTTCTGCTCCCTTTTGCTCCAGTTCATCTCCGAGCAGTTCTCATGCCAATACATGTTTATTCGGGTCTTACCATCTTCGCAACAGTGATCGCAACAGCTCTCATGGGAATCACAGAAAAGCTTATATTTTCATTGTAAGTATTTGTTTCTACTTGTTTATTAAGGTTATTCATTGCAAATTATATTTCCATTTGCCCAGAATAATAAGCGTCCAGTATTGGGACACTGTTTTGTTTTGTTTGTATTAAAAAGACCTACCTAGCAGGAGACTGCTGTTGTTAGACCAGGATTGTCTTTAAAACAATTGTGTCTGACCTTTCCTTCCTTTTTCCCCTTTCAAAGGAAAAACCCTGCATACAGCACATCCCCACCAGAAGCAACTTTGGTCAACTGTCTTGGTCTTTTGCTTGTCATCTTTGGTTCACTTATTCTGTGGATGGCAAGCAGGCCCCATTGGAAGCGCCCCTCAGCAGAGAACGCTAAAATTCTGAGGCCCATTGGAGCGACTTCTGAAGGCACAGAAGAAGAATCCACAATGACAAACAGTAGTAACGCAGATAAATCTGATCTGAGGATCAATACTGAAGCAGCCAGGAAACAAAACATCAAATTTGATGAAGCAGGACAAAGATCAACTATGTAAAGAAAATACACAGAATAGAAGTACTATTATACTGCCAAACTCCCCCTGGCGAGAGGCCTTCTCATGTAGTTATATCGATATGTAAGTAGGCTGAGGGTTAATTTTTAGTATGGCTTGCTGAAAGATACTCAAGTTTTCGGCATATGGATTTAAATTCCTGTAAGTTTCAAACATATACTGGTCCATGCCTAGTCCATGCCTTGTTTAAAAAACCAAGAGCATGAATGACATCACATAATGGGAAAATCACGTAATTGGAATCTGTTTTCCATATCATGTCTTAATTTAATGCTTATATCTCTTATAGTCATGAAAAATTTAACAAGATTCAGACTAAATTTTGCTGTTGAGTGGTTTTGCATGTTAAGAATCAGCCATGAAGTATATCAGACAGAATAATTTCGTTTGTCACACATAAATTTTCTGGTAGTGTTAATTTTTCTAAAGCTCTGATTTTTCTAGTTGATTAGCACCCTCACCAGCTGCTATGTTCTATGGGATTTGAGGTCATTCAGCACTTTACAGAGTTACTCCATAAAAATGTTTATTCTAAAGTTTTTAATTAAAAAAAAGAAATTAAAAGTTTGCTTGATATCTTCATAAAATGTTATGTTTCCTATAGAAACTTCTGGGGTTTTTTGGTCTTGTTTTTTTTAAATCAGAATGTATCTGTTGACTTTTTAACAAATTCTACCAAATATGTTATATATAGACAATATTTGGCTCTGAATTATGTGCAATTATTACTTAAATCTAAGGAAATTTTAAGACATCCAAATGCAGAATTTGTCTTATTTGAAAAGCTATAGAAACACACTTAGAAAAATGTATCACTTAAACTAAGTCTTCCCTTTATCCCAGAAGGCAGCATTTTAGTATCCTTATTTGATTGCACAGTTCTGTTGATTTATGATACTAGACTGGAAATTAGGAGGTTAGAAACCAGAAAAAACTGCTATCAGTCTCACAGAAGAAAAACGAGCTTCAAGTGAGAAATGCTTTCTCCAAGACACAGGTGAGCTTTGCTGTTTTAATAAAATGCTACCTGTTAAGTGAAAGCCAATTTGGGTATCTCCACACTGACATCAAAAGCATTATTACCATACACATGAAGACATGCTTTAGCCTATAAGCAATCTATATAAACTCTATGACTCTCTAATTTGAAATTACAGTGTTAAATAATGCAGTTTGCTCTAAATAACAAAGAGTCCCTACTGGCACCTTACTTTTATAGCTCTTTCTAGTAATTGAAGTATTAATGTATTATGCTTATTCATTAATTTCACAGATACAAACAATATTTATACTTTTCCTACTATAGAAGAATAATTATAGTAGATTATTTGGACTGCACATGTCCAAAATGATGAGCCATTCTATTATAATCTCTTGTAAAAGCTGCAGAGCCCACTAGAAATCCAAATTTACCACTGTTCAGGTTGGAATATAGATAATTTCAGACAGCATATAATTTCCTATATTTTAAACACTACATAAATTTTTATCTACTTCAGCTTTTAAAAACATTTTAATACATTACCCTTCAACAAATGTGCCATTTTTGTAGTTCACTGTGTGTTAGTACAAAATATTTTGGACATGAGTTATTTCGGGTCTTCTCTCACAAGAAGTACCTCCGTTCCTGTTATCTGATTTGTAATAATATTTTATTATTTGGTGAATGCAGTACAGAAAGCTAGCACAATAAAATATTTTAAAAACTTTTCTGCTGTACCATTTGGTACTCAAGGACTACATCCCAGAGTTCTATGTTTTCAGTTATAGGTTAGTGGATGACTGGGACCAACCTCACATTGGTGTATTTCTTCACTGTAGAAAATACCTGCTTTCAGTGTACAATTCAGGTATGACAGAAGGAACGCTAACCTAAACTACTAAACTATTATGTGAGCACTCCTCCAGTCCCACTATGTGCAATGAATCGAATAGTGAAGCATGACAGGAGAAGTGAATAAATGAGCTCACTTGGAGTAATTTACTATACAGCTTTCTATACTGCACTCACACAGGCAACAGCATTTTAAATTGTTATGTATTGGCCTGTTACTGTGTCTCATCCACCTGTGAAAATGAGCTCTCTCAATTCTTGCATAGTACTAGGTCACATAACAAAAGCATATGTTTGTACAGAAGGTAGTCAGTTGCCTAGGGATTGTTCTGGAAGAAACTAACTGTACAGAGTACTGGAAAAAAACCACAAAATCCATGACTCCTTTTGTTACCGCACTGAATTGAATGTATTGAAATGAACAGCTTTTAGGTGATTGGTTCTGTATGCTGTTAAAGTTAAGCTATAATAACCAGTATGCCTTCTGTTTTCCACTGTATTCCATGTACTGCTCAAGGGGAATGATCCTTGAAAAAAGAATGGTGGTATTTCCTTACTTCTCTATTCTGATGAAGAGCAAGGTATGAGTAACACCACAGTTGTGGGTTCAAACCCCATACGGGCCATTTGCTTAAGGGCTGGATCGATGATCTTTCTGGGTCCCTTCCAACCCTGACTATTCTGTGATTCTGTGATATAAAACTAATTGAAAATCAAGGATTAGCAACCTTCTGAGGGGAGCCTCACAGAACACAATTTTAGTTTTCAACTTAGAGGTTAAACATGATAGTAGAAATTCAGAGGAAGCTGGAAGATTCCATTTGGGGAATTTATAATCAGTGATATCTCATGTGCAGGAACTGTGGGATTCTGGCTGCTGGTCTTTGGAAGGTCCCCATGAGATGCAGTAGCTTGTGAGTTCCTAAACCTTGATCAACCTTGGTACGTGCAATTTAAAACTGACAAAGCATACTATAGATTTTTGGCTTAATTCTAAACTGATTAAAAAGGCCTCTAAGTATCCTTGCAAAAAATGAGGTTAGTTCAGTGCTAAATAAAAATACATGTCTTTGGAGAGTAATAGCCCTAAACCTGCTTCTCAAAGTGGCCTTCCGTTAACTTTCACGCAAATTTTCTTACCTGTATTTATGAGTAACATAAATACAGCAGCAACATAGGAAATAAAAAAGTGTCTTTTCAAAGATACAAATGGAAGGTAGAACTCTAGCTTTTTCATCAGGATTTTTCTGCATGTTTGGAAATCATCTACATGTTTGTTTTTACAGGAACATGATTGTAGAGCTTACATTCCATGCTTGGATTCCTATAAAAAACCAGGAAGTTACAAAACCTAACATTGAAAGTGCTATCTTTTTAAGATGCCTGGAAAAAAAAATACTGCATTTACATGCTGTTATACAGTACTTTGCACAGAAGCAGAAGAGTGTTTTTTCCAACATTAATCAAATTGAAAAATGATGGTACAAATTAGATTTTTAAATTGAATGTAATTACATGTGTACTTCTTACCACATGTAACCAAGAATATTGCATATGATATTGTAAATATGGATTACTTGTTTACATGGATATTTTATTGATGCCAATTGCCAAATATTTTCTATTTCAGAAGTCTCTTTCTTTTGCATTTATTTCAGAAAACTCCTTCCTCTGTTTCTAACTGTTCACAAGAACTTAAAAAATTATTATCCAATGTACTTATTTGTAGATGAGAGCAAATATTTAATTACAGTGTCTATTTTCATTATTCTTTTTTTATATGTTAATAAAAATGATTTTTTCGAGCTTATGATACTAGTGAGTACAGATTTTCATTATACATATTTCATTATCATTCATTTCATAAATTTGGATAAAGATCAAATTATTCCTAACTTACTTTTTGAAAACAGGAGGACAGTTGTACAAAGTTTCTTAAATATGCCTTAATTTCAACTATTTATGATGATCTTTATGATGAAATTTATGTACTTTGTAGTCTTAGGAACATAATTAGTATATAATAGAAAGTGAAGGAATTCACTTCATAAACAATTTGTATTTCATCTCCTGATCATAACAGAAATTCCTCATAGCAGTTGTTAGAGGGAGGAAAAAAACAAACTATCCTATCATGAGAATGCCATAGCAAATACGGGAAGATCATGAATTCTGATATATAATGGTAACATAATGCACTGTAAGATCCAAATACCCTCAGATAAGTAACAGCCAGACTAATCACAGACCCCATGGAATCTTCTGACCCAGTTTAACATCTGCATATCAAGTTACTCATAAATAGGTTAATGATCATAAAATGCTAGAAAAGTAAAATCATCTATACTAACATATCAGTAAAACTAAGAATTAAGGTATGTTCTTGAGTACAGTAAGTTTAACTGGAAATTCTCCTGAAAGTGTAAAATCAAATAAATTGATTATTCATGAATACCATACAGCTGTTGGGTACGATTTTCCAACACATGATGATTTCATCATCATGGAATAACAAAAAATACTATTACAAACATCAGTGTAGCAGCAAACCTGTTGCATTCAAACCTGACAATTCCCTGTTGCTCATAACTTCCCTCAACTGTTGCCTGTAGGCTGGATGAGTTGGGGAAAATTCTGGTAAAATAGTCCATGTTTTTAGAATACATTGATTATAAAAAAATTCAGTGAAAGCTCAATTGTATTCAAAATTGAAAGAGGGGACTCAAATTTTGGTAGGAGGACTACATTTGTGTGGAAAAGTGTTTTTTGTAAGTAGTTGATGGAACCCTTGTAACTTACATACAGATTCTTGCATTGTGTTATGGTATGAATAACGCTTGTGATCTCTGTAAGACTAGTGGGCAGTAATGAAGGGTAAACTATTAGTCAGGTAGAAATTCAAGTCGAGGTCAGCAAAATGGATGACAACTATTCCAGGCAATTCAGCCAAGTGAAGAGAAAAGGTAAAGTTCAGAAAATCCAGTTACTACTGTATACATACCAGAATTCTAAAAAAATTACAGGGCCCCAGCTAACTCTTACAGAAGAAGCAGAAACAATGGGTATAAATTTCAATGAGCTCATTTTTGTTCACCAGATGTACTCAGCATAGAGCAACAGCCAACATATGCTAGCGTGGGGCTTGAGTTTACAGCTGAGTCCACGGCCACGTACACTGACTACTCATAGGCTCTCAAATTCCATATTTTACTGGTCACCAACTCATGTCATAGTTACAAATACAACTGTCAGAAAATGGATGAAAGTTTTGAAAATGTTTGCAATTTCTAGTTCAATTTTCACGAGCATTTCATTCCAACAAAAAATAAAAATTACATTGAGTAGTATTCAAATTCTGCAGGATATAATTCAATATTAGTGTGATTAATAGTGTGATGGTCAAATATTTTTGTGGCAGATGATCCTTCTCATACGTGTATACAAGCAGTAATCCACTAGGTGGCAAGCACTACCAAAACGGCCTTTGGCAGATGCTAGACCAGCCTGGCTTTTAGGTGATACAATGTGATGAGTCGTCTGCCTCAAAACAAAATTACAAGGTTAGTAGCCATAAAACACACAGTCATGTCAGAATTTATATATTCACTTCTCTATCTTTTTTTAAAGGCCTCACTTAGAATACAGTATTTCTTAATCTCTGATGTTGGAAATTGTTTTTTATTGTGCTCCAGAGCTCTTAAACTTCCGTTTGGAACTTTTGTGTAAATACAATCTTGGTTAAAAGACACAACAACGAGAACAGAAAAGCATGAAAATTTAGGAATAAGATCATATACAAGATATGAAAGTAGCAAGAATTAGAAAAAAAGGAGGAACTTCCAGTACTTTTACCATTTGACCTTGCAGTCTAAAAAAATAAAAATTGATCCAGAAAAAGTGAACATGAATGCCAATTTCAAATAAAAAAGTACATTTCTGCCATCTGATACATGCCAACAGCTTCTGTTCTTAATTTACTCTCTTTGTGGATACTGGCTTGTTTTCTGATGGTGTTTTCTGATCTATTCCACTGAACAGACTAGTTTCAGCACTACTGAAAGCTATTTTTTATACGGTATGCTAGAGCTGTTGCTTGATCTTTCTTGCTCACCCATTCTTTCAGTCTACACTGGAAGTTATTGTATCTCCTATGACTAACTAGTACTGATGTAGACAAGGCACTGCGGTTTTTCACAAAGCTTGCTATTCATGTTTAGGTCAACAAAGCGGCAAAATTCATGTAATTCTGATTCTCCAGGACACTACTCTCCTTATTGTTACGACTATTGGATCTGGTAGAAATACCAGTTTAAAATTCCATAGCAATTCAGCTTGAGTGCTTGATCTTTTTGTTATAAACAGCAATTGCTGTTGCAGTTAAGGAATAGGTCATAGATCCCTGTGGTAATGGGAGCACTAATACTGTCCGGCTCCTGTTTCTGATCAGATGTAGAGAATGGGATTAAAAATACATGAAAATTCACATGATTGTTCATTGCTGTGATTCCTGCATCTGTAATGGGGAGTTTGAACAAAAATGCAGCAAGGCACAGCCTCTATAATCATTTTAGTCTGTTCCAAATGCAAGACTGCCAATGGATAATAACGACGCTGAACACAGTAATAGGTCTTAATGGCCCTGACCAACCTCACCTGGGAGCCTCAACCCCCACACTCCTGCTCATGTGTCCAGGGGCTCTAATCTTTCTCCACAGGTATTTCAGTGCTTGCCTGCATCCCCTTGGACCTGACTTCCTGGCCTGATTTCTGCCTGACCCCATCACCCTGGACCTGCCTCGCGACCACAGGACTCTCACCCTCAGTAGGTCGGGTTATGACCTGTGGGTTGACTTCTCAGCATGACTGTCAACCTGTCTCAGCAGTCGAACCTGCTTGCCATTTCCTGCAGTTTGCGTCTGCTCTGCTGCCGGCCATTCCTCACTGCACCCTGACAGCAACCTTCTTGCATGTTCAGCCTGTACTCCGAACTGGATAGATCAGTCTTCATGAAGTATTTGCCATAGATAGACAGTGGCTTCCCCATTTATAACTATTCTCTTCATATTGTTTTATGGAAATAGTCTGCTTAAAAAGCCTTAAAATTACATTTTAGTTGTAATCTACAAAAAACGGATGAGGTGCATGGAGCAAATAAAGATGTTTGCCAGACAGTTCCTCAACAACAATAAAGAACGTTTTTTTTCTGCATTTACAATTATACTGAATGATACCATCATTTCACAGGTCTCCATACCTAACAAGAATAGCAGCAGGTAACACCCATTTCTATGTAGAAAAGCATGCTTTTTAAAAAGTCTGCAGCAATGTGAAATCAGACATAGATCTTGTCCTCACTTTATTTATTGCATACTGTAAGCAGAAGTTGCAAAAGCCTAGCAAAATACAACCACAGCAGATCTCAAAATGCTGCAGTAGAAGTTTTCCTAGCTCTTTGGTCTGTACTGACAATTATGCAGCTGGCGACTGGAAAAAAAGACTGCAGTTCTGGAAAGAAGGCACTGTTATACATGGATTTGGATGAAGTCTTCTCTGCTACCAAGCAGTGGAACCCTGACGCTGGCACTGCAAAAGCCTGGGAAGAATTTGCCTATCCATGAGACTGTAACTGTATAACCACAAGCACTATTTGAGTGAAAGAGTTTGCATACGGACCCAAGCACTGCTCTCCTCTCCTCAAATAAATGAAAGAAAATTCATATGCAATACAGGCGGTCACCAATTCCCACATTCAACAGCTGTTCAAATCCCTTCCACAGAGTTACTTTGAAAACAAAGGTATCTTTAAGTAAGAATTGCTTCCAGAGTTTTTAGCTGACTTCAGGGACAGGAGAGTTCTCTGTTACTCCAGTCTCTGACTGCACTTGTACTCCATTTGTACCTGCTTTTAATACGAAGTCAAGTATTCTGGCACAGAATCACACAGAATGCTTCTTTTGATTTCTTCCTTTGTAAGCCTATGTCAGTCATCGTGGAGTCTTGTGCACTCTGTTTGAACCTTTTTTTATATTTTCAATTGTTACTCAGGTACTAACTATAGGAAATTCTATCAAGGAATCTACACATGGTTTGAGCTCGTCACAGCAATGCCTCGGTCTTCTTCCTAAGTGAAGAGGTGACTACAATGCTGAGAGAGTTCAGACATTTCTCCACATTTTCCTACAAATTGTGTTATTTTGCACTTACTAACATTATGCTTTCCAAGCCACTGAGTTACATGTGCTTCATTCCCTAATTAACATTTCCTTCTTATTCCAAACTCCTTTCTCCAGTTCTTCTGAGGACATTTTACTCCTGTCTTTGTATTCCCTGAATCTCTGTTCTAGCAAAAAAAATCTTTATATTTCTGAGTATGTTTTCTCTGGTTTAAAACCTGAGTAATCAATCTCTCATCTTCGGGAGGGTAACTCAGTTTCGTCTGAGTAAGACAGTTCCTTCTAATGCCTTAAAGGACTAATTCACTCTGAAATAAACTCTTGTGGAATGTAATAACTGGATAAAAAGACATTTTGTACATCAATCCAATATGTACAAATTCAAATTATATCACAAACCCTACTTTTAGTTTTATTATGTTGTCGCCATGTTTATGATAGTTATTTGTATTATACTTAGTCTTCCTTTGCCTATCTCTAAACATTTAAAACATCCCTAACTAAATAATAATAATAATAATAATAAATAGTTTGGGGTTTTGATGTAACATTTTGAATTTTCAATTAAAAATATTTTTGCGGCTTTAGAGACAGTCTATATGAAAAATACGTAACATTAACTCCACCAGCTACATCCAACAGTTTTTGGTTACTTTGTAATTTCAGGTCTGACTCATTTTGAGAGAAGACAGCTTGTGTAGCTTCTATGTAAAACATTAGGAAAAGCAGAAACTTCAATTTGTTCTCTTTATAGATTTGTTTATTCAGAAAGAAGCTTTGAAATAAAAGGCTTTGAAAAGCTGGCTGAATAATGAGTTGTTATTCTTTGAAGGCATATTATCTTTAAAAATACAAGAAAACCCAAGGGTTTCTAATGAGTAGAACTCTTTATTTTTGAAAGAAAATAAATGGAAGAGTTTGAAAAGATTTTTTTCTCGTAGGTTTTTTCTTCCTCCTGGAGTTGCCTGTTGCTCTTATGTGGAAGCTTCCTGCTGATTTGACTTTTTATTCTGCTGTGAGACTGATGCCAAGATTTACATGATTGCTGTGGATAGGAACTGGATTTAGCATAAGGAAGATAACTGCTTTTCCCCTAGGGAGAGGCAGAAAAGGGAAAGACAGAGTGGGGCACATAGACAATAATATCTGAAGCTATATTCTCAGTCAATTATTTTATTCTTCCTCTATTTTAGATTATGCTGCAACTAATAAAAGGCAAGAAAGCTACTGGTCTCAAGCCAGGAACACAGATAAGCACAGAAACTATTTGTGGTTTAATGCAAATGTCCAACTATAATGGAAGCAATGTACTGTTTGTGTACAGAACTGACATAGTGCACCTTGTAATGGCAGTGTAATTATCAAAAACTCTTATCAGAATCTGTCAGGCAGAGATTTGCCTTCTTCACAGGGTCCTTCAGCAGAGAGAGAGAGACTGTAGAACTGTGCATCATTACAATTATTCTAGCAATTCATTGTCTGTATAGTCTTTTGCACATTCTTCAGTTTTTAATTATATTCTCTGCACATTTAAACAAGCAAAGATTTTTGCTTGTAAGGCAGACTTGTGCATCTTGAAATCATTTACAGCCAGTTGGCAGGCAGTTGTCTTCTGTTAACCCACAGTGCCCATGGAAAATGCAATTTTTTGAGATACTGGAAAAAGTTTGCATCAAAAAGTTTGCAGGGAACTTCACAGGCAAGGCAAGACTCCATAGTAAGCACACAATAAATACTGAGGGCAGAAGGCAGTTAAAGGGATTTTGGCACTGAGAGGGTATAGGTTTTCAAATGTAATTATTAACAGATAATTTAATTTATTTCAGTAATTTTTCTAATTAAATAGTATACACCTAATAAATAAAATTTAATACCATAATTGAACAAAACAGAAATATTATCTACTTGGTCTGAAAGTCTAAATTCAATAACTGGAAGATGGTATATTTTACTGAGGGAAATATTCTGAAGCTCCTGAACTAGATGTATTTAATATAAAAATGGGTAAGAATTAATTTTGTTCTCTTTTCCTTCAGTTAGTTACATAAACAACTGTTTATTCTGACATTTAAATCAGATTTTCTAACTACAGCAACTGATTTTATGGTTTTGCATTTTGTTGATTACAAATTTATGATTATCTCATGAAATTCAATTATTAAGAATAACTGATCCTTTAAATTAAGTCATGCATGTTGCAGTGCTGGTTTTGCTGCTAGAAAATAGCATATTTGAGATATTCAGTTATCATCTGCAAATCCTCAAATGGCATTTCTCGAAAAAAAGTGTCATCTTAGGGCCACTGCTAATAATTGCTTCATATTTTTGCATTTGCTAAAGATTACCTCTAATATTAGTGTTTCTTGAATAGAAATTTTAGCGAAGCCTCAAATTTGGGGTATGTGGACAAGCTTCCTGGAGTTTAGAAGTTTATGTGAACACCCAAAGTCTCAGTGAACCCACCATTCTACTGAGACTCCCCTGAACACAGAATTAATGGGAAGATGAACCTAGTAACATGATTCATAACTACAATATTACCATGAGGGCTATGGTATACTCATTATCATTTATCTACCTTCGAGAAGAATTTATTTTCTTTGCAAATCATGGCAATTTGAGACTTGGTTTCAGGTTTTACATTTTGCTTCCCTGCTTTTAGAGTGGAGTGTTGACATAGAGTTTCCTTGTTTCAAAACCTCTAATTTTTTTAGTACCTCCTGCTATGTCGCATTTGACTTAAATTTCTCTTACATGGGGAGGGAACAAGAAATGTCTTATTTCTCCCCTCCCTATTTTCCACGGTTGGCTAATGAGATTTCTAACAATGAAATTCAGGGCAAGAAGTCTTACCAGAAAGTTCAGAGAGTGTAAAGTCCAGCCTCTGTGAACTATTCAGATCTCCTTCAAATCAAAAGTTGTAGGTCTTAGTCAATAACTCCCATATCACTTCAGAAATTGTGCGTAAGCATACAGATAAAAGGGCAATTAAAGAATTTAGATAGAATATTCCTCTTACCCTAGATACATTGTTCCAAACTATAATTTATAAAATTTTTGAAGTACATAATTGATATATTAAATTTATCTACCTTCAACTTTTGATCGTCAGATTTTATGCTTTTATCTAATAATTAAAGGATCCTCTACTACTAGCTGTTTTCCTTCTATATAGATATTTATAATTATGACTCATTACCTTTTTTAGGAAGCTAAATGTGGAGTCTGCATATCAAGCAGGTAGACTGTTCATTCTTCTGCCCAAAATTAAAGAACCTACCTCACAAAACTGACTACACAGAGTATCACTTACACCCTTACACAGGACTATAACCAACTTTAATAGCCCAACCTTGGGCTTGTCACTGCTAGCTCAAACTGTTACCATTTTCTTTCTGTTCCAACGGAGTCCAGCAGGCTCAATGCAGAGACAGAGCAAGTTCACATTTATTCCTACAGAATACAATATAAAATTATCCTAAGCATGATAAAGGTGGCTTTAGGACCTCTCTGGCATATATGTGCTCACATAAATTTTCACAATTTCATCTGAAAAATAAAGTATTTTTAGTTTTGTAATGATTTGGAATAAAACTGACTTTCCCAACAGAGTAACAGGTCACCTTCTTTCCAGTAGTTCTTTTGGCCATTTCATTCGTTTGTACAGTTAAGTGCAGGAGTGGGACAAAACTACCAACAGCTGAGAGCACTTCTCTGCCTCAATTCTTTTCCATGCTTGCACCACAAGTCAGGAAAGTGACATTATGAACATGATTCATCAGATTGATTAGAAAGACAAAACATCATATCCTGTTTTGACCCAACACAGAAACGTGTCCAATGAGATTTTTTAAAAGCAACCTACTGGCCATGATTAACAGCACTATAACCAAGAGAGACCTTCTGAGAGGAAAGGAGAAAGTGCCAATGAAAAGGAAACAGGGTATGCAACTATGCATACACAGTACCAGTGGAAACTAGCTAGAAACAGCACTTTCCTATAAAATCTGAAAAAAGATATATGTGCAAAGTGGATTTCACGCAGAAAAACAGAGGTCTTCTTTATTAATGGAGCTCCTAAGCAGCTGTCTAAGCTGTTGAGATCCAGTTTTGCCAGTTCTCCAGAGCTCTTCCCTTAAAACTGTCTTGTTCTATGATGCTTACCAAAACCTGACAGTGCTTCACTGATACACTGAACTCACTGTCTATCATACCAGCCAATACTGTCTTGGGTTTTTTAAATACTAAGCTTGAGACTAAAATGTCTACCTCTGCCCAACCTATTTTATACTTGGATTATAGGATGTGCCAGTGAAGAACAGTCTTTTTTTCTTTTTATTTGTATAGCTCATTGTACTGCAAATTCCTTGTTCCTTACTAGAGCCCCTATTTATGTCAGTAATACAAACATAATGAGAAGAGAGGACAGCAGAAAACATCCAAAGTATTGACTTAAGTTCTATCACTGAAGGTCTAAGAGGATCAAGCCTACATTTCTGCAGTAGAAGTGTCTGTAAATCCATCCAAAGATAAAATTATGAATACTTCTTCTTTACTTGAAATAATGAAAAATCTTATCTAGAAATTGTGCTTAACATTCTACAAGTCAACGCTGTTTATTACAGTGTTATCACACACATGCAGCCATTTGTTACAGAATAAAGAAAATGAAAAATCTTTTCTGTTTCACTGGGTCAAGAAGCACTGGCAGAGAAGTGCTTCAATTCATTACAATGTCACTTGAAATCTAGCTTTCATAAACATGAAGCTTCCTTTCTGGATATACGACCAAATCTCATTGAATTTGATGTCAGAGAGCTCATCCAATTAGTTTTCATTGACTTAAATATATGCTTATGTTTCTTAGCTGTTGTTGTCAGTTTTACAACAGTATTTTTCATACAAGGTTGTCAAAAGTATTTAACCATATCTTAACTGGACTTGGCTGCACAGTTCTGGTTGCTGGCACATTCTGCTAAAATCTCTTGATTCTTCAGAATAATTTTGTGTAGGATAAAACCTAATCCACTGTCTTTATGCAGCTGTACACAGGATCAAATCAAAATGAAGTTATGAAAGCTTGCTGAATGAATCTGTGAACAGTGTTTAAGACAGAACAGGGTCACTGTGTTTCGAAAATAACTTTAAAAATTATCACAGGTTTCCTGATGATATGAGAAGTCTAACACACTGTGGTAAGCCCTCCATCTGAATGCATGGCAGGAAAAATACAAAACACAAAGTTAAAAAAATTAAAACTTCACATTGTGAAGTCTTTTGTATTATTGATTCTACAGATCCCATTACCTCTCAAGTTCAGAGACAGAATATCATAACGCAAACAAAACAGGCATCCGAGTAAAAGACAGTTGTGTGGTCTAGCACAATGTTCTAGAAGTTATTTGAGATATATGCAATATATGTAGGATGTTCCTGCATCAATATATTCTAGCATCACCATTTTGGCAGATCCTTCAGTACAAAATCAGTTCTAATTTACACCAAACATCTTTATTCAGCAGTCTCAGAAGTTTCATCCTGCACACTTCCCCAGTCTCCTGTCACCTAGTTTTGCACATCTGGTTGTCTTTCTGTTATTTGCTTAGCACAGTCTCTTTCCACTTCAAGCCAAATATGGAATAAAATATTTCTCTTTAAATGCTTATCCTTTCTCTTTTTCTGTAGTTAGCCTGCACATTTGGTAGCATTCTATTTACCTTTCAAGCTATTTCAGAACATAACAACATTTTTACTCTAACTTTAGAACCTTAAGCAGAACTTCTTTCTCACATTCACATGCAAAGTAACAGCAAAGAGGACCTCGCTGTACCTTTAAAAACTCAGAACACCAAGGTTTGATTAGTATTCTGAAAGACGCCCTTTAAAAATGGGAATCTGGGGAACACTTACTTTTGTGCACTACGGTACAGTGCAGAGATCTTTGGCATACTGATTACAGAATCTGCAGATTCCCTCTTAGCTCTCTAGGGAGTCCTACGAATTTTAGATGCAGTAGCCCATAGTTCAATTTCTTGCTGGAATGGATTCTTCACAAGTAGGGATAATCTTTCATTTGATGCTTACTCACTTGGATACATTTCTGTATTCCATACTGGCCATACCAGGCTTTGCTTATTTTTTCTTCCCAGAATGTGTTTCCACATTAGCTGATGTTATTACACTTATTTGGTTGAAATGGCACTTTTCTTTTATGACCTTCTTTTCATGAGCTTAAAAGAACTTCTCAAACGAATTATCTCTAGGCCAATACTTATCACGCTTGTTCTCAAACTAACAGTCACATTTTTTCCATTTTTAGTTTGAAGAGAACCACTCAGTAGTTTTTGAGGATCAGACTTTCAAGTTTACACAGACACATCTGGTGTTTTTACTTACCAAATGCAGTAGTTCTGTATTTTCATTCTTATTTTAAATTTTTTCCCTCCTAATTAGAAGTAAGTAAGATTTAATAGCGCCTCAAACACCACTTTCAATTCTTTTTTGTTTTGAGATTCCTCTTGAAGTTTATCTTCTGTCTGGTTTTGTAACAGCTATAAGGTATTTAGAGCATCTTTTGACTTGACTCACTGTTTGAATTAATGAAATAAAATGAATAATAACCTCAAAATCCTTACTATGAGAACTATGCATATGTTAACATACATACTATATGCATGTACTAATATATTACCTACATTACATAATTTAAGTTTATATAATAATTGTAATAATAAATATATTGTCTAATATCTCAAATAAAATACAGCTTAATTATAAATTACAAAATACAAAATAGATGTTAATGTTGTAATTTTAAATCTATAAAAGCAGTATAACTAGCTAATATTTCAAAAGAATATGCTGTTCTCTAGGTAAATAGGGCATAGTGAAATATATAACATGTTATGATCTCATGGTGATATACATATACATACACATATAACAATAATGCAGTTTAAGGAAACAGGTTATTGCACCTGAATGACAGCAGATGAAGACGGGAGAAATGCAAAAATTAGCTTTATGCAAACCTTATGCTGTACCACCTGCCAGCTTGTGTCACGTACTCTTCAGCCATCACTAGATCTCCTGTGAACAATGAGAGATTCAAAATAAATACAAACCAGAACAAACCACAGTCTTTTTACACTATATACTGTTTAATCTTCCTTAATAATTATATTTTTGGTATTAACTATTACTCAACTTTAGTTGGTTAAGAAAATTCTAAAAGCATTTCCAACATTTTCTTAGCAGACACTGAATCAGAATTTCCAGTTGCTACAGTATCACATAAGAAGTCTACTTAAAATTAATTTTAGTCCATGTCCTGACAGAGCAATTTCTCATTCCTAGTACCATCACTGTTCTTCACAGTGCAGAAACAATTCAAAACACACAGAGTCACATCAGCATTCTGCTGAGTCCTACATGTTCTAGCAAATAAAACAACGTGGTTAGACAATCATAGATATTGCTTCATCTTTCTGGATAAATAAAAGCCAGTAAATTTAAGCATTTCCTTTCATTTTACACAATATTGTGGGATTTATATTAATAAAATGAACTCTAAGGTCTATTTGATTGGTTTCCATTGGTAATTTAGAGAAAGATTTTCAAAGGCATGAAAGCCTATTAAGAACGCATCTAATTGATTTTTGAAAAGAGCCGAGGTCTTGATGTGGCATTTACTGCAGTCAGCAGTGAAATTTCCATTGATTTAAATAAGAACAGGTTCATACCTTCAGAGACCTAGCTGCTATTTATGCATTTCACATTATCCTTTCCATAGCTAGAGATTTGTTCCCTTTGTTTTTTGTACAAATAATCTACACACTTTTGTACATACACTGAGTACAACATACTTTATATTAAAAAAAAAAAAAGAAGTCACCTTTCCAAAGCTAATGAAAGTTTCAACACTGAAGAGTGAACACAGTGCAACTGCCATTCAGTTTTACAGTGCCTCTCTTCAGTGAAAGTCAATGGCATTATTTATGAGTAAAACAACAAAAATGTTGAATACATAGTTCAGCTACTAGATACTAAGAAGATTACTCAAACAAGTCTGAGTAATTATACGTAGAACTATTGTTTTACTGCTGCAAAAGTGAGGAAAATGTTATGAAAGATTCAATTCTATCAATAAATGAAACACTATCATTTTATTCTGGTTTATTTAGCAAAGAAATGCAACTGGATGTTTTTAAAGTATTCCTGTCTAAGGAATAAGGCTTTTCAGAGAATTGTCTCACTGATATGTGCAAAGATCAAAAAGGGGTGGTAGTGTTAGCATTCCAAGTTCATTTAGATGAAACAATAAGATAATTACGTGTAAAAAATGCACAGTCTTATGTCCAATGCAGTAAAGGATCAATTTCATCTAAAGGCAAGTGGAGTGTACACTATATCATCTGATCCATAGGAGTGACCTTCATGATTCAAATGCAAAATGCCTATGCCTATTGCAGATGGAATTTATCAGGACAAAATGTTCAATAGAAAGATTACATTTCCACTGGGGCAGAAAGGTATTTGTCAGTGTCTTATTACAGCTTTGATACAAACATCTTGGATTTCAATTAGCTTTGAAATAGAACAACAATCCAGCATTGAAACTCCAGAAAAATCTTTGTTTCTTACACCATTACATGTGGATTTTTGTTTCATTTGCAGTAAGATATTGTAAGATTTCCAAAAGAAATAAATAGAAGTAAATAACATTCCAGCCATTTTAATGTCAGCGGTATCACTTAGTGATTGTCTGTCTGATAACTTTGCACTAGGAGGTGAGAGTGACATAATTTACATTTTTCCAGCATAAATGAAAAGTGCTGAATTCTTTGAACCATAAATGTCCCATCAGTTCTTCTACCCCCACTGTCCCACCTCCTATTATTAACATACCATATCCACTCTGATGTTTTTGATCCTTTTCTAGGAAAAGTAATGTGCCTTCCCAACGGAAATAAATATGAAATTTGCTTTAGCACATATCAGGAGTTCAAACAATGGCCCATAAAAATTTCCACCCTATGGAAGTCATGTTTTAACTTCACAAATTTCGAGTTTGCAGTCATTTAAAATGCTTACTTCTAAATACTGTTTGATACTTAAGAAAACTCGTATGTTCTTCTGAATTGATCATGGGACTAAGAGACAGAAGGGCAATTTTTAACCATCAGTGGAATATCTGTGACTGATTTTGAGTTAACTCCTGTAAAACTCAGTATAGTATTTGTCACCTTTATACCTGTGTCACAAGAGTAACTCTGTCAGCTTCTGAGATGTGGCAGGAAGAAAAGCTCAGAAATCACACAGGTATGATTCAGTTGTTGATTTCCTTGTTAGGAAGGAAGTTATGAACTATTCCATGCAGATATGATTTTAACAGCACTCCAAATCATTTATGGTGCCTTCCATTCAAAAGGCTTCCTTTCAAATACCAATTCACATAGCTTTAGCAGTAAGGAATATTGCTATTGAAATCAGGATGGTTCATTTGACACATTAAGCAACTGATACTAAGAGAAAATTAAGATATGTTTGTAACCTAGCAACCAGTGACACAAACTACACAGGGCAAAACACCACTTTTCCTCCTGTGATATCAAGGTGAAAAAGATACGACTTTAATCACTCGACCCCACAATTCCAGAGCCAGGACAACAGCTGGAGAAATGGTCCTTTTAAGATGAATTGGTTTATGTACTAGCCACATGCTTTTTTCTCTCAGAGAAAGAAATGCTACAAAATGCTAGATTTACTAACAAACATAAAAATGAAAACCAGAAAATTATAGAATCTCCTGGATCTGTATTTTTCACTTCCTCTTGGACTCTTCATGGTTGTCATAAATATATCACAACAGCTGATCAGTAACTGTCTGTGGACATATATAATGAATTAAGCATACAGAACAGATGTTTGACATCATTCCTGAATTGCAGCCATCTTTAGTAAAATGAATAGCAAGAAAAGATACAATTCTCTATAATTACAGTGAAATTAAAAATAATTTTTCTGATTAATGACAGTATTGCTTAAATATCACATCCTTCCACCGACTTCAAAACCAACTGTAAATACATTTTGCTCCTACAAACAGACCTGTGAATGTGTTGGAGCTTGCTAGCATTAATGGCATACACAATACTAACAAAAATAATGCTATTTATTTCTTGCCATACTGCTATTAAAAAAGAAATTAAATTTAACAGATTAGACAGTGCTTCATATACGTAATGCAGAACAAAAACTACCAAATTATATGTGTAGATTTGTTCCAGAAGAATATCTGAACATGTTCTGTTTACTGTAAAATAAATGCAAGTCCAAACTATAAAACTATAGTTAATAGTCTAATGAAATTAAATTTAAATTTTTTGAGTTTTCCTGGAAGAAGGATTGAATTTTTTTGAAATTGTTTAATTTTTGCAGTGTCAGACTTCGATTTTAAAACGCTAAAGCTGTGTAAGAGTCCAGATCGCTATTCTGACAAGACGTTCCATGAAAAGAATCACATCAGTTGGTTGTTTGCTCTTTCTGTACTCACAGCACTCTAGGAACAGACTTGGGAAGGATATCAGAGATCTAGTCCAACCCGCCTTCTATCTAATCTCCCGTTAAAAATACCCAGATAGAAGAGATTCCAGTGGCAAATTTAACAAAAGAAAACCACAAACTGTTGTCTCTAAGATAAGCAGGCTCACATCTTGTAAAACATTTTTTGTCAGAAATGACAGCTTTGACTCAATGGAAAGGTGAAAACTAACAGCCATCCAGACCTGTGGTGTTGACACCTATGGTTAAAAGCATTTACTGAAGAAAAATTTTGATTTCTTGACTCTCAAAACCATGTGTCATGAGAAACACAGACATCTACTGAGGTCTGTACAAGTTCACACACACACATAAATATGTATGTGTGTGTGTATATATATATGTACATATTCCATTTACAAGGCTTACAGAAGGCCTTTTTTCTCTTCTTCTGTCTTAATACATATGCACTAATGTAGTCAAGGGCACTGAATGATGTATCATTCAAACCTAAACAGATTACTTTTGTTCAAAATGTGTTACTTTTTAAAATAAACTACTTGCATAGGTCAAACTATTTGACCAGAAAACATGAACTAAAACACTTGCAAAATGGGATATTAATGTGATCAAATTTAGTTCAAGCAAAGTAGAAAGAAAAAAAATAATCCTGTTTTAAAACACAATCAACAAACAGGTTAATACCACATGACGTGTTTGCCTAGGAAACCTACCTATAAATAAATAAGAGATCTTGTCTGTTTGGAGTATAAAACTTAAATTAGTCCTAAATTAACAAGCAGCTGGGTTTAGCTATTCAAATCATGTTTATTTATGTGGTTTGAATTTAAAACTTTTTCTATTATTTTTTTCATAGCCATGCACAAAAATTTTGCAGATTCTCACGGACCGATTTTAACATTTTTGAAATGGAACAAAAATCTGAATCAAATTCAAATACAGTTTAGTTGCAACAGCCTTCATTGACAGACAACGTGACTTTCAAAATACAAGTTTTCTTGCATAAAGGGTATTGCAAGGTCCACAGAAATACCCGTTACAAACATTCCAAATTATATAAGGTTTAAACTTCACTGTTACTGTAACAGTAATTGCTACAGGTGATTTATTTTGCCATCTCCTTTCTGCTCAAGCATTTTGTAAATATGGTGTAAATGTGGAGCTTGGCTTCCGCTAGTAATAAATGCATTTTCAACTATCTACTGTTTTGCAACTTCTGTTAAAAGATGTAAGCTAAGAAGTAGGACATATATATGCTGAGAAAAATTTTATATGAAAAACTGATGCTTATGTGTTTGCTTTATAGTTTAACTGCACTCTGAATGCATGTAACTTTTCAGAGCTTATTCCAACACATTAGCAAATTTCTTATTAAAGAACCAGAAAAGGAACAAATTCTATCTATTTCTGCTTTCAGTAAAATGACTCCATGGCCCCAGTCTTTTTTGAACAGATCTGACTGATGCTGTGAGTCAGTGACTCAACTAATCTCATAACAACGCGAAAATACTAAAATTTAACTGTTAGAGCTAACAGTTACAGCAGAAAAACAGTGAACACTTTCTGTCTCCTTATTTACCCCACGATCTTTTTGGCTAGTAATGCTAATCCATACAAAAGGAATCCATTGTCATCTTAACAAATATTCCAACATATTCTCCTCTTTTGATGAGTACACAAACTTCCAGAAGGGTCAATGTGAAACAGGCGCATAAACTGAGGGTAGAATATAGCCTAGCACACAACACATCTGAAAACAGTTCCTCTGGGCTGATCTCTTGGCAGTTCTCTCATGCTCTCTCATAAAACCACTTGAACTGGTGCAGGTTTTGGTGCATTACAGTATTCCTTAAGAAGCTCTCATTATCTCCTCTCTTAACCACATAATAGAAAAAATTTGAGAGTACCATATGCAGGCCACACTGAGGAAGGAAAATTTGGAATTTTTCAGCTGGTAAACCTATTTTCTACAGTGCTTGGCAGGGAATCACTCTCGAGTGCTGGACCATTCACTAATGTATGTATTGTGCCAAAGGTTACCAGACTGCAAAAGGGTTCTCATCTCAGAAAGGATCCATCACTCACCATCACCTTACTTTGACACGACAGAAAAAAAATACGTCCACCTAGCAGGAATAGGAGAGAGGGGAGAAACTCTTACAAAATGTATGGAGGTTATTAAATGAGCAGAAGTCCTCTAGACAACAGACAGTTTTTCTATATTTTCTTAAGGTATAGTATGAACTCTGACTCACACGGAAGACTACAGTAGAGTAAACAATCAACACTGATTCCTGCAGCAATTGAAGTTTTCCTAGCAGAAGAGCTATCCCAGCAAAGTACCAACCAACCTGTTCAGTTTATGATACCTAACAGGACTCCAACAACAAAGCTGGACTGCAAATGCAGCCTTTTTCCACTGCTTGTCACGACAAGTTTCAAAAATACGCTCACCAGGCATAAGTATTTGTAGATCCAGTCATTGCAAATAAATTATTCCAATCTTGTAATACCAGAAAATTTAACCTGCTCTGGAGTTGATAGTTACTGCCTCCAAAAGCTTTGTGCCATGGGGTTCACGCTCCACTTGAACTACAGCAATCTCCCACATAATTTTGCTTTGGTAAGCACAGTTCTGGCAGATCAGCAGGCTGCGGTACCCAGCACTTCACTGATATAGAAGTCAGTAGCACAAGCCCAGCAGTTACCAAAAACAGGTAAAGGATTTTGATATAGGTTTCCACAGCATACAAGTGACAATATACTGATTCATTTAGGACGAGAGGGAAACAGCAAAGTCGCTTGCTGCCAGGCTGGAGCTGTACCACAATGAGCTGTGTAACTTCACTCCAGCACGACGCTCATGATGGGAACCGCCGTGTCGCCAGGGCAGCCCAACGCCACCGGCTGCCACACACAGAGCACAATTTGCGGTGGCCATTTTGTCACTCGCCTGACGCTCACACTGAATCAGGCTTTTACACTCGTTATCCCCAGGTCACTGGAGGGATTATCGCTACCGGCCGCACGTGGGCCCCGCGGATAAAACCATACAGTTCCATCAGTGTCCGCATCGACACGACTGGTTTTCACGCTCGGCTGCGGGAGGGGTCTAGATCCTCCCTCACTGCCCGGAAGCCAAAGCAGAGGCGAAAGCGCTGTCCCGCACAGCGATCCTGCCTCGGCCGCTCTGCCCTAGCCTGGGCCACGGCCGAGGCCTCCGTGAGGGGAGCCCGCGCGCCCCAGCCATCAGCGAACCACGGCACGGAGCGCATGCGCACGCGCGCTCCACGGCAGGCGGTGGCGCTCGCTCCCCGCTCCCCGCGCCCCGGGGTTGCCGAGCGCGGGCTGCCGGTGTATCCCCACCCCTGAAGACTACAGCTCCCATCATGCAACGCGCGGCCGTGCAGCGCCCACGCCCGGGCAGCGCCGGCGACGAGACCCACCCAGCGTTGCGCGCTGCATGCTGGGCGTCGTTGTTCTCCAAGCGGCTCCGCCAGCCAGCGCCCCGCGGGAGGGGTGTGGCGCCGGGCCTTGGTGAACCGCCCCGTCCCCGCGTCGCTTCGCGCTCGTTTTCCGTGATAATTCCTTTCCGACTGCCGGCCCTGACGGTGCGGACGAGTGGGGCATTGGGTGTTTTACTGCACAGATCTCCGTGTCCTACCGCTGTTCCCGTAAATTTCTGCGCGTCCCGCAACGTCTTCGGAGCTGGTTTGACCCTCGGCGTCTGCCGTCGGCAGCCGCCTGCCAGCTGTCGGCGCCTTTGTGCGGCGGCGGAAGGGGCGCGGGGCCGAGGGCGGCGGGCGCAGGGCAGGAACCGCGGGCAGGAACCGCGGACAGGTGCGCAGGAGGCCGAGCCGCGCCCGGCGCTGCCGCCGCCCGGTGGGAACGCGCCTTCCTTCGGCCTCGCTCTGTGCAGCGAGGGCCGCGGCAGCAGGGTGGGGCCGGGGGCGGCCCGCGCCGGGGCTCCCTAAGTGGGAGAGGCTGGGAGTGCTGCCTTCTCTCGGGCCGCGGGGCGTGGTGGGACCCTGCCGGGGCTGCCGGGCGCTCTCCCCGGATCGGCCCCTGTGGCATTTGGGTGGGGACTTTGGTTCTGGCGGCAGCAGGTTCGTACCGCGGTCAGCTCCAGGAGGGGCCGGGTGGGCGCCGCTCTCGTCGGCTTCGCTCGGTTTGTGCTGCTTCGCTTCCCCGGGCCGGCACTGGACGGGAGGCAATCCATGGTGTGACAACGCGCTTTCCTAGTGCTGTTTTAAAGGGACACGGGAATGCCATTTGAAAATGCCGACCGTAGATTATTTATATTAGCACTTCAATGCTTACAGACGACACGAAGGCATGCATACATTTACCCCAATATAGGTGTTACTAAGATATGGGGTTAGACACATGAGGCTTGCAACATTTTGCATCCCTTTCTGTGCTTAGCTGTGCTATGCAAACACTTTCAAGTATTCTTAATTTTGAATTAGCACGTAGTTATATTAGTAACGCTTAATCGTGTGTCCTCATTGTCAAGCTTAGTGTAAAAGCGTTTGTAGTTCCCTCATTTGTTGTAGGACCACTTGTGCATTTTTTTTTGCTGACTCGACTTTGCTTAAAAACAGTGAAATTAAGTTCTTTTTCACGTAACCCATTCACACAGTTTTTCCTACCTGTGTTCTAAATCTTTGTGAAGTTCTAAACTTTCCACCTTTCGTTGTTGACCTCCTTGTTTGCATTTGAGTAAGTTATATAGCAAAACTTTTTGTAGCATTTTTGTCTTTAAACGATCTGCCGATTTATTAGCAGGGTAGCAGTTTTGAGGAAAAAAGAATTATAATGCATGTATTTTACAGTTTTCTTTGACCGCCACACTTGTATAAATTACATTGCCTTGCAATTTATAATAATCCTACTAGATGTTTTAATAAATCTTTATTTTGAATCATACAATGGTCTGTAGAAGAATATATAACTTACATACTGTTAAGTTATAGCATGCCAGTATTTAACTGTTGAAGTGAAAAGTGAAAGAGCAAGATTGTCTTGCTGCTTTCCTTGCTGTTTTCAGTCTCACAGTCTTTGTAGCTGCAAAAATCCTATGGCAAGATCAAATACTCACATCTTCAGTGCCCAAGGTTTCTTTCAAAGTAGTTCCTTCGAAGAGCATCAGACCTACCTTAGGAATGGATGCTGTCGCCATGTCATGGTTCTGTCTGTTTGTTTTAAATCAATCACTTTAGTATTGAGAATGTGTTAAGTGAAGGAAAAACAGAAATAGGAATGTGGGTTTTTTCAATTATTGTTAATTTCTCAGGCTTCTGGTAAGCTGGTTTTGGTAAGGTAGTGTAATTCCTTTGAGGATAGCTTCTGGAAAGAAAAGCTGCTATCTTTAAAAAAAAAAAAAACCAAAAGAGATAACAACAACAAAACCAAAACAAAAGTCGAACAGTGACTTGATTTCTGTTGATCAGTGTTTCAGCCATGTCTGACAAAAGTGAACTGAAGGCGGAGTTGGAGCGCAAGAAGCAACGATTAGCTCAAATCAGAGAGGAGAAGAAGAGAAAGGAGGAAGAAAGAAAGAAAAAAGAAGTAAGAAATAATTTTCATTTTGAAAATTGACTTGGCATATATAACTTGCCCAAAATTTAGGGGTAGGTTCCCATAATCATTTTCTGTGTCCTGTTCAGGGAGTGTCTGTTTAATGGTTGATGCTAATATAAATGTAGCACTTTCATTTTCTGGTAACATAAACACCTCTTGTTTTCTTTACAACTGTCCGTGTGATAAGCTGGATTTAAAAAAAAATAGAAATAATTAGTATCTTATGCTAGCATAAAGTTCAGATTTCTAGAACTACTTGTGTCCATGTGACATCATTAATCAAATCACTCTGATCTGTCACATGAAAGCTCTGGTTAATGAGTTGTCATTGGTGTTATTTAAAGAACTCATTTCTGAAGTACGGTTCTGAGGATGTCCATAGGAACCCTCTGTCAGTATTATCATTGTGCAAACCATGTGCCAGGTTCTTCTGCTCTTTGACCTATCTGTAGGCTGAATTTTAAAATCAGAGGAACACTCAGGATGTATATGGTACTTGTGTGTTCAATTTAGTTTGTTACTAGTCTTCTGGATTTCTCGCTGCTCAAGTATGTGACAGTCAGTGATAGATTACTGTTTCTCCTGAATGCAGGTTATACCTTATAAAAGAAACTTTTGCTGGAATGTTGTGTGGGGTACTTTTTCATTACTTCTCTGTGTTTTGATTAGAATCTAGTTGATGTTCTAAATCAGCACATGACTGAAGACTGGGCAGCTGCCAACTACATGATTCAGACAAAAAGGAGAAGGAAATAGCTCAAATTATGTCCTACTGATCTTGTAGCAATGTATTGCCAGAATTGCTTTTTTAAAAAGCAGTTAACCAAGGGTGGAAAGATAAGGAGTATTTAGCACCTTTTGCAATAGAGCTTGCATTGTTTCTAAATGAAAGAGGGTGTACTTTTTTTTATATCTAGCAGATAACACAACTTAAAGAAAACTACTTTTCTTTGACATAGTTATTGTCATTTTAAAATAGGAACCATATGACTGTCTCTAAAATACTTTTATACACAGGTACAGGGTTTTTTTCACTCTTTGCATTTTACAGTGCTTAGGATTAGTGTAAAAAAGGTACTCTTAATCTTGTGAAGTGTTAGTCATTTTGGTAAATAAGCAGGCACTTTTTGCATGCTTATATGTGTCCTTTAAAGACAGTACCAGAGCTTTGGAGCATTATTATTCCTGTCTGTTTACTTTATCTACAAAAAAGAACCATCAGAATTACTGAAATTGAATATCTAACCTACTTGATGATAGCTTTCAGTATTACAACAAACCCTGTAGGGTCTCAAAATAAATGAAAGGTTAAATGATGTTAAACGCTACAACTTAATGATTGAATCATTTTTAGACTGACCAGAAGAAAGAAGTTCTTCCAGTACAAGAGGAATCTGATCTTGAAAAGAAGAGAAGAGAAGCTGAAGCATTACTTCAGAGCATGGGGTTGACGCCTGAGTCTCCTGTTGGTAGGAATGTTACCATTTGTTTGAAACAAATGTTGGGGAGTTTTTTGTTTAGTGTTTTTCGGGGCTTTGTGTTGGGTTTTTTTTTGTGGTGGTGGTTTGTTTGTTTTTGTTCGGCTTGCAGTATTTATATAACTAACAATTCTCTGGCCTCTTTTTTTGGGGGGGTATACATGTGTGGGTTTTATACTATTTTGTCCTGCATGATCTGTTATAAATGTCAAATGATGTGCTTCAGTACACATTACATAACATTATTTTATAAAATAACACCATTTACACTTAGTGGATTTTTTGAAGTATATTAGTTAAAATATGTAAGTATCATGTATGCATTTTCTTTTTCCCCCTACTTTTCCTGCTCATTATTCTCCTGTATTTTTTTCCCTTACTCTTTTCCATGATGCTGAATTTTAATACTGGTATTTTTGTATGGAGTTGGCTTGTTTCTTTTCCGCTTCTTTTACACCCTAGTTTTTCTTATCTCAGACACCTGACTGACTTAGATGGAGCAATAGCAACACTAAGTATAAAAATTAGCTTCCAGGGGTGATGATTGGTATCTGTGCAGCTCTTGTATGTGTTAGCGTATTGGCTGTTGCTTTTTGCCTTTACATGGGCACATCTCTATGGACGATGAAAGCAAGGAACATGATAATGCAACTCTACTTTTTGTCTCTAGCTCTGAAATCAAAGGGGTTTAAAGGTTATTAGTTTGGCTTTTTAGTGAGCCTCTATTCAACTGGGTTTGTAAATAAAAACGTAATAATAATTTCTTACAGATATCTGTTTTTATATTTTCATAATTACTTTTGTATAATCCTCAAGTGTTCAAAAGTGAATGTAGAATAAACATCATTATAGCTGCTCACATTCCAACAGCCCCAGCAGTCATTTTTGGTAGTTCAAACTGTTCTGGTAGTCGAGAGACTCCATTTGGCTGTGTTAGCACCAGCGTGCAGCTATTTAAGTAATCAGTTCTGACCTACTACAGATTTTCTTTGCTAGACTAATAGTTGAGCACTTCACTTGCATGATACTGTGCTAAGGCAATTGATGGAATTTTTGTAGAAATGTATGTGGTTGTTGTTTTTTTTTTTTTTTCAAATCTGGGAGACAATCTAAAAACCACAGAATAGCCAGTGCTCAAAGCAAGTTAATGTAAATGCTTAGAGTAGGCGTTCATGAAAAACTCAGAGGTGCTGACACGCAAGAGTGGGGCACACCCTTGCATGTTGTGTTTAATTCCACTGAGCTGCTACTTAATCACACCCTTCAACATACTCAGGGAATTCACTGTTTCCTTTCGAGATAACCAGATCTGATATGGATCCTTAATCAAGTTTAGATGTCCTACTTGTTACCCACAGTTACCATGCCTAAGGCACAAGCTCCTTTTCTGCTCACTGGATGCTGGCAAATACAGTGATTGTATGTCTGAACTGATGCTAACTCATGGCTGAGCTGCTTGGTGTGCAGGTAGCTTGTGCTTGGACTATCAGTGGAGGGAGATAGCTTGACATTAGATTCTTTCCTAGAAAATTGTGTTAATTCCTAAGGCAATTCCTGTGCTGTTAACTGCTAGAGAGAGCGAGTGCTCTTAGGGGAGAAGGGAACGTATCAGTGTCAGTATGTTTTTGATTTCTATCATACTTACTATATAAGAAGCCATAAGTTAGCGAACCAGAATTATTTTCAAGAAGATTTGATAGTTTAATCCTCTGGGGCAGGTGAAATTCCATCTGGTCTTCTCGTAAGACTGTTGGTCTCTCAGTGGGACTCAGCTCAGTTTTGGGAAGGGTTTCCCGAGAATCGCTTTCCCCACAAGAGAGCGCTGCAGCACCAGCGCTGGGGCCGCGACGTCACCGTGTCCTGAAAATGCACACAGATGGCAAAGCAAAGGCCTTCGGGCAGCTCCTTTATTGTACATTAACCAGTACATGGCAAGGATGAGTTCAAGAATATATATGTCCTTACACGCCTGCAGTTATAGAAATACAAGTATAAAGTCTGTATATGTGTATGTGTGAATTTGTGAAATATAACTCAAGACCTATAAAAAAGGTCTCTCCCCTAGAAGGAATGAGATTTTAATAAATTGAATTGATTTTAATAAATTCAATTCAATGAATTGAATTCACTGTTATTTTGGTAAAATTAAAGAAGAATTTTTGTCCATCAGAACTGTGTCTCTGTTTTGAGATGGGGTAGAAAAATTCTTTAGAATTCACAATATACTTGTAATTTCAAGAAATTCTGTAGAAATCTTGCAGACCTAAATTCAGAGTTCTCCCATGCTTAACTGCTGACAGAGTAGACAGCAGTTTATATACAGAATTTGTGTTCAGTTGAATAAAGGGTTTTTTAAGGGTTGCTAAGCAGTGAATGCTTTACATATTGCTGAAGAATGAAGCATGTAAGGACCTTCAAAACACCCCTTGATTCTTGTGTTTAAACCCTAAGTTTCATTCAAAAATGACTAAGTTTCATTCAAAAAATGGAAAAATTGAAAGAAATATCAAAGTAGCTTTGTATTTGTATCAGATTGCATGATATCCTTCACTATGTATCACTTCCAGAAAGCATGTTACTTTTCAAATGGTAAATGCAGTCTTCGTTCACATGCAGAAAACGAACTGACACTTAAGAAGTTTAAATACAGTGGTAGTAGACTGTTTACTGTCAAGCAAAAAAAGAAAAGTCATCCTCAAGACCTAATACTAGAAACTTTGTAACACACAAGATTTATGTTGATTTGATTCAAACTAGAACAAAACTAACAGGATGCTGTATGACAGAGCCACTTTTTTGGTCCAGAGTTTGGTGATTATATATTTTGAAATAACATTGCCAGTTAAACACATTCATTGTCTAATCTTTAAGAAAGACTAATGTCAGAGCTGTATTAACAACTATCTTTTCTATGTTTAAGCAACATGAGTCAGTGGAAATTACCCTTTGAAAATCAGTGTCATCATTTGTCAAAAGTTCAGTTTAAAAATATTTTTTCAATTCATTTTCTCTTAAATGTCTTCCCCTCCATGTCTTTTTGTATGCTTCAGATGCATAAATGCCAAACAATTGCATGAAAGTCCAGCATGAATTGTTAACATTGTCTTTTCCCCTCTCTTTCTGCTGTTCATTTTCATCCATGTATTTTTGGTTTGCCATCACTTTTTTTTTTAATACTTCATTTTAAATTAATTTGAAAACATCCTAAGCTGTGCAACCTCTGCGAGTAGTAACAGCGGATACCTGTCTGTTTCACTATTTAGTCCCTCCTCCTACCTCTCCGTCTTCCAAATCTGTGAGTACGCCAAGTGAGGCTGGGAGCCAGGACTCCGGGGATGGTGCTGTTGGATCTAGGTATGTCACTTTCCTTGTCATGTTCCTTTGCTCAGTACTCATATTCTGAATAATTAAGCTTTGGAAGAAATCAAAGTTAATTACTTGATTATAGTAATATGAGGTTACAGTGTTGAATCTGTCAAGAGTGACTGTTTTGCAGAAATACTTTGCTTTGAAATTTGAAATGCAGCTACCCTTCCTGATTTGAAGTTGCCAACATTAATGTGGAGTTGTTTAAACTTGCAAGTTTGAAGTAAAATGAATGTCTTGGGACAATGACAAACTCAAAAGGTCTTAACTTTTGCGCTCTTCCCAGCTTCTTCTAAAGGAGGGTGGGTATGGTTGATAGGCTATTTCCTTTCTCCCATACCTAGTTGATCTAGTAAAAGATACTGTCTACAAACTTTGCATTACTTCTGATTTTATTTTTCCCTGACTCAGAACCGTATTTCTCATTATTTCATTTCATCTGTGTAACATAACTACAGCACTTGCAATCTATTTTGTCAAAACATAACTTCATCTTAGAACAGCCACAGTCGTTTTGGTCCTTTTTCAGTGCCAGTACTTGCCACATCTGTTTGACCGTGTCTTTGGGCATGATGGTTTGAGACATGCTGCTCTAAAGAAGAGTCAGATAAATATTTCTGTTAAATATTTCAAGTGATGATATATGGGTGATAAGGCAGGAAAACATTACTTCCAAAGGGTATTTCTACTGTTTCTCATGCACGGTCTGCAAATAAGAGCAGTAGCTGCCTATTATTTGCCTATTATACCTAATATTGGTACCATACTCTCAGCAAGTTAAGTTTGTGTACTTTAAACTTACTGAGTATGCATTGTGGATGAAGTTCAGTTAAAGCACCGTAACTGCAGCAGTTATCAGTTACTGTTGTTTTATGAGTAGTTGTTTTGGAAAAGGAGTCAACAGTTAGATCACTTTGAAACGTCTTTTAAAGAGAATGCAGTAACATCTTGTATGCATGTGGATTATGCATGCATAACTATATGCATCTTAATCTGGAAATATTCAAGATACTAATGACCTGAACGAAGGTTACGTGGTGCCTCTTTCTAAGTAGCAATCATTAACTTAAAACAGAGAATACATCAGGCAGCAGATGTGAGCCCAGATTTTTTTTTAACAATGCTCAGGTATGATCTTGTTTGGCTGCTGTGTTAATTAAGAACCAATGTAATTGTTCCTTAATTGAGCAGCAAGCAAATTTTAATTATTTTAAATTGTGATTATTGCTTACTAAATTGACATTTTTTAATATTTATATATGCATTTATGTTCACTAGAAGGAAAAAAACAAGAAGTATTTGATGATGACTTTTTTAAAGAAAATATTTTCTTTCCATTCATACCTAATCTAAATTCAGTATGAAACAGTATGTATAGGCCACATACCTGTAATGGAACGCCATGTTGTGTGCTAAATTTATTTCTACCTCACCAGTGCACTGCACTCTGATTGTGTGTTCTCAAACATAGTAATGCAATGTTGTATGCATGCATTTTCTTATGAAGCCTTGAGAAAACCCATATCCTGAGTCTCAATAGCTTCCTGCATTTTCAAACTTTAGAACTATATCTGTCTCAGGATTGTGATCTTTAAGGCGTGGAGGTATGAATGTACAGCTAAACTGAAGGCATTATGGAGGCCCTGTTAGAGTCCCCTTGCTTGTTCTCCCACCGGTGGATTCTTCCCCCAGTAAATGGGTGTCTATATCCTGGTTTATTAGAACAAGTTCATACTTTTTGAACGTGAAAGTTGGACTGTATGCTATCCCTTGGCATTATACATGGCGTTTCACAGGTGACTCCTACCAATATGACGTATATTATAAAGTCTCCTCTGTGTTCCTGAATCTTGTCAGTGACTCTTTTAGTAAGTAATAGAGCAGTGTTCAGACTATGCTCCTGCTGTTACTTCCATCTCTCTTGCTTTATTTTCATTAGTAAAGAGTTTTGTTTCCTAGTTTGATCCTGGTTCTTTCTCTTTTTTTCCTCAGTCAAGAGCATAAGTCCTACACTAGAAAAGAATACAGCTGGTTTACTTTAAGGCTAGGTGGATGCTTCATGCAATTAGTTTAAAACCAAAAAATATTTTTAGAGATATAGGAAGTATTAGGAAAGTGCCTGGATACAGAGAAATCTGGACATATGTGGAAGAATGAAAACTTCTGTTCACTGAAGCTTGTAGATAAATTCATTTCACTTATGGCAAAACAAACAACTGGAAAACGAAACACTATTTTGCATCATTTTGGTACATATATAATAGGTGAATTTTATCTTAGAATGCTACCTTTATTTTAAAAGAATACCTCTGAGAAATATATAACTGTATCTCTTGTAATACTTGTTAGCTTCAACTGTTTTAATAGACAGACAGTCCCTGATCCTGCTGAAGCAACTTTCGAAAGTGAAAATCATGCTTTGAAAGCAGGAAAGCTACCTCATTAAGGGCTAGATCTTAAACATGTGCAAAATTTGGAGCCTTTTACGTTTATAGCCTTTTCCCCAAGTTCCTCAAACACAACCGAAAAAGTTGAGAAAATATTTGACGGGTACTGTGGTGATGCAGCATCTGTATCTGAAGCTAAGGTATACTTTGCAACATGAAGGTTGGGGTGGTGGTTTGGTTTTGCTTATGATTGAACAACATATAAGCAATACCCAGCTTGAAGCCTCAGGGCCCAAATTAAACTCTTAATCTTAAATCTCTTTGGTCAAGGAAGATAGCAGAGACCTAACAAATAAGTATGCTCAAAGTAATTAACTTTAGGCTAAAATGATGTATTCTCTGATGCGCAAAAGATATGAAAAGATTTTTGAGATCTGGATATTAAGCTATTGCTGTGGATGCAGTTGATTTGCTATATATGCAGACAGTGGATTTGTAATTCCTAATTAAATTATGATTAATATGCCTCATGCATACTTTCCACTAGAACAAGGTAGTGCATGACACACCCATATTTATGAGCTTTTATGGCATTGTGTGTATATTTTTCAGATCAACTTTAACTTTAGGAATTCTGCACCTGGTTAATAGAAAAGTTACCATGTATGGGATGAAAATGTAAAATTATCTTCTATTGACTTATTGTAGTAAAATATTGCATATTCTTTATTTTTTTATTCAAAAACATTATTTTAAAAAATGCAGATAACATCTGAGAATGTCAGAAAAAACATGCAGTTAATCTGCTCATCTCTTAAAAATGTGTTTCTAAAATTCTGCCTAAGCCTGATAGCCAGTAGACTACATGAAAATTTCTGGAGAAGAGATGAAGGCTAAAAATGAAGGTAGAGGGAATATTGATTTCCCCCTTCCTATTTCTTCTGGTACAACTTGAAATGTATCCATGCTGTTTGTTATTCCACATGACTTTGAAGCATGTTATTAATATAAAGCCCACAATTTATAAGAGATTTTAAGTGTCTTAGATGGAGTTGGTTCTAACTCAGATGACACTTACAAGCCCAAGGCAGTGCTTAACCCATAATTACTGCAATGTCACATCTTGGAAACTCTAGCAGTTCTCTGTCCCAGTGGAAATGCTTTTTTGCCCCACTACCAAAAGGCTTATGTGTTGACTCATTTCCTTTACCAATATGACAGTTTCTTCCACATATTTACTGCTCTGGGCAAGTTTATGTTATATTAACAAATCTGTCTTCATATAATTTGAACAAATCTGAACATATTTGAAAAGGAATTTCAAGTTTTTAGTGGTTCTCGTCAGTATTTAAAATACTTTTATTTGTCTTTCATTAAGGCAACATTTGTTTGCAGACCTTTAATTTTCAACCTTTAAAATAATTTAATTCATTGCTAATAGCTCTGAATTCTGTTTGCTTCTTAACTTTTGTATTTACTGCATGTGTTATTGCACTGAATGTTTGCTGAATTTCCCTTAACTGATGTTGCATTGCCTTGTTTCTTTGTGAACAATGAAATAACTATAAGCTTGCTGTAACTCTAGAATTTCATAGTGTGTATTTGCTTCACTAATCTCTGGCCTTTTTTGCTAATGCTGCATGATTGTTCAACCTGGGGTACCAGGACGCTGCATTGGGATACTGATCCATCAGTTCTTCAGCTCCACTCTGATTCCGATCTGGGGTATTGCATAGATTTCTTATATTCCCTCTTTCATGTGCTTATGGATAATAAGTATGAGCATTTTTTCTTTTAAGACTTGTAGTTGTTGTTATTAAGAAACTGTTTTGTAAGTAATAGAAATTCACTGTCCCTAGACTTAGCATGGTTTGCTTGCAATGGGAAATTTTTATATCATTTAGTAGACATTAGACGCTTATTTCTAATAAACACAAATAAATTTTGTTTTCTCGAGTCTTTTTTTGACAAAATGTAAACTTTAAGAAGTCATTTATTTAAAATAAAAAGGTTAGTGTGACTGTATTTAAAAACAGAGCAGCTCCCATCTTTTCTTACACATATGTTTATAAAAGCTGTAGCTCATTATAAGCACTAACGAAAAACTGTATTGTGTGCTAAGAATTATGATTCTGCCCACTAAAACCTTTCAAAAGGAGTTAATCTTCTGCTTTTATTGTGGGAGAGGAGTGGATAATAAGAAACTAAATCCGATATAGGTAAATTTGTTGGATCATTGCAGTATTATTACCGTACATACTGCAGTTAGGTTTTACAGAAGGCTACAATGACTGAATTAATCTTATGCAGGTTTTGGAATATATTATGTGTTGTATGATGCTAGCTATATCCATCTCTATTGAAGTCAGAAAGCTCAGAGGTTTTCAGTATTGTGCTCTGGAACAATGTATTATGGATAAATCATTTGTCAGTGTGAGTTCCAGGTCAGCCTGGCAGTTCTGCATTCTAGACAGTATCTTAGAGGTGGACAAAAAAGGGCAGCAAAGTTAAAAGACTAGGAAATGCTTTTTCCTTCAGCATAACTACATTGGTTTTCAAGCTTTATAATCCTAAAATTGTTGCTGTACAAGCATGACTTGTGAGTAGATCTGTACCCCTGATAATACAGATGTATGATATACGTGGCAGTATTCTGGTCAAGCACAAAGGACAAAAATTTAAAATTATATCCTAATGTCCAGATACTTATATGTGCACATCTTCCTTTTTGTTACAGATGTATAAATAGTTGCTGATTTTAAATAATAATGATAAAATAGTAGTCGTAATCATGTGACTTCTTCAAAGTTTCCACTGGATTTAAGTTTGACTAAGCAGTGCTGTGGCATAATTACTTGGGTATTTTTCTAGCTAAAATGTGAAATAATAAAACTAAATGGTTTTTTTCTGATTTTTAAATTAATTTTATTTAGACGTGGACCTGTTAAACTTGGAATGGCCAAAATTACACAAGTTGACTTTCCTCCTCGAGAAATTGTTACTTACACAAAGGAGACGCAAACACCTGTTATGACTCAGCCCAAGGAAGGTAAATGGTTAATTTATTACTATTGAGTTATTTTTGGTTTCTTTTAATATAATAATGATGACTGGCTGAATTAGAAATAGCACTTGTGATCTTGCAACTTAATAAGGTAAATGAAGGTTGATATGTGAGATAATTTATATGAATTCTATCACTAAATTTTTGTAGGTTTTGCTTAACTGTTACTGTCATTCTGCATCTCTTTTAATGTCACTCATGCTACTAATATGTGGTATTTTCACACTCCTAGTAAATGCTCAGATTAAACACCGAGTTGCTTTATTAGCTGGCAGCTGATAAATAAATGGGATATATTTTGCATTTATTACATTTAAGAATCCACACGTAACTTGGCACATGGAGGACAGGGAGGTGATCTGAGGCAACTGGCATGGCTTCAACAAGGGCAGCTCCTGCCTGACCAACCTAGTGGCCTTTTACAATGGAGTGACTACATCAGTGGACAAGGGAAGTGTACACCACGTCTTGTTTGGACTTCTCTAAGGCCTTTGACACCATCTCCCCCAACATCCTTCTCTCTAAACTGGACAGAGATGGATTTGATGGGTGGACTGTTAGATGGATAAGGAATTGGTTGAATGGTTGCATCCAGAGGTCAAAGGCTCAGAGTCCTGGTGTACACCAGTGACAAGTGGTGTCCCTCAGGGGTCCATACTGGGACCAGTGTTATTTATTATCTTCATCAATGACGTACAGAGGGATCGAGTGCACCCTCAGCACACCTGCAGGTGACACCAAGCTGAGTGGGGCGGTTGACATGCCGGAAGGATGGGATGCCACCCAGAGGGACCTGGACCAGCTCAAGAAGTGGCCCAAAAGAAAGCCAAACATATCCTGGGCTGCATGCTCAGCAGCACGGCCAGCAAGTCAAGGGAGGTGATCGTGCCCCTCTGCTCTGCTCCTGGAGTGCTGCATCCAGCTCTGGAGAGGGACCTTGCACAAGGGCATGTAGTGACTGGACAAGGAGCAATGGCTTTAAATTGGAAGAGGTTAGATTAGACACCAGGAGGAAATTCTTTACTTTGTGGGTGGTGAGGCACTGGAACAGGTTGCCCAGAGAAGCTATGGTTGCCCCATCCCTGCATGTGTTCAAGGCCAGGTTGGATGGGGCTTTGATCAGTCTGATCTAGTGGAAGATGTCTCTGCCCATGGGAGGGGGGATTGGAATTAGATGATTTAAGGTCCCTTCCAACCCCTAACATTCTGTGAACTTACTTGAAGGCTGTGTATCCTACAACAAACTTAGCAATTAACCCCCCTATTTCTTAAGAATTTTAATTTTTATACCTGAAGCTTATACTTTAAGTTTTAAAAGAAGGAACTGATTTATTTGTAACTTAGGCAGTTTCTGTTTTCAGCAATTGAACATAGGCTTTCTTTCAGTCATGACTTGTTTGCTTTTCAAAAAATAAATTTTTCTGAAGAAAATACGTTTGGCTAGCAGATTTGCTTTTCAATGCTGAAACACTTCAGTTTATCTGCAAATGAAAGTATTAGTCTTGACCTAGCTTTTGTGTAGTTCTACAACAAAATCTCTCGGTTATTTAATATGACTGACTTTGAGTATGTGTCTATGTTAGCAATTTTAGAACCTACTTCTACATTCATAATTTTGCATTTTCCTGCTCTTTCATATGTGAACTTTTGGGTGTTTATGCAAGGATATATCTTTCAAACTTCATTATTCGGTGAGCCAGAGGATATGATTTTTCTCTAACTGTGTTTCTTTTCTATTCTTCATTTCACCTGTATCTCTGCACAGGTAGGTGTTTGGGATTTTCCTGCTTTCAGTTCTCGCACGCCCTCAACATTTCCTTTCTCTAATCCCTCAGGTCTTTTTTCCTCCCCTCTGTCAGGTTCACGGAATCTGAAGACTTAGTTCACAGTTCATGTACTTGAAGAGTTCTAATTCTGCTGTCTGCTGACAGTGGAAATTGCTTGGGATTGTATGATCTGAGTTTCACAGTAGATAGGCTGTAGTTGAGGTTTACTGAGGTGGAGTGGAACAGTGGTCATCTCTATTTCTGCATTTACCAGAAAGCTGTCTCAATACATATATTGTCTCCTGATCCATTCCACCTTACAAATACTGATTTCTTGAGGGCCATCATAAATTTTTTTAATATATTTATTTAGTGTGCTTCACAAAATGCACAGGTGTCCTTTCATCATTTCAGTGTTGAAGATCTTTTTAAGGTCTATCTTAAGACTACCTGAATACATTCATAACAAAGCTCCATGTTCCCATTTTACAATAATATCTGAAATAGGATGTAGGTTTAAAACAAGAATAAATCATGCTGCATACAAAAAAGGAGTCACTAGGTAAGAGATTTTTCTTGGTGAAAAAAAATTTTAAACTCTAAAATAGTTGACAAAAGCAATATGCTGAATTTACGGGTGCAATTACATAAATTTAAATTCTGTAAAATATATCTTATTGATTCTTATTTCTTCTCACAGTCTGAGTTGTTATGCTTATCTGAGTGCATATACTGTAAACAAAAATAACCTTGCGAAGTACACTTGAAAGTGGAGCTTGCAACTAACTTACACCTGCAGCAGCTCCCTTATACGGCAGCAAGTTGCATCTGAGCTAGGTTAGCTCAGAGTTCACAGCTTCTTACAAAGTGAAGTGAACTGGACCCTTCATAATGTATCTTGAGATTTTGAAATGCTGTTGGAGCTGCCCTTTTGAATAAGGAAAATAGAAGCAGTTTTATTAGATATGCTCTGCAGTCATTCTGCTTGTTTAGGTCCACTTGTGCTGACACTTGATTTGGAGGGGGAGGACAGCACATGAAATAAAACCAACAAACCTGCAACAAAGCACGAAACTAAATAGTACTCTTTGTGCCAGTTCTGTGTGCTACAGTGGTTATGTAGTTACATTGTAAGCTGAATTAAGAAACATTCAAACTACAACCACTCTGTCTGGTGCGACAGATAGGAAGCAGAAGTAAGCTAGTTTTAGATTAAAACCATTTCTAGTTGTTACAGAAATATTTGTGGCAACACATACCAAGTGAGTTAAATAGGAGAGACTTCATGTCCTCAAATCAAACTTGGCATTTGGAAATGCCTGTTTTGGATTCATGTAACAGTTAAATTAATTTTGAAATGTGACAGGTTCCTTAAGAGATGAAGGCATTTAGTGTTCTAACAGTTCTCACAACTTCCATTATTTTGTTGCAGTACTAATATGTTGATTTATCATGAGCCCAAAGTATTAGAGAAACTGCCTTATTAAGATTGATTCTTATATATTATAAAATAATAAAATCGGGATGTCTCCTAGAAATCAGTTAATCCAAAGAAAGATGGGTGTATAGGGGAATATGATTTTCCTCAGCTGTCACAATTAAGGCTTTCCAGGACTTAACTGGGTACTTGCTGCTTAGTGCTGCTGTACAATACTGAGCATGTGCAATCGCAGCTGACTGCAGACAGTATTATTGCATTAACTCCACTCTGAGGGATAATTGTCTGCTAACATCTCCAAGACACAGAATTAAAATATTAAGCAGAGTAATAAAAATATGATGTATAGGATTTGCTTCTTGGGTGGTGGTACAGTGAATGCAGGATTTATGCATTTTAATATTTTTAAAAGAAATAACAGACCATTGTATATTCATGTATGATCCTTGTGGGTCCCTTCCAACTCAGAATATTCTGCGATTCTGTATTATCTAGTACATGCCTTAAATGTACAGAAATACAGATAGGAAAACTCGATGTGAAGACATTCAGCTTAACAAAAGCCACCCATTTCACAGATGATTTAACTTTGATTAACCTACTCTGCAGCAACAGATTACTCAGACAACTGGAACTACACTCTACAGTGTTATTGCTAGGTGCAGCCTAATTTACAGCACCGCTTTTCTTTCTGTCTTGCCAAAATACATCACAATTTTGATGTTAACTCAAAGTAAAAATTCAGTGGTTCATTAAATCTGTTTTTAGCATTCATTGACAAGACATTTGTTGCTATTTAAGATTGCATAAAAATAGCAGCTACTTTACTGCTCAGTTTGTAACCTTAGATCCCCTGATGGCCTGTCAGAAACAACATGGAGTTAATCCCTTAGCATATCATAATGAATATTCATTGATATGTTGATGTGACATAGAGTCCTATTTCCTGTCTGTGGCTCTGTGACTTTTGCAAGTCTTTGCAGCCTTTTTTTAATCTGAAATCATATTTGGTACACTGACAATTGAAGTGGCTTAAAATGCCAGTAGATACAGTAAACAATGCATAAGGTGGATGCAGTTAGGGAGTGCCCTTAAGGTTTCAAATTTAGGTAGCTGACTTGAAATAAATGCAGTGCACCATGGTATCATGGGTTCTTGACTTACTAGATTGGAATTTTTTCAGAAATAGTATGTCCAATGTTTCAGTGTTTGCTGGGTGCTATGTTATTGTTATGCTAATTCCTTGCAAATTCTGGCATCTGGGCTGCTATTAAATAAATTCAAGATGAAGGAGAGACAGGAAAAGTAATTAAAACAAACATTTCTTATTTCATTTTTAGTCCAGCAGCTTAATGGTGCCTTTTTGTGAACTGTGAGAAGGCTTCCCGGGTTTGGAATAGAAAGCATTCTTGTTTTGTATAATGAGGTCAAGAACTTGTATATGTGGGGATTTTTTTTTATTTTGTTTTTTTTTTCTCCAGATCCCTTAATGAGAGAGTTTGCGTGTGACTCTTCTTTAGAGAGAAGGTTTTAGATTTATGCAGTTACAGATAAATCAGTGAGATGACATGTTCAATTTCAAGTCTGATACTTTGAGAATATTAAAGTAAGTGCTGTATCCTGCATTTAAATGCAGTAATATCAGCTGGCTGTATGCAGTGAAAGTACTATGAAGGAATTTAGAGCTTTTTATAATATATGCCATTTATGTTTCAAACATTAAAAGGCAGGAGCAATCAACTATATGATCTTTTGAATAAAATATGTAGATTAGGAGGTCATATAGCACTAAGGGGTTGACCATCTACATTTGACAAGAATTTGACTCCTGTCACTGAAAATGGTACTTAGAATCAGTGTAGTATGACTAATGGGAGGTTGGGCTGAAATTTCTAATTTGGGACTTTCAAAGCTAGGATAATGTATCCAGGGTGACCCAAAACGAAATTTCTAAATTTGAAGGTATCGTTTAATTCTGCAAGATTGATTGGCAGGGCGAAAAAGAGGGGGATTTTTATCCAAGTGGCCATAACTTGAATATGTGATCCTGTATATGTTGTTCTCAAAGTCATGTGTGTTAACTCATACTACTTTTTTTAATTAATCATTGTTCACACCTGTAGTTATTTGACATTAAGAATTCCCTTCTTTAAAATGGCCACAAGTTATACAGTTTTCAGGTTATGAGTCTGCTGTACATGTGAATCCATCGAAAAAGGAGCAGTGTCTTTCTGTTTCTTTGCGTGATTATTTTGCCCAAAAAAGCTTTCATTTTTTTTAAGTAGCACAAAAGCTGTAATTGGCATGCTTTGTAAGGAAGTGTCAATGTGCAAGAGAGTGGAGATCACTAAGAATTCTTTTACGGGTTCTTTCCCCTTTGCACCACCGCCTCCTCAGCAGGGTCACTGAGATCACTAGCTTTTCTTGAAATGGCCATTTTCACTGGCAGGTGCATTATACCCTGTATTTTCAGATTGTTTTTCCATTCTGAATGTTTGGCAGGTTGATTGCTCTGGCTGCATTGACGGAGAAAGGGCTGACAAATGCGGTTGGGCTGGCTGAAAAGACAGTGATTACTGTTTTCCTTTGTGGCTGATTGAGGCCCTTGAAAGGAAAGATTTTAACCTTCACCATTTGGTTCAAAAGTATGAGCATATATTGAAATCATTCATGCCATTTATCCTAGTTCTGTAAACTTGTCAGAACATAAAAATCGCTCAATTTCAAGTAATGTAGGATTGGCATACGTCATTATCATTTTGATTAAGTTGGAGTTTGTATTATTGTGTGCATTATACAGTGTCATTTAAAGCTTTCTTTCCTGCAGGTACAGTTATATTTTTATTGCCTATACTATGGAGTTAGAAAGATTTTCAGACCTCTTTAAACCTATCACTATGTGTGTGGTTTGGCAGCTGGTACGGCCTACAAGCTGTATTTTGTTTGCAGGGTAAAGGCTTGTCTGTAGACCTCCTGGAGTGCTGGTAATTGCACAGGCTTGCCATTGGGGAAAGACATGATTGGAAGCAGTCAGGCAGAAAAATGTTGTGCCATCCCATTGCCACCTCATAGCAGAGAGACAATCCTTGCAGTACCATCTGGTTGTTGCTATCTAGTCAGCTGGCCTGGCTGCTGGAACCATGGCTTGGCAGCTGGTTCCCATCCCTTGACCACCCCTTTTTTTTTTTTTTTACTCTTTTTGTGTGCATGCATGTGGATTTTGTTTTACTTTTTGTGTTAGATAACTTTGAACATGGGTCAGGGAGATGGCTGCAACAAACAAGCCTAGTCCCTGTTGAATACTGTCTCATTACTTGTGATGAGGCATGCAGCAGTCTCCTGCTGCCATTCCCTGGTAAGCAGATGATGTAGCTGTTTAACCAATAAAAACAAGTCTTTTCAGAAGCCTGTTCTAGAAAGTGGATGAAGAAAAGCCAGCATATCCCACAACTCTAAGTAATTTAAAAGTATTTTCTAGTTTACAGTATTCAAAGAATAAAATGTAGAAATGCAGGAAGTGCTGTAAGCCTTGTCAGTATTCCTGAACATTAACATTTTATGTTATTCATTGCAATTAGGGAAAACACATTTTCCTGTAAAGTTCTCTTTGCCAAACATGATACAGATAATGAGACTTGCATCTAGAATGACAGAAAAAATGTAATCTCTCTGCTATTATCTTTAGCAAAATTTGCCTCTCAGAATAGCAACCTGAAAGCTAATGTAAGCCATCTTCGTGCCATGTGCAGAGCCATTAGAGTGATGGTTTCAGATCACAAGTAAGCAGCTGCTCTGCAGACTATTTTAGACATTTGATTTTTCTTTATTCCGCAGCATTAATGTGTCAGTGTGTTACACAGAACATGCATCCACCGCATGGTTCTGTGTGGAATCGTAAATGCCTGTAAGACAGATTTCCACTTTGGATTCTTTACAATTTCCTGCGTGTCTTATTTCAGTTTATGCAACTCCATAACTCAGTGCAACTGATACCCAGATGGAGACAGTATTCCAATGATATTTTGGTTTGTGATAATGTTATCCTTGGGACTACATTTTACAAATGCAACCATTTTAAGCTACATGATACCATTTTACATCAGCTTATTTGAGATTCATATAGAATGCTACTGTTCCCCTTTAGAAATACTGACGGTCTCACCATAATGTTTCTCCTTAGATGAGGAAGAGGAAGATGATGTGGTTGCACCAAAACCATTAGTTGAACCTGAGGAAGAAAAAACATTAAAAAAAGAGGAGGAGGAAGAAGGTACAGTTCACCTCAAGACATTCTGAGTGTGCTGTAAAGAAAGCCATCAATACATTTTTAACTTTTTGTTACATTAATTTAAAATCAATTTCATTGTTAAATACTTAGCCAGCAAAACACAAAATCCAAAAATTATTAAAAAACATGAGAAATACTGTTTTTCGTTCTTGAAAAGAATTGGTGAAAGCATGCCATCCAGACAATGTCTGTATAAATTTTTTTCAGCTGCCCCTCATGAACTCACAGAGGAGGAAAAGCAACAAATCTTGCATTCTGAAGAATTTTTAAGTTTTTTTGACCACTCCACAAGGATTGTTGAAAGAGCTCTTTCTGAGCAAATCAACATTTTCTTTGACTACAGTGGAAGAGATTTAGAGGACAAAGAAGGGTAATGTGAATATTGAATACTTTTCTGTGACTGTCCAATACTTTTAATTGAAAAAGTGATCTAAGATTAATATCTCCTAATTGTCTTTATAGAGAGATTCAAGCAGGAGCAAAACTGTCCTTAAATAGGCAGTTTTTTGATGAACGTTGGTCAAAGCATCGTGTTGTCAGTTGTCTGGACTGGTCATCTCAGGTAAAAAAAAAATGCTTATATTAAACAGTTGACTTTGTAAATTGTTGTAGTTCTGTGCATTTGACTCCCATAAAAGCATAGTTGATACAGGCTGTATTTCTAAACGTGTTCCTTACGTGCTCCATGGTTTGCGAAAAGTAGACAGAGCTGTTAATCTTTTGTGAAAGGAAGCAAAAGGTTCGTATTGTGAAGAAAGTTGGTTTTGGTTTATGGACTGCTTTGCAGAGGTAACTCAGCTTCACTAAAGAGAAAGCTCACTTAAAAGTACTGGGGTTTATAGTTAAAAGCAAATTATGATGAGAGAACAAGACTAATGTGTATGTTAATGCTATTTTAGGAGCTAAATTAGCAACCATTGCAGTTCTACCTGACCATTTTTCATGCCTTTATAAAACAAGGTGTTTTTATAACCCTATTTTGGCAAAAGAAAACGAAGATTCTAAGATTATCTGGACCATTGGCCAGTCATCTTGCTTACTTTGAGTCTTTGTCGCTTACCATGCAGTATCCAGAATTACTTGTGGCCTCTTACAACAACAATGAGGATGCGCCTCACGAGCCTGATGGGGTGGCCCTTGTATGGAATATGAAGTACAAGAAAACTACCCCAGAGTATGTCTTTCACTGCCAGGTATGATTCTGTCTTGGGAGGGATTTTATGTTGATGAATTTGGACAAGTACCTTCGTTATGTTTGTCAATATAATAATTTCATTGGGCTGGCATTCGCTTTAACCACATTTATTTGCCAACAGATGTTGATAGCTAGAGACTTCAGCTGAGAAATATTATTCTGTTTCAGAATTTCTGACATTATTCAGAATTCAGTCTTGTTTGAGAACTCATTTTCTTTTTTTATTTAAAAAACAGGAAAACTTTCTTGTGTAATGGTTGAACCACAAAGGTTGGTATGTAAGGGGCTTGAGTGGGATTGTATACTACAACTTAGTTTACTGAACAAAATGAAGACAGCCTGAGGAAATGGAACAAGGATGAAAACTAGAAACATATGCATCAGGAAAAAGGCAGATGGAGGTTTTCTAGTAGTTTTCTGAAAGATAAAAACATGCAAATCTCTTCCATTATGCCAAGCCCAAGATATCCACTTTTTTTCCATCATTTTGGAAAATTACACAGTTGAATCAAAATTTAACCTCATGTTGTCACATTACTGTCAAAGCCCAGATTGCAAAAGTAACTCTGTTATATCAAAATGTATTTCTACATTCTCTAAGAAGTAATGACTACAGAATGTAGCAGAACATTATTAAAATCTCGTGTGTTACTGGGCCTTCCTTTGCTAATAAACTGTGCTAGGAGGAATACAGATGTATGCATGTGAAAGAAAAGAAGAGGAAAAACCTCATTTTATAATTATAAATTGAAACAAAAAGACTGTTGAGGGGTTACAAAGGGCGTGTGAATCCTTAAGTAACTGGGCAGTGAAATAATGTACTGAGTAAATTTAGGCAAAGAAGTTGTTCTGATATTGGGTCTCATTTCCTTTAGTTTTAGACATAGTGTCATTGAATGATAGTTTGTGTATTTTGTTGTTTGTTTTTCTTCCTTTCAGTCAGCAGTGATGTCAGCTACGTTTGCAAAATTTCATCCCAATCTGGTGGTCGGTGGCACATACTCGGGCCAGATAGTGCTGTGGGATAATCGCAGCAATAAGAGAACCCCAGTGCAGAGAACGCCACTTTCAGCTGCTGCTCACACGGTAGGAGGTGAAATATCTTCAAGGACTGTGCCCTGTTGAGATGTGTTTAATGTCTAAGAAATTCTGTCCAGTGCACTTGATTGGCAATGTTTAAATGTTTATGTCCATATTTTGACACTTAGGAACCAGGCTATTCATAAAAATCAGAGTGTCAGAAAAGATCAGTTTTATAGGGAGTATCATCTGTATTTTTGATTGTGATCAATCTTTTGTGCTTTGTTAAATTGTGAAGTTGTATATTTTACTGTACATTAATTATATCAGAACTAGTTATTACTTGTAAATTCTTTTCTGATAATATTTTGTTCCTTAGCACCCAGTGTACTGTGTAAATGTTGTTGGGACCCAGAATGCTCATAATTTGATTAGTATCTCGACTGATGGGAAAATATGCTCTTGGAGTCTGGATATGCTTTCCCAACCACAGGTATGATAACTTTGGACATATATATATATAGAGAGAGAGAGAGAGTATCTATTCTAGATTAATATTTTATAAAACTTTCAGTTGATCTAATAAACATTAATCAACATTTTCCCAACACACAGAATCAAGGTAGCTTGATATTTGATAAAATATTTCCCCACCTGTGGAATCAAATATTTTCTGTTGATTCTTTTGAATATTTTTGGTGTACTTGTGTTAGTGGTGAACACAAATATAGTAAGACAACTTCCTTATTCCTGCCCAATCTGTCCAAGTAAAACGAAAAGAAAACCCTCCTATTGTGAAATCTAAAGGATTCTGTAGGTGTTACTATTTGTTTTTATAAAGTAAGTTGCTGATATTTTCACTACAGGATAGCATGGAGCTGGTTCACAAACAGTCCAAGGCTGTGGCTGTTACCTGCATGTCTTTCCCTATTGGAGATGTCAACAACTTTGTTGTTGGCAGTGAAGAAGGCTCAGTGTACACTGCATGCCGTCATGGCAGGTGAATACAAACTTTAATTATTCAAAGGAATTAAAAGTAGTGAAAGGATAAGTTCCTGCATGCTTTACACTCAAATTTTTTTAAAGTTCATACTTTCTCCTTTGCACTGAAGGAGTTCAGAGTATCTCCGTCTGAATTCCAGTGCACTTCTTCCTGAGTAAAAGCTTCATTAAAACCAGAAATAGTTGGAATATTGAATTGGTATTATGAGTTGTTTGTGTTGATGAGGACAGCATAGATCACTGTGGTTTTATTCATTTGAATTGTAGCAGAACATTCCAAACTTCGTGTCAGTTTTGTAGATAATTGTACAGTAACATCACGCACAAATCTTAAATTGGCTAGCTGTTCTCCTGCTGTTCAATCTATTTTGAAATTGTCTGACTGTATCTTATCAATTGCTTTCTTAAATACAATTGAGTGTTCGGGTTTCATCTCAAATACACATCACCTTGCTGCACAGCTTTTTTTGTTTCAAAATACGCAAAATTGTATCACTTTTGTGTAACATCCTTCCCATCTGTTTCCCTCCTTTTTCATCACCCCTGATAGGAGGCTATTAGGGATATATTGTTACTGGTTTATGTCTGAACCTCATGCCCATAAAGTATATGCAACTTCTCTTAATTTAATGGGAGTTTTATGCTTATTCCTGAGATTGGATTTTGTTCTTTGTATGAATTGAAGTTGCAGCTATTGCTTGGAGGACAACATAGTTAAATGTGTGGACTGGCACCTGCTAAATGAGTCTCTTGTCCCTAGGATATATTTTGGCACTTACAGTTAGTAGAAAATACATGTTGAACTTAAGGTCTGTTTTCAAGCCTGGTCTTCTGTGATCCTGCTGTGGTGAAGACTTTTGCAGTGGGGTAACATCCAAATAAGGCAGCAAAATCTTCTTGTGGCTGTATTTAAATTGCATTTCAGTGCTATCTCTGTCTGCAGATGTTTGGTTTCCAAATCAATTAACCTTGGTTATATATTCTGAAACAGCAAAGCTGGAATCAGTGAGATGTTTGAAGGACACCAGGGACCAATCACAGGTATCAACTGCCATGCAGCAGTTGGACCTGTAGACTTCTCACATCTTTTTGTCACCTCTTCTTTTGACTGGACAGTAAAGCTTTGGACAACGAAGGTAACTTAGATAGTTCAGTGGTTTTCTTCGTAGCCCTTGACACAAGGTGGTGCTATAATGTAAGCTACTTAAGGAAGTTCACTAACCTGAAGTCAGATTGTGTGAAGTTCTGAGGTTCTTAGCTGCAGTTGTACAAAGAGGAGACAGCTGACGAGCAAAACTAAGATTAACAGCATAAAACTTTGCTTTCAGCTTGTACATTATTTGTATATTTCTGATCCATTCTTTTCACCCTTTTGCCCTTTGTTAACAACAATTACAATGTAATCAAATGTAAATCATGTTATAAAGTCAGTTACCTCATATCTTCATAAGGCAAATGTTTTGCTACAATTTTGTGGAGGACTAAAGGACAGCACCAAAACTAATGTCAGTTAAACTTGATGAGGCTCACAATTGAAATATCTGTCATTTCCATTGCCAGAATTACTTCTTTCTGTGTTAGTCTGATGCCCTGAGAAATACAAAGCAGAGGAAGGAGAGTTAAAATCTCCAATAATAATCACTGAATTATCATTGGCTTGATGTACAAGATTCTTAAAGCATTAAATTTACAATTTACAATTGTCTTGCTATTGATTATTTTATAGTAGCAGCCAGCAAAATGGCTGCATGCTTTGGAAAGCATACCTTTAGTAATAAAAAGCATTAGGTTTTGGCCGACTCTTGCAGTGGCATTTTTTTAAAGCGAGTCAAAATGCAAATCACTTTTTACTTATTGCTGGTAATACTGTTAAAGTTCTATATTTTGTTTTACCTGTCAGTTTTATAATTTTGAAATGTAGGGTTTGGGTATCGCATTGTTATCTTTGCTTCTTTTCAGAATAACAAACCTCTCTACTCCTTTGAAGACAACTCGGATTATGTTTATGATGTGATGTGGTCTCCAACTCACCCTGCCTTGTTTGCCTGTGTGGATGGAATGGGCAGGCTTGACCTGTGGAATCTCAACAATGATACTGAGGTGAGAAGTCAGGTTAACAGTTGAATGCAGCTGGAAAATTGTTCATACTCTTAAAACAAAAAGTCGGGTGTTTACCATAGTTCGGGGGTTTTTTTACCATAGCTTGTTTTTTTGTTGTTGTTCTTAAATATCCTGTAGTTCCAGTAGTTTCTGTGTAGTAGATAGCATTCTTTGATTACAGGGTTACAAATGACTCCTCTTAATGAGTAACAGCAGTAATTAAATTGTTTTACCCATGACAAGAGAGCAAAACATCTGTTGGTGTAACATTGATCCATGTTGTGAAAGTGATTATAGACCTCCCACCCTGAGGCCTTGTCAGCCTACAGCTTAACAGTGTGAACAAACCTGTTACCACACACTGTTCCTATTGCCACAGTAATACTGCAGTGAAAGTGCCATTTGTTTCTAAACTTAGAGAATTGAATGTTTGGTTTTCTGGTGTGGGTTACAGACTTCATTGTAGTATAAATCTCTTCCAAGATTTGCTGGAGGTAGATCAGAGGAGAAACCTGACAGATACTTAGTACTTAAATTTTACCGTCTGAAAACAATATATAGAAGAAAGAAGACCATGTGCCAACCTTTGGCTTTAAACTGGAATTACCTGTGTTAGCCTTTTGGACAGGGCTTGATCTGTCAAAGCAGCTGATTTGATCCCTGCCCTCTGTCATAATCTTCCTGAGATCCCAGGGTGCCTTGTCACTGCCTGAAGGTGTGCCTGTGCCTCCTGTCCCACAAGAAGAGTGCAGATGTGCCTTTTGATAGCAGATGTTTGTACTTTGGCCAAGGGACAGATGTGTTGCTTTGGTCATGTCACTGGTGATAGCTTAAGGCCACAGAGGTCTTTGTATTGTGAACAGTCTTTGATCTGCATACCATGCACCAGTTGAAGTGTTGGGCACTTCTCTGATTCGGCACAGATGGGCTAGGTGTGTTCTGTAATATCTAGCTGATGGAAACCTGATGCATTTTTAGCAATGTGTTTCAAATTGGTACAGGTGCCCACTGCAAGCATCACTGTGGAGGGCAATCCTGCTCTGAACCGTGTGCGATGGACACATTCTGGGAGAGAGATTGCTGTAGGTGATTCAGAGGGACAAATAGTTATATATGACGTGGGAGAGGTATGTACGCCGTGTATTGTGCAAAGTATATTGTAAAATGCTTGAATTTCTTTATTTAGCAAAATTTCTTTTTTCTCCTGTCATTAGAGGAATAATAATTAGGTTTAATTTGTATTTTTTAATTAGTATTTTCTAGTAGTGTTTTATTTAAGGTGTTCTAGCATAACTTTTTAGCATGCTGTCATTCAGTCAAAAAGAAAAAGCTTTACTGTAAGGCTGGTGAAATAAGAATCAGTGGTTTTTTTCATAGAAGTTTTATCTTCTTTGTAACTGTGGCACAGGTGAATTCTGACACTAGCTTGAGAAGTACCAAACAAAAACTGTTGCAGTGGAGCAGCCTTGACTTTGTTCTTACAGGGAAGCTGTTGCTACTGCAAGTGTGTGTACTGCAGTAGTATATGACTAATTGATGGGATGAGGATATAGCATTAGTATTTCCCTTTGAAGGCAGTCTCTCAGAGGTACATAGCACAAGCTTATAATAATATCATTCTATAATGCAGGAATCTCAAATTCTGCTTCTTTTATTAGTTAGAGTTTTGGATGCTTACACTAAAATAAAGGTAAGCTTATCTACTGGAACCTGTTCTGAACATTATTTAAGTGCTCTGCTGTTCAAAGTGAGCTCAGCTTTATTTATCAGGAGGTTTCAGTAACCCTCTCTGTGTCACAGCAAATCGCCGTTCCTCGCGGGGACGAGTGGACTCGGTTTGGCCGAACGCTGGCAGAAATCAACGCCAACAGAGCTGACGCAGAGGAGGAGGCTGCAACGCGCATCCCAGCCTAGAGCCTTCCAAACAGGCTTTAGGGCTACACTTGGGAGTGACTGGATGCAAATCCTAGTGTCAGTTCATGTGTCAGTTCTAATCATAGCTTAAGGGAGGAATATATGGATTCAGCAATGGACTTTGAAATGTATTAAGATCACTGAAAATCAGATCTTGCATTGTTACGTTTTATATATAAATTACAAGCATATTCTTGGATTTGTGTAACTTTTAATACAGTTAACTCTGACTTTGCAAGGATCTTCTTTTGCTGAAACACTAACCTGGTATAAATTTGCTACTTGGCTTCTGTAAAATCCAATCTGAAACAGTATCTTTCTGAAAAGTAAAAGTTCTGCTCCTAAAACTTTCTGTATAACAGACTAAACTTCATTAAGTAGTAAATGTCTAAAGCATTCTTTAATTTGAACTCTTCAAGTTACCCATGATATGCATGCATATGTTCCAAGTTTCATTGTTTATATATAGATAACCCTCAGACTCTTGTAGCGGGTAATATATGTGAATAAGAATTTGTCTGTAGTTACAAACTTACGTGATAATCAGACCTGAATTAATGAAATACATATTTAATACCAATTTCCTTTTGTTTGAATTGGTGCATTAAAAGGTGAGACTGATTCATAAATAAATACTATACGAGCACCTGTCAGCTGCCCTGACCTCTAATCTGTGTCCCTGCAGTAGTTTAAAGTTTCTGGGAGCTGATCCTTTTGTTTTACTACACACTTCACAGGCTTCTTTTCTACCCCCAACCACCCCTTACTGCCATGGCAATTGGCCAATAGCAAAAAGGCTCCTGTTATCAAATTTTTCTTTTCCAAAAGGTAAGGAATTCGATTTTGACTTAATTTCTATAGCATGATGATTTGCATTCTGTTAACTACAGACTTGCTACTAATTTTCTGTACTAAGTTAAAGATTTTTATTATTATTATTGATTTTTAACATTTTTATTGAAACAAAACTTAATAGCTTGAAACAGAATGGTTGGAATTTCTGGTAAAGGTTACCTTTTTTCTTTCGTAGCACATTATAGTCTTTTGTCAAGACTGGTTGCAGGGGGCTGTTGCTTTTCGGTTGTTTTTTTTTAATAAATACTGTGAGTTGCACTAATTAGGCACTGAATCAGTTCTGTAGCCTTTAACTTAGGACTCTACATTTGTTCTTAATCTGTTACAAGCTTATCGTTTTGCCAGAAGAGGTGGTTTTACATGCTTAAAAATAGGAAATGGGTTTATATTCCTTAATCAGTTTTATGTCCAGGAGTATTGTCATTGTTTCTTCATTGTTTAACTTTTCTGTTTTGTTTTGGGTTTTTTCCTGTTTCTCCTTGTCTCAGTTCTGTTATGAGCAGCTTACAGAGACATAGCAGTACCAGCAGTTCTGTCTTCAGAAAGTTTTCTTTTTTGGGTGGGTCTGGAAGTGAAATGTGTTTAGGCTTCCGTTGTTGCTGGCATTTCAAGAGTGTGTCCCCCTCCCTTTTCAATGCAGCCATGCTGCTGGGTTTGCAGACATTTACCCTGTGTCTTCTCCTCAACCCTACAACAGCAGCTCTGTTCAGCTGAGAAGCATGTGAGCTGTGTAAGAACAGGCACATCATGAGACAGTTTGTACCTTTAGGCACAAGAGTTCTGAACAAGCAGAAGGTCTCTTGGTTTGATGGTTTTGGAGGGAGGGTGTGCTTGGGTTTTTGGTTGGTTGTTCTTGTGGGGTTTTTTACTGAGATTACTTTTCATTGAATAATACATTTCCCTCACACGTTTATTCTCAGAAATCCAGTAGATAAGGCTTTCTTTCAATGACTGTTGCATACATGCAGCTCATCTGGCATTAGTTTTGTGTAGTTTCAACTATTAAATTTAGTACTACTCTGTCTTTATTCCTGCTTGTGGTCCTCCCTCCCAGACTAGTTGAGTACAGATTAAAAATGTTGTAAAAGCCATACCTGCAATGTTGAGACCAAAAGTGATGCTGGATGCTGTAAATGATGATTCTGGGAGCCAAACTGTCCAGTTTTGGAGCTGTAAGAAATACAAATGCTGTTGTGCATTCTAAAGTCTCCTAAGGCCTTGATCAAGTCAGTCAACAAGCTGTGACTAAGATTAAATGCCAGTGGGTACCCACCATTTTTGTCTCTATTTAGAAAAGCACAGGACAAAATACACAGATAGAGGAGAGAGTTCCTGTGACGCCTGCCTCTATCCAGAAAACAGTACAGAACAAGAAATTCCTTAAACATACTACAACAAATAAAGAAGGAAGCCTTCTAATGGGGTTATCTATATTCATATTGCAGAACAGCAATCAAACTCCCAAGGTCAATGCATTGTAACCTCTAGCTCACTAAATATTATTCAGCACCAAAATAATTTTTATCTTCCTTAGAGGCTAAAGCTGAAGGAGGGCTGGTCTGTGTAGTGTTCATTTCTTAATAAGCCCTTTCTTCATAAACTGACTTAATCCCTGATGGGTCTGCTGTCACCTAAGTAAGAAAACAGAACCTGAAATCAGTTTATACCACTTGGATATGTTCTACTCCAGGATGTTTAACCCAGTAAGAAACATGTAAAACTTCAGTAAGCAAGTCTGGAAACCACCCATCTCACCTCTGGCTGCATGGACAGTGTAACTGATGTTCCTTCATGACAGCAGAAATCTGGACTCCCCTATTTCCTCTGACATTTTTGCATTTAAATATTATACCAGGGAAACTTCTGGCAGACACTAAGCCAGAAATAGTTCAAGCTTTTGCTTTCTCTTCTCCTTTTACTTCCACTTACCTGTAAATGTAAACAATCATTTTTGCATATAAAAATAATATGAAAATAAGTAGGTTTTTCCCCCCACAGAATAACCTAATCTCATGATAAAACAATCTAGAGATAAAGAGAACATTTTCAATTTTTTATAACAAGTTTTCTATTCAGGAAAAAAGGCACTCTGAGTAATAAACCCTTTAAAAAATTCTTGAGCAACTTAGTAACTGGCAAATCTCTCGTGTTTTAAATACGCTACCATAGAAGTAATATCTATTACACATTTAGTATTGCCATGGATTTTGAGAGAATTCCTTGTCACAAAGTAGTGCTGCAAAATAAAATATTGCATGTGCTCATCTAATTACTGTGTCCTCTTAACACTTACGAGCCAGCACATTGCATTTTAATTCCTTTGCTGTAACTAGTTGTGAAGGGCATTCCTGCAGAGACTCTGTCCTGTCCTGTCCATTCATTACATGGGTGCATCTGATCTTCACCTTTACTCTGTGGAGGGAAAAACAATCATACTGGACAACTTCCTGTAAATTCAAAGAAACAAACTGATGCAAGTGTTTTTAAACATTTTATTGTCACGGTTGTTAACAAAACACCTTCAAAACATCTGTACATTTCAAACTATTTTGAACTGCAATATCCATTATATAAATGTATGTGTATAGATGCCCTGATGTCTCTGTACAAAGATGTACAATATGTACAGTAACATTAAATGCAAGCTGTGCAAGGCAAAGTCTAGGCTACAGCTTCATGCCACTGGTTAAAACAAGGCAGAGAACCACAGCTTCAGTCAGTTCCTTGTGTGTAAATAAATAAATGCAGGTATGTATGAATATTTGAAAGGAGCAATTAGATTTGCAAGCTCAGTTCAGCTAGAACACATGCAGCTGACTGGAAAAAATACAGCAGTACTCTTGTGAACTCTTTCCACTGCATCGCTTTGTTCAGTTGAAACATCTTTTCAGGATTCAGCTGCTACTGTGTGCTTGAGCTGAGGTGGTGGCAGGAGCTCGAAACTTTGGAAGATATAAACCAAATTTATTTTCTATGCCAGCAAACGTAGCTGTAGCAAGTCTGTATCCTCCTATATGTGCAGGGTTAACAGGAGGAAGATCTGAAATTCGAGTTTTTGGGGTAGATTCTGATCCCGCAGGTTTGCTGTTTGAACAAAGAAAAAAGGTCTTTTTGTTAGTCTAGATTTCATAAGAAAGGACTTTAAATAGACTCATTCAGGCTTAAATACTTAAGTCTTTTGTCTGAATATGGAAGACTGTTAAAGCTGACCTTAATTAACTGATTCCTATGTTGAAGTGAATGAGGTCAGACCACTATTTAATATTAAATCAATCCCAAAACTGAAGTTACATTTTTACTGATACTTTTGTAAATTCTTTTAGCTTCCAGTCTCATGAGGAAAATGGACAAAACTATCTGTCTACAATGGAAGACAAATTAGTGTATTGAAATGAATATGAAAGGGCTCTTTATCTCCTCATCTGTTTCAAAGTGACATGCAAGTTCCCCTCAAATATAAGGAAGGGGGGATTTTTTACATGCTGCAATTTTAAGTACAGGTGCTCAAAGTCAACAAGTTTTAATGGGTCCCATGCATGAAAAAGTTTGGGTTTTTTTTCTTTAAACTTGGCAGTTGTTTTGTGCAAGTTAAAGAATAAATACTTGACTTACAGGCCTCCAAAATCAACATAAAACCATCGCTGCAGAAGTTCGTAAGTGACCAAAGTAACACCAAACTGGGGTGAAGATCTGAACACACGAGCTGTTAAATATTACAAATCATAGTGTTAAACAAATAAAACAATTTCTCAGGAGAGAAGCTAAACATTTTTAACGAAGTGTTTTGTTTTTCACAATCAGACCTTGTAAATACTGGTCTGATTTGAGTCCTTAACAAAGTCAGTGCTAATTTGCAGGTTTGGGGTCAGCCTTAGTAATTTTTTTCCTCACCTCCAGCTCCTTTCCACAAAGCTGAAGGGCCTTCTTCCCTTAGGATCTTTCTAAAGCAGTCAATAACTCCACTGTATGTTGTCTGACCAGCGCGAGCTGCCACTTGCAGTCTTGTCTTGATGACATCAGCAGGGGTTACCAAAGAAGCAGCAGGCACACCTTTTAGAAGAAAACCACATTTAATTTGCACAAAGGATCTTGTAAAAGATGAAACACTTACAACTGAAAAATACAAGTGCAAACTTTCATATTTTTTACAAGGGCTAGACATTTCAAAAAATGCAGGTTTTTACTCTTGATGCTTGTATAAAGTGTCGTGCCTGATACAATTTTCGACTTTCTTCTAAATTTAAAGGCTGCAACTGGTAGTAAAGGAAATGAACTATCAAAAACCATTCTCAACATCTTCTAGTGGTCTGGCAGTAGCAGTAGTTTGAAACAAGATAAAATTGGCTATATATGTAATATATAAAAATCAGTTGTGCAAATATACTGTATTTGTTTATACTCTACAAGATATTTTGCAAATTACATAGATGATTGATTTGGAAATTGAGTCCTGTGCATCCATTTGTTAAAGGTGTTGATGAGAAAAACTACTCCTTAAAACCCCTGTGCTACAGAAATACGTCTATACTGCTGTTTGGACTGTTCTGTAGGAGAACAGATGCTGCTTACTTCAGTAGGCAAGGCATAAAAAGACTGAGGACAATGAAGGTGTTTTACAAGTCTGCTTAGTACCAACAGCGTGATATTAGCCAACAGTGATGGAAGAACAAATCTCCACTTCCCAGGCACCACTCTCAGCTTTCTAATCAAAGGAAAGGAGAAGGTTTTCAAAAATGTACTCCACAGTATATAACCGTGTTATCGGAGATATTTCTGAATACTTCTGAATACTATAAAAACTTCATCCCCTTAAAAAGAGGAAGCATCTTCTGATTTAAAATCATGAAATTAATTTTGACTTCTGTTGAACTTTTACAATTGGTTAATACTGAATTAAAAATTTTAACAAGTCACTGATTGCATAGGTGATGCTAAACTCTGACGTGTCACTGACCAATTCGGGAGGTTTTAAAGGAAAACAGCAGCACTGTGGTTACTGCAAGCATACACAGATAGCAGTCATATGCAGATTTTCCTTACAGGCAGATCCCTTCAGACTGTATTCTTGCCTGCTGCGCACGCGTAACAGGAATTGAGTGAGCAATTGAGAATGTGAAATTGGCAATTCAGAGAAGCAGATTCCTGTATAAAACTAGGCCTGTAAGATTTACACACATTTTTAATATGGTTCATCACTTAGTATGAGCAACGAAAAACCACTAATGAAACGAAGAGAAGCTGTGAAGTTTGCAGTCTAAAATGTCTTACAGGAGATACAAGTTAATAATATATTAAAAATTATAAATGAGTATTATATGAGTATAATAAGCTAAATAATCTTCCATTTCTGGCAGCTCTGCAATACTAAAGAATAAACAGGGCTACAAATGTGTTAGACGTTTCCTAGGTGGTCTCCCTTCCCTCTGGCACAAGGAACACACCAAATGGCACAGAGCAGGTGCAGGCAAGCTCTGTGTCAGGTCCGATATAAGAAACTGCTATTCACACATAGGTGCTCACCACTGATGTATATATCTATATAGTGATTCCTTACAACTGGAACAAGTAGCAAAGGGTCTTGCTCAGCCCAGTGGTGTTTCTGAACTGCAGATTCTGACACTGAATCATTCACGGTTGCGAGGCTGCGTGCAGATACCTGGTTTTCATCTGCTGAGCTCAACCTTGGCAGTGCAGAATTTGGCCATCTCTATCTGCATGTTTAAATATCCACCCCTATAGTTCCTACATCTAGTATTTTTATACCCCTTGCCATTTAATAAAAACAACTTTTTATCACAGCTGCATTTTGTCTTTATACTAAACTTGTTTGGGATGCCATAAAATGTTTTAAATTTCAGAGTATAGTACTTCAGCTTCTTTACAAACTAATGCCTTATTTTCAGCAATTACATTTGAACAAAGTTTCTTTTCAGTTATTCTGAAATCCAAACCTGGGTAAGTCAATTTCTTCTTAGCTCTTATGATGTCTCATTTTATGTTCATCAAAGATTCAAATTAGCCTTCAACTCTGACTGCTCAGTAACAAGTAAAACCCCATTGAGACAGACAGATCAAATTGGACTACAAGTTGCTGAGCTGCATTACGCTGTTTATCCACATTATGCAAATGTAATTAGCTCTCATCAAAACTACATCGCCTCCCACTAAGGATAACAGTGATCAAATTTAGATTAAATCAGATACAATGGTACAGTACCCTTCCTTTATATGGGGCTACTGAATGAATATTAAATATTACTCACTAAAAGAAGAAAAAGATTACTTTTAGGAAACATTCTGCAAAATTACCTGCAATGGCTCCAGCTGCAAGGAGATTAAACCCTCCCACATGGCCACTTTCATCAGCAAACATCAGTTTACTATGAGCATAAACCGGAAAGTAGATTGCAGAAAAGGGAATGTCTCTGAGGAAACATGCTTTGGCACCCTGACACAGAGAAAACAGACATAATGCAAATAAATTCTGTGAATAAGGCTAAAACTGATAACTAGCAAGCAGCCTGAGGCCTGAAAGTACAAACTCATGTAAATAACACAGAAAATAAAATGTCTCACGAAACAGACAATAAAGGGAACTTGAAAATAAGAACAAAGCATATTTAAACTAAGTGTCTGGAATGAGGAAGATTCAAGGTTCATGTTTAATTTTGGTAAGTTACACATGACATCAATCCTGACATCAGTACTTAGGATAAAGACTTTTTACACACTATGTGTCCAAAGGCAATGAAGGAAGTGACAAAGATCAGTCCTTACGTCTTTCTAACAACCAGGGAAGCAGCAAGACAAGTCCCTGCAGGCTTTTTTTCCACCAAACACAAAGGCACTACTAAAATACCAGTGAGCACTGCAAGACCTCACACTGATCATCATCTGTTTGACCAAAGAACCTGCACTGGAAGATTAGCAGAAAGAGAAAAAACACTGCAAATTGGGTGCAGTTTAATAAGGAAATACAATGGTCATGAATCTCACCCACCAAATTCAAAACAAAAGCTTCAGCTCTAAAAGTAAATGTGCACATTTTTATAGTATTATTGCAGGTCTACGGGCAAATCACATAAAGCAATGTTTTGTAAGTGCACAGCTAATATAACTGCTGAATTTACGTATTACCCCTTGCACTGGCAGAAGATACAGGAAGAAACACTCTTCCTTGTTTAAGGAAACTAATAGCTTCTGCTCCATTACACCTGATCTGTAATGATGGCAGTAAGTATACCTGCAGGGAAGGAATCTGTTGACTGGCATACTGCTGAAGTACCGTACAGAACGGGCTTTTTTCAGTGGAATTTATTGACAAATCCCACCACTTAACTTCTTAAAAATATGAATCCTACTAAACTTCACTACTGTTTCACTGCCATCAAATTATTAAGACAAAGAGAATATCCTGCTGCAAAGATAACAATAGAGATACAGAGATTCAAAATAAATACAAGAAAAACGCACAGGGAAAGCTAAAGAAACTTTTCACAAAACCCCACCAAATGAAATGAGCAGTGCCAGAAGCCAGCAGGTCTGCAATACAGGACTCCCTGTAGCTTGGCATAAAAGCCCAAAGGATAGAATGGGGGAGTATTTTTTTGTATCCCACTGCCATTAATATAGAAGTGAGTTTTCTTCAGTTTTCCACTGTGGGGCTGCCCTGCAGGAAGAGACTGGTTTTAAATTCAAAAGACGTCCTTGTTTCTAACAGTTTTTGTTTCAGCAGAATAGAAGTTTAGCATAAAATGATGAAGGCGCTCAAAGCAGAAGTACATACCTTATAAAGACCAAGCAAGCCTAAATCCTTTATAACAGAGAGGGCACTGACTCTGGGTCCTGTAGTAATTTCTCCTGCTACCTGCAACCGAATCTTTACAATCTCCAGAGGATTAGTGAAGATGACCTGGGAAGCTCCTGCCTGCAAACCCAAGGAAAAAGAGAGTAAATTGCGTTAGTAGGGCATGTGGTGACATACTGACTTTTGCAAGGTGATGAGTGCCTTCACTTCTCACTGCATTGGCTGATATTCTCATGTAGAAATATATGAGAGAGATTTAATAAAGCACCTGTCTGGAAGTTAAAAGCCCTGGATCAGAAATTATGGGTTTGTAAAAATAGATTTTTACATTTATATTTTTATAGCCTCCTGAGGTGAATTAATTCATTTTGTGTTTTAACTCTGCTTTTCTCATCACTTTCTAGAAGTCATGGCTGTGTTTAAAAGTCTATCAAGATATTACAGGAAATACTAAACTAAAATAATCATTAGACTTTTGCTACTAGAGCATCAAATACACATAAAGAAGACCTTATGTTTATTCAATAATAATCCATCATCAATGTGTAGACATGCTATTTGCATTTAGAAGTGATGCTGTTTAAAAGGTAAATTTGCATTTAACAGTGTAATTTTAAATTACTAGAGAAGGTGTTTGGAGTCTTGTTTAGCAGCCTGTAATAGTCCTAAGTGGAAACAAACTATAAAATTTAAATAGGAAGACTAACATTTCAAAATATGATACTAGATAGAAACAGGAGTCATATCTTTGAGCTGAGCATGACAGATTTTACTTGCAGGAAATACTCTGCTGGCAGTGTTGAAGGACTGTCTTGCAAACTTCCTAGCAGTAGAGTTGTAAAGCTGCTTCTGATTCTGCACTTTAACCAAAGACTTTCAAAGAACTGTGTCCCAGGTTTGAGAGAGATTCAATCTGACAGTTCGGTTTCAGAGTTTTTAAACCTGTTTAAAATGACATGTTTAGATTTCTCCCTGGTTTGCTGTAGGTAGTACCATTCACTTCTGAAGAAGTGTGTGGTTCATCACAAACCAGCTATATTTTACTAAGCTTGTTATCCTCCCCTCTTCCTAAGCCACCTTTTTTCATTTAAAAATTAAACCCACTTCCTTAAAATTTGTGGCATATAAACCACTTGAATACAGCCAATTTTAAAAAGCATTTCTTGCACAATATAAAAGCTCCTCTTAATTCTGATCTATTCCTCCAACCCATCAAATTTTAGTGACGTAAATAGATGCAGAACATCTGCAGTTAAAACTTTTTACCACTTCTAAATTGCCCAGGCAATAAACTCTTTGTGATGCTGGGGGCTTGGCAGAGGGGTATGCATATAGGGTTGTCGTGAAGTAAAACCAATAGTCTGATCCAGCACCTCCTGGACAGTCTGCATGGTGTTCTCTGCTAATTGATTCACAACTAATGAACACTAATCCTTTCTGCTTACAGCACAATCTTTCTCTCTCCAGCAGCAGGCAGAATAAATTTGAGATTAGCCCTGATGCACAGTTTAGAAGTTGGCAATCTGAATTATTCTAGCCTAGAGACAAAAGAGCATTGCAAACCTCATCAGCTCTTACCGAGAATGACCCAGCACTTCAGCAGCATCTATGGGATGGGAGCAAGAAGCATCAACACCTTCACTGACCAAGCAGCCCACACTTCACTGAGCCGTGACAGCCTTTTATTGCAAGCCCTGTTTATTACTTCACTCAATACTGACATTTAAAATCATCACTGCAACAGCTTTACTGAAGCACCTTGACCCAAACAGTGGGAGATCAACCGCTGCTTTTGATTAATTATCTCCACTGTAGTAATTACTGTCTTTAACACTTCCAACTCAAATAATCAGTCTATACAGTTAATCTTAATTTTATTCCCTCACTTCTTCATCTCTCCGAAAGCAAATCAAGTCTATGTTTTTGTGGACATTTGTAGCAAGCATCAGGAAGATCACAAGAACTCCCAGACCAGCCAAAGTGATTCCCATCTTCTCTGTTCCTTGCACTTACTGCATTGTGTTTACTCAGTTATCTGACACCACTCTTATCCAAAGGCATTCTTTGGACTCTCTTTACTTCTCATCTCACCTTTTCCACTTCTCACACACCTATCCATGCAAGATGAAATGGCTGTCTTGCTAGGCAAAGTTCCAATCTAAATAAAATTTATAAAATTTACATCTGGCAAGTTCTATTAAACAACCTTTTTTTTTGTTTGTATTGCATTAAGCACAAAACCAATTTCAAATGTTTAGCATTTCCCTGTATCATTTTAAAAAATAATTTTGGTAGATAAAATGTTAAGCAGCATGTTCTGGCTACATAATAGAATGAACCACACAAAAAAATTCAAGTAACTTTAGACTGCAACACTAAGCTAGAAATTCACTCCTTCTAGACAATTACCAGCTACCTGCCTATTAAATATGTATTATTTGTTTACACGTATATATGAAATTCCATTTTTTTATTTTTAATGTTAAAAATTAGCACATCCTGCAGAGCAGCCAAAATAACTCTTCCTATTTGCCTAACACCCACCACAGAAACACAAATAGGCCAATTTGTAAACATTTCTATTTTCTACCCTGAATTCAATCTTCCTGCAATTAACATTTTCCTCTCCTAGGTGCACAGCTGCCTACCTTTCTGTTAAAATCAGCCGTAGCCCTCTTCTGCTACAGAAAGTAAAAGACTCTGAACACAACACATTTTAATAATTTAGTAGCAACACTAATTAGACATACAATGTTACAAATTCTATATAGTTAATACAGAATTATGTATTCCAACAGTTCTTAGAATACGATTTGGTGGTCAGGTTATTGAGCAAAATAAAATACAAGGAAAACCCTATGCTTATATTATCAGTAGAAAACCCATTGAAAAGCTCTTTAATTACATCAACACTTTGAACATTGAGTATTTACAGTGTTGACAGACTTCTCAACAGGCAGCTTTCTCAAAAAGAGCTGTAACTACCTAGATACCCAGTTAAATACTCCCTGTTAGCATGTCCTTCTATCCAAGTCTTGACTTACGCTGTTTTACTTGGAGCTTGGCAAACTTTTCTGCCTAGCAGTGATTTGATTCACATGAAGAGGAGCACTGCATTCAGTGGAGTGGCACAAATGAGTTAGGTCCCTCATCAGATAACAAGTACAGACAGGACAAGCATTGACTTTCATACAGAACATGTAACACAAGGAATCTCACTTTTTCATTGTGTATTTTTTAATGAATGAATGCAAGGGTTGTTCTTTGGTTTGTGTTTTCTATTTAAGTAAAATGTGACCTGTCTATCTGACAAAGAACGTGTGAGGCAGAGGAGAGTGCTGCCTTGGGGAGCAGAAGAGCACTCTGCAGAAAAGGATGCAGAGGAGAATGACACAAAGGATCTCCAAATTAAAATGAACTGGAAGCATGTAGGTTTGCAGTACAAATCTCCACGCTCCTGTGCAAGTCATTAGCAATCAGCATCATTCTTTTTCAAAGTCTCTTACTTCAGCTGTCAGCTATGTATGTTAAATACATGTGCACGCGTATATGTACACAGAGGTATATATTGCAGCCCTTGAATTGCTTTTGGAGATGGTGCAGTAAATCTAGATTTCTCTCTCATAAAAACCTCTCTTCACACATAAATTGCAACAGACACTTTAAAAAAGGTTGACAAATTTGTTTCTGAATGGAGGTTATTCATACACATCAAAAATACCAGTAATAAAAGCTTCTACTTAACCTTAATGTCATGTAAAATAACTCTACAAGGAGCAAATAAAGGAACTAAATCTGACAGCAAAGGTTATGAGAGAAAAGATGTAGTTTGAGATCCCACAGCAAACGCCCCATGACATGCCAAAGGCTGAAGGAAATACACAAATGACCCTGCAACATGAGACCTCTTGCCCTTTCCAATTCCACCCGAGAGGCATATGCTCCAAAGAGGAGAGGCCTATTTCAAGCCCTTCCTTCCTTCCTTTTTGAAACCACCACATCCTGGACCACAACTATGTCCCACAGAAGCAGCTAAAATAAGATGTTACTTAAAACAGTCTTGTTTAAAAACATCAAAAGAACTTCCATTTCTTTCTCTAGGCAAAGCTGACATTGTTCATGAACCTATAGCGAGCTTACTGTCTCTTCCATTAAACAATCATTTTCTCCCTGATTTTAAATGTCCACAATAGAATTCAAGATAAAGTAGTAAAGTTTAATTCTACTTCTAACTTTATCTTTTTAAAGTATAATAAAAGAAGTAACGTATCTTCAGGGTTTTGAAGGAAAAGCAGTCTGACAGCTATAATTCTGTAATTTTGTGCTTGTTAAACAAAACCATTAACATTTTACATTATTTTTTCAAAAATAAATATTTGACACATTCCTATTTGCCTGATAAACCTATATCCATTTTTGTGTGTATGTATGTATAGATGCATAAATATGTATGAAAATTATTTTTTACACGTATACGAAAAATATTTAGACTAAATCTTAGAGTTAATGTTTATGAAAACTTCAAAATCAGTGGTAAATTTGGACCTCTCTGTGTATGTATGTGCAAACACACATACACACATCCCAGCCTCTAATTATCAACATATGCATTGCCTACACCTCAAAAGGTTCTCAGACCCTTTCTGCCTGGCACCCCACATCGTCTTTCTCCCTACAGCATAAAGCAAAAACATCTTTCTGATGAAACACAATTCATCCATTCAAAATGCTAAGCACCATGCACCGGACGGGAAGAATCCATTTCTTCCTGTGTAACTCACAGGAATTACAGCCTAGAATCACAGTATCTTTGTCTACTGTAACAGTAATAATGAATCATTTACATAGCATTAGATGTCTACTTCAACACTGCTTCCCAACTGAGGATGAGCAGTTGCCCTACAGCACCTTGCCCTTCACGATGTACTCACATGTGTCATGCGTGTAAGCTCCTCTGGGAAGCACTGTCCATATCAGGCATGCGCTCTCTGCTTCCCAGGCCTCTGTCGGGATAGAGGAAAGCATTGCCAAAGCCTCACTCAGTCTCCCTGCAACTCAAAGCTAATGGTAGCTGAAAACTTCAAAGGCAGGAATGCAGGTTAATCACTGAATTACAATGAAATGTAATTCAATTAATTACAGTAACAGTAGGGAAAGAAATTGTTTGCTCTTAACATGTGTAAATATGGATAGTGCTGTTAATGATTAATAAACCAGCATACTTCAGGCAAGTAGGAAGATGGGATATCAGTTTCATCCATCAGGGACAAGAGCCCTTTCATTGACAGGTATGACCTGACTGCTGTAATCGAGCTGCCCCACGTAGCTGCTCTGCAGTTTTCAAACACAGCCACAGCTTGAGAGCAGCTGGGAATATTTGGGCTCGGACAGAGCGGACCCTGCACTTCCCAGTGACATTTACATTGCCCAGCAGCCAGCAGGTAGGTTTAAAGGAGCACAGGGCACGGGCTGCCTGCGGGAGGTCCCTGCCCTGCAGTAAGGAAGGAAAGACAACAGACAGGCAGCTGACCATATAAACAGGCACTGCCTCGGCGGAAAGTCTTTGGTAACTGCTGTGAGAATGAAGATGTTTCCTCTGACTGGGAACGTGAGTTTACTCCATAAGCTCACAGAAGCTGAGAATGATTGGAGCCTGAGAAGTAAGATTTTAGCCAAAGCGATTCAGTCTCTCAGTGTTAGCATTTCTGGAGGAGAGACATGCCCGTGAGCGGCGCCTTTGCTGGACAGTACAGAACTGCTTGCAGGTACTCCAGAGCTGAGGATACTGACCAGCCCACACAACACCTCCTGAACCACTACTGTCTTAATGTCAAAGGTTTCACCTGTCCTGATGTGTGGGTCTTAGAAGACTGTAACACCATATATAAGCTTTGATACAGCACTGCCATCCAGAGAGGAGAATTTGCCATGTCTGCTGGAACCTTTCCCAAGCTGCCTCCACTTCCTCACAAGAATTCTTTTGATTGCTGTTTGAGGACTGTGGCATGCACAATGTGCTTTTGTATACCTTGCAAGAGGGAAGGCTTTTAAAAGCATGGAAGGTCTCTCTTGTAAACTCTGTAAAATGGCTGAAAATATGCCTTGCTCATCTTATTCATCCATCAGCAGTTCCATACCAGAAATGATCAAAAACTGCATTACTGCTATTAATGAGGAGACAGTTCAACACTAAACACAGGTAAGTGAGGGTCACAGACAGTAGTAAGTCCATCTCTGAGAACTACATGTGGACATAATGCCATTTCTTCTGATGTTATAACAAGGTGAAAAAGTATGTTTTAATTTTAGCCTATATTTATAGTGTACTATTAGCAAAATACTTAAGTGTTGAAGAGTAACAAAAAGCCACAAAATCCCGAGTTACCCAAATCCAATTGCTGAAAATAATTTTGGCATATATAAAATCCAAACATTCTCACATTAGCCCATCATTTTGTACTAACAGAGAGAGAAGGAAGAGAATAAAGGAAAAATGAAAGGCAGCATCACCCAAGCACAAAGCCTCTTGTGCCCCTGCAAGGCAATGGACTAAGCTTACTTGTGGCACTTCCTTGGATGCAATTGTTGGTTGTGCCCCATAATATTTTGTAGAAAAACAGAACACAATAACAACAGAAGTGTGAAGACCAACACTATTTCCAAGCAAGTCAACATAGAAAAGAGCTGTCAAAATGAGAATGAAAAGGTCTGAGGATGAAAAAAAGAAAGACTAATATCAAACTGCTCCTGCTTTAACCAACTGACACTTTCAGACTCTTAACCTCATAAGCTTGCTAACAAAGATTCTGCTATTTAGGAAGAAGTGGAATTGCTAAAACTGAACTAAACAGCAGCAGAGACAAAAAAATCTTCAACTGGTAAGATATCAGACGATCCAGAGGAAGGTACAAAGAAACATCCCTCCAGTTGCTAAACTGTGACCAACACTTCTTCTATAAATTTGATTAAAATTCTCCCAGATTGAGTGAGATCAATATGATATTAATATGATCTTGAAAAAGGAAATAAAAATATCAGCTAAGACAGTCAGCTAGAAGGTGTTGTGTTTGGATGGACTACAAATCTGCTCATCTTCGAAAAAACACCCAAATCTCTGGAGGCTTATCTGGAACTCAATTTCTTCCCAATTTTTGCATGTTCACTACAGTAAGGCAATGAAGTTATTTTGAAAAAGGAGTACATAGCAGGAAGTGAAAAAGCCTCTAATGTAGATTGAATTTAGTATTATATATTTCAGTACAAAATAATGTAAAATAATAAAATTCATTATCAGACATTTGATTTTAATTATGAACTTAAGCACAACACAAACACAAATGAATTATATTCTCCATTCCATTATATTCCATGAATTATATTCTCTTCCATCATAAATGACCTGTATTTGCTTTCTGTGCTACTGAGCTTTCTAGAAAAAGGTTAGTCTTCTGCTAGCTACACATTAGAGCTGCTTTCTCACATTTCTCAGAAAATAAACTTTGTACACTGACAGGTGAAGACTCAAGCATGTACCAGGCTGCCAAATTCAATCAGGCAGAACTATAAGCAGCGTCCCTTCAGGGCTGTTTCTTTGAATTAAAAGTTTGCAGAGGTCAACAACCTTTCTGCCCCAGGTTTTGTTGTAAGCCAAGGAGGTTTTATACCAGCCTGTCAGCCTACTCAACTGGAAGTTATTAGTGTTCTCTGCTACAAAAGAAACCCAACTCAAGCCTTAAACATATTATAGGGTTAACGACTGTCACGGAATCCCACAAATGAAATTAGCCAATGTGCAAAACCAAAAGAAATCTATCATCAATATCAATTCAAACCATTTACAGATTGCTAAAACATCCACTGAATTACAGCCCTCAATTTCAACAAAAACATGGTCTGTTTTTTAACTCTATTTAGATGAGGGATATAATTAGCATCTGGAGTAACACAGCTGCATTTTATACAAAGTCATTTAAACAGACAATTCACTCATACCTGTTACCTGAAAGGTAAGGCTATATTGTTCATTTTTTCCATATTTTCACAACAGCAAAAATTTCACATACAGCAAGTTGAAGAGTGTATTTCTTTTCCTTCTTAAAATCTTCAGGAAGAATTAGATTTTCTTAAACCATTCTAGACATCTCCATCCCTCCCCTGAAGGAAACTTAATCATGCCTATAATCCATCCTCAAGGAGTACCCGTATCTTCCCAAATTAATGATGAATGGCAACCCAGTAGAACATACAGACAGGGAGAATAGGCACCCTCTTCTGTGGACTTTGTGAATAAAACCACTGCGGAAACTGAAAGTTACAAACTGGGCCAAAACAAATTGTTTAAGCACATCATTCCAAGGGAACTTAACTCAGAAGTATGCTAAGCTTTCCAAACAGAAAAAGTACTTTTTTAGTTCTTGTGACTGGGAGAAAAAAGAGCACTCCTGTTCAAATCGACAAAGCACACCCATTAACTGTCATTCCAACTATTCTGGACATGACTGAGAATCAATTTTTCCTAGGAATACAGGACAGATACTTACACAGCCTCCAGCAAGGACCTCTGCAGGGAGTGGAATGGAACCATCTTTCTTAGTAAATTTGTCTCTGACAAAGTCATTAACCTAATAAAGATACAATATATTACACACTATTTTAAGTTATTTTTCTTCCTTAATTAATATATATCAAGTACATCTGTAGCCATATAAATTAAAATGCTTGTAAGTGGTCATCTTTCACACATTTTAGGAAATAAATCCTGTGCATGTTAACAAATAAAAGGATGCCAGGGAGGAAAAAAAAAAATAGATACGTACAGTTAGCTTAATAGCCTTTTCTGGAGCAACACCTATCAGCTGTGGTAACAAGCCTATAGAAACAGAGACATCATAAGGCAACATTATCTTCCTAATAGAGAAACTAGCATTTTATCAGTGCTGTACAGAAATGCCTTTCTGCACAGGGAATATCCTTTGAGGGGGATGGCATTTAAGCATGGGATGCTGCTAGAGCACTGCATATTCATACCAGTACAATTTTATATTACAATTTCTCTTGAAAATGATAATGAAATATGTGACCAGATCTGCCTTCCTCGACCAAGTCAAGCCTGATGCTGTTGCTGTACAGCAGGAAAAAAGTTTAAGGGCCAAACACATACCTTTGATATGTCTAATACATAAGAGTTTGTTTGGCTTTTTTAGCCCCTTAGCATCATCCTCCCATAAAGCTTGCAACCACTTTTTAAAATAGGATAGTAATTGTGAGATATACGCATGACTACGATAAATTATCAACTCATTTCTACTTCACTCACTAACCTGAGTTTTCTGAAGACTCGAGTCAACTAAGAGTATAGAGTATTTTCTCTTGTTCAGTTCAACATGGTAGCATGAACTTCTTTAAACCCTATTACTTGTAAGCATTTTTTATCTTACTAAGAGGAGGTATTAGCGGACAGAAACCGATTTTGGCAAGGCCCTTGCTCCTGGAAAATAGCTACCATCAAAATGAACTGTCATTTGAAAAATGCACATACACTTTTCTACGAACTAATAGGTTTAAGAAAAAAATCAGTAGATGGCAGTCTTAACTTCCTAACATAACACATTATAACCGCATCTGTTATTTTTAAATCCATTTTCTCCACGGTCGTTTTGGCATAGGTACAGATCATAAAACTTAAAAGAAAGTTGTTTTTATTAGATATGGTCACTTCCTAATGTTATTGCATGGTTATGGAATATGATTTTGTCAAAAGTGTTTGCCAGTTAGCTAACAAAAAAACCCCACAGCAACAAAACTGTATTGATGCCACTTTCCACTATTGTTAAGTATAGAGAAATCATAGCTAAAAATGTTAAATGCTCAAAATTCCCAGAAGTACTCAGTCTGCAAAATTTTTATACTACTTCCTTAAAAGGAAGCTCAAAACAAAGGTGCCTTAATAGAAAGTGCAGCTGTTAATATATGCAGTGTAGTGTTTTCTTCCAACATAGTACTTTCTGTGCGATTTACAGACTTATTATGCTGAGGAAAGGTAGTTATTAAATACAAAGAAAGGTCGACAGTAACAAAAAGAAATGGTGCCCTCCCAGCCTGAATTTCTGATCTACCACGAAAAGACAATCCAGTTCTGCAATGCCTATACTTAAAAAAACCACAACCACCAGACAAAGCACCACAAGACAATCCCCCCACTCCCTTTTTTTATGTAGCTGAATTCATTGGGCACACACATTTGGTGTGCCTGAGAACCTGGGACACTGCACGGTCTAGTGAGGGACCTGAGAAGAAACTTCATTAGTTCTGAAGTTGGATGCCAAGACTCAAAAGTGTCCTTATTTTCTTGACCAAAAATTGTAAGTTTTTATTTAGAATGACAACATTTCCAGTTTGTGTTCAGTTCTACTTTTTAAACGGCAGTAAACAACTACATCGTACCATTAGATTATGGTATAGATATGTTACAATACAATTAGCGTAATCCATCTCAGGAATATAAGAACCCAGTAACAGACCCACGGTCAATTCTGTAAGTGTTTCTGCTGTTTAGTTTAACATACTTCCAACAGAACGTCTAAATCTCTGAGTCCAAATTTTAGCAACATGCTGACCATTAACTGTAACATTTTCAAAACAACTACATGAACTTCTTATACTAAACAATCTTAATGTCAATTATTAAACAGGTTATTAAAAGGTTTAGCAAACTGACATTCTTTCAAATAAGCACATTTTTTCCAAGTGTAAAACACTGCTTTTAACTCGTCAATGGAAACATCCTTGATTTCAAAGTGTTTGAGAAAGGTCAGAAAACTAAAATAAAATAAGAAGTTATTTTAGATGCTGCTGTGCAAAAATGGAACTGTACTGTAGAACAGCACTGAAAAATCAGTCTCATAGATGTAACTCAAGGAGTATTTGCTTTTGTGAAAGATTTAGTATAAACAAAAAAAAAAACAATTTACCAGTAAGACATAGTTTACACAGACTACAGCTATTTCATTAACTTTGCACCAACATATTCCTTCCCTTGCTCACTTGCACAGCAAAATCCTGCAAGACCACAAAACACTCTTTAGCCAGAACCCATAGACTTTCACATGCAAAAACTTCTTAGATACTGTCCATAAAGGACACTGTCCAGCGTCTTCACTGCCAGAACACATCACAAAGCAGAATAAAATGCTGTAGCCATCCCATAAGTGAGTTTGCTGCAGCTAAAGAAACAGGTGCGCCAATTAATAAATACCTTGCTGAGCCTTATGAAAATCGTGAACTTCATAAAGTAATGTGAAATTACAATTAAAAATAGAGAATTCAAATAAGTATCTATTCAGAGGGCTGGCAAGCATGTCCCCTGTGTGTAAGTCACCTTAACAATGTGATTAGAACCCAGCCTAACTGATAAAAAGCTGAAATCTTAACCTGTATCTTAGAGTTTTATTCTTTTTTTAAATTACGATTTTCTGAGTTCCACTGATGATATTTTAAAGTCAAATAGAGCAACATAATTCAACAGTAGAACGTAACTTCTGTTCACCAGACAGAATTATAAAACAAGTCCCATGATCTGCAGAAGTATGAGGCGTAAGATCTGGCATCCAGTTTACAAATACATTTCAAAATTACTGTCTTTTGTCTCTTAACAAAAAACATTTGCTGTAAAATGAATCTTTATTCCTCAGATGCTAACCTGCTCCTGATGTCTGACCCCAGTCGAAAGTTGCAATCCTCAATTTGTGAGGTTACAATTATGTTCTCAACACTTACACCCCAAAAATTAGGTCTTCAAACAACCTAAGCAGCAAGGAGCAAATCACTAACAACAACAAAAAAAGCCCAGTTTTTCCCAGCAATTGTTTATGATGAAGGGTGCGCAACAGAAGATAAACACTGAGCTCAAAAATTAAAGCAAAATTAGACATGATATGAAGCATCCTGATTTTCCCATAGGAAACTAGCTGTTGAGGTATTAAAATTAAAAAAAGGGGGGCCAGAAAATTACTGACTTGATTTTTTTTTTTTTTAAATTCACTTACCTCTGTAAAGACCAAAAAAGCCTTCAAAACGCAAAACCTTTTTAAAGCAGTCAAAGCTGTTTTTATACATCAACTCTCCTACGACTGAACCTGTGGAGCGCTGATTCTGCATACGAGTTTTCACCAGGTCTATGGGATATACTGCAGTAGCACCAACAGCTGTAAGAAAGCATCTGGAGTATTATTTCTGCAACATCATTGTTGGTGTAGTAAATAATTATTGTGATGATTTTCTACAGCATTTATTTAAACAAAAAGACCTCTGATATGTTGGAGGTAAGAAAAAACAACAATGAAGGTCTAGAAAAAAAGACTCAAGGAGAATGGATTACACTGTTACATGAAACAAGGTGTGTAGAATGAAGAACACCTATCTGAATTACCACTAAGGAAATTTGTTACTGCTGTAATTTCAAAGAACTGTGGAGGGATTCTAGAACCCAAGTGATAAGGAAAGAAAGGGAATAGCACAACCAAAATGGTTCCAGCATCCAATTCTTTACATGTATAACCAAAACATCCATCTTAGATGAGATCAAGTGGTCTGGCAAAACAGTGTTAAATTAACCCATGCTTGAAAACAGAAAGCAGAAATATTACTCACCTCCAGCAACTGAGCCTAAAGTGAACCTGTAAGCTGACTCAGCTATCTGGAGCCAAATAGGTCTGCCTAATTCTCCAAAAGATTGCTATGTGAGGGGGAAAAAAAATGAAAAAAAGCTTGAAAATCAGCACAGGAACGCAAAGGCATCTGTGAATTGCTTTTACAATGTTACAGAAAGAATCTGATAAAAATTAGTAGCTTTATGTTGAGGAGGAAGAAGAAAAAATAATTACTAGATAACACCTATTGTGCCTAATGAATGAATACTCCTTTTAGAAAATATTCCTTACATATTCCTAGTTGTGCCAAAACCAGCACACTGGTATAACCAAAACAACGATGCTCGAGAAAAACAGAAACTCTAAACAACTTTGCTATTTTCTATTCTGCTGCCTTTGAATTTGTAAGGCATGGAACTCCTTTTTGACCCAAATCAAATTCAGTATCTCAAAAGGAATTCACAGGATATCTCACAGACAGGCTCTATCAGCACAGGACATATTTTAAGATTACATATCATTAATGCATAGCATAAACATGAGATTTCACGTCTTCAAAACAAGCAAAAAGTCAATTACTCCTAAAAGTATTCTCCACAAGACTTTTTCATGCAGTTACTAATTTACAGAGCAATGCTGACCTCACTCCTTTCAATTACATACACTACTATAAATGTGTTAAGTGTTCTAAATAATACACTCTGCACAGAAAATATCTGCAGAGACTCATAATTATATTATTAAATGGCTATTAGAAACAAGGTAACTGACTAAAAAGACATGTTCACAAACTTGCACTATAAACTATGCAAGATGGGCCAAACTTTCCTCCAAACATAAAGAAGACAATTAGAGAAGAATTAATATTATGCACAATAATTTGTCTGGGCTATGTAAGGGGCCAAGATATTAACTGTTAAATTCCATAGTAAAGCAGATACTAAAGTCCATTTTCTAAACACAAACCTGTTTTTCCTAAAAGTATCCTTAATCGTTAGCAGATGTGCTCCTGCCAGCACAGCTGGAATGTCCACAGACCCCAGACTGATGCACATTAGGAATTGTCACTAAGATTACCAGGCACACTTCTCAGCTGCCTCACCAAGGCTACCCAGCCAGGGTACGTTCAGCTCCCTGAAGCACCACAGAGAGACAGCGCCTGCCTCAGCACAAGCTGCTCTGTTTGCACTGGTGTTACACTGGAGGTGCAAAAACCTGCCTGCATTGCACGAGGTGTTACACGGTATATACACCATGTAGGACAAAAGCCTATGAGGTCAAGATGAGATCACCACCTTTAAAAATACATGGATTATCTTTTATGCCGTTTTCCCACAGCATAAAAAGGTACAGCTAAAACCACTTCCCTCCACAAGACATTCTCCTCCCCCACAATATGGCTTAACAGAGAAGAATAGAGAAATTCCAGGTAGCACCAAAATTACACACTGTACATGCAGACTACCATAAAAAAAAAGCATAAAAAAAAGTATTGCCTTTACAACCAACAGAAGCAATAAATCCAAAGAATATCCTCATTATTGTAAAACCACTATGATTTCCTATTAAAAAAACCCCCAAAAAACCACACAAAACCCATCAAAGGATAATAAAAACAAAATAACACCAAAAATAAATTATAAAATTTAGATGTATTTCTTTTGATTCACGTAAATAAAAGACACATGCAACAATATACCCCAAAAAGCCTTAGAAGCAGAACTAGTTCTTCATTCCACTGAAATTTTCTCCTAGTTTAGCACACCTGCTGCCTTTCAGCTGGTTTAAGATTTTTTTTTTTTTTCCAAAGCTTCACACGGTTCTCATCAAAATCCAATCATTGCATTTAGACATTAATCTTAGTGAATGCATCACTGAATGTTAAAAATCAAATTCTTTCTGAAGGAAATGTCACTTTTATATTATTAAATAAGTGTTCACAAAGTTTTCCGTTTACTTATGTGTTCAGATGGATATGTAAATGAATGTAATTAATGCTATAGCTTTCAAATCATGAATATTTATAAAGAGAAAATTACTGGAGCTGTCATCCCCATAGGATATTCAGCTGCTAAGCTTTAAAAAAATCTTACACAATGAAAAAAAATCGACAATAAAGTAAACATGGTTGAAAGCAGGCTAATTTTCATTTCTATGAAATCTATATAGAGTGATTTTATGTAAAAATTTAGATTTGTCTTTACAAAGGGATTTTTAAATCATATAAAACTGATTACAGAATTGGTTTTATTTCCCAGGGACAGCTGGACTGCACTGGGATATTTCTCTTCATGAACGGATATCTTTCATTTTGTCAATACACTTAACTTACTGTTAACATAGGGTTCACTTAGGATAAGGTCTAATAAAAGACTGTTCCATATAAACTTAATAAAATTAAATTATTTTGCTTTCTAGTGTCTGCTTTTAATACAGAATGTAGAAAAAGATGAAAATATAATGTATTACTTGAAGAGTGTGAAAAGAGTATATTCTGTTTTAGTGACAAGTGAAACTTTTATCAGTGAGTTTGTTTTAAGAGTGCCAAGCTATAAAGGTAGTTCTTAAAAGTAAAGGAAGTCAGTATTTTTTCTACTAAGACAGGTGAGTACTAAGACACTGATTGAAATCAAAGCTGGCAGTGGAACATCATTACAAAACTTCATCACAAATATTTATCAGCCTGGATAAATGTTCTATCTGCGTTTCTGGGTCACTCCATTCCATCATTCTTGTCATCAGGAATCCACAGGAGGACTGTCACTAGTAAGTAGGTTTTGGACATGTATTGGCTCAGAGATGTCTAACTGCCTAAGGACAACCAAAGACATCGGAGTGGTAACATTAAGAGCAGAGCAGACACTCTGTTTCAGACTAATTCGCTTGAAAGAGAACCAAATTAGCAAATTCAGCTCTCACAACAGTAACTAAAACAACGTAAGTTAAACACCTGCACAATGTTTGGTCCTAAATCTTTAGCTCTTACAGTTGTACAACGAGCCACTGAGGTAAGAAACAATTTATATTTAACATCCAACTGCACAGCCTGGAACTCCTATGCTGTACTATACATGTATAATGTTTATTAAGGAAACTATGATAAAAGCAAAGCTAGCAAACATAAATGTAAAACTCTGGTGAAATAAAGAGTTGACACTCTACTACAATATTTTTGATCTTCTAATTCTACCCTTTTCATCAATTCCAATACATATGAAGTTCCCTTCTACTGTCTAGATGGCCAACAAGTACAGTAAAACTCAATTATCGTTTTAGATAAATGGGCAAGCCAATAATTTCATCCCATTTTTCAAAAGAGAACACATTTATAAGCTTTGCATTTAATATTAATTTTTTTTTACTACCTGTATTGAGTTTGTGTGGCAAAGTTGGGGGTGGGGGATACTAGAGTGGCTTCATGAGAAGCTGCCAGAAGCTTCCCTCATGTCTGACAGAGCCAACGCCAGCTGGCTCCAGGACGGACCCACCGCTGGCCACGGCCAAGTCCATCAGTGTCAGTGGTAGCACCTCTGGGATAACGTATTTACGAAGGGGCAAAAAACCCTGTGCAATGGCAGTTGGAAAGAGGAGTGAGAACATGTGAGAGAAACAACTCTGCAGGGACAAATGTCAGTGAAGGAGCAGGAGGAGATGCTCCAGGCATCGGAGTACAGATTCCCCTGCAGCCTGTGGTGCAGACCATGGTGAGACAGCTGTGCCCCTGCAGCCCATGAAGGTCCACAGTGGAGCAGAGATCCACCTGCAGACCCTGTAGGACCCCACACAGGAATACCAATGCACCCCAAGGAGGCTGTGACCCCATGGAGAACCCATGGGAATCTACTCCTGAAAGACTGCACCATGTGGAAGGGTCCCACACTGGAGGAGTTTGTGAGGAACCGGGGTCCATGGGAAGGACTGACGCTGGAGAAGTTCATGGAGGGCTGTGTCCTGTGAAAAGCCTTTTCAGGAGTGAACAAATGTATTCACGGTAAAGAATCCAAGCATCCATATAAAACAGGCTCATATCTAAACAGGCCATTCTGACATCTCCTACCTTGTCTAGACACATACGGTATCTAACTGCCTGCTCCACTTCTATCCTTACAGCAATACACACAGCATGTTTCACTTGTCAGGGATCTGTTTAAAGTGTATTATTCTTATTTTTCATTTGCAAGTACATGTAAATATTCACTCAATTTCAATTATTGTTTTCCTCTACTCACCTGCCTCTGGAGTTCTGCCAGGTTGTAAGGCAATGCACCTTCAGCCAGTGGTGCTATTCTCTCAATATCTGCCAAAGTTAAGCGCCTTTACACGAGGCAGAGAAAAGCAAACTATGGTTAGATAAAGCATCAAACATATTCAGTACAGTATTCCTGGCCACACTCCACAAAGTACATCTGAGTTTAAAAAAAGACACTTGTCATATTTGAATGCAGACCTAAGAAGTCTGCGACACTGCATTAAAGAATGCTTGGAGATGAAGGGAGCACGGACTATTCAGAAGCAAGTTCTTCATTACTAGTAATAAGGAATATAATACATAAATTAAACTATTTCTAGCTATTTCTATCTAAGATTTTGCATGCATTAAAGATCCACGCAAAACACCAACCAGTGCATTGTAGCCTTTTGGTAGTACTGTATTTTGCTACTTCATATGTATACCTATAGTACAACAGTTAATAATTGTGCTTGACATACACAATTCACTTACAAAACCCATGCACACAACAAAATCAGTTTACATTGAATAAATTACTGTAACAAAATACAATGAAACACAAAACCTTTTAAAATTAAGACAAAAATAAGAGGTCACACAGGAAACACAAAAATTATGATTGCAAAATGATAAAATTCATGATTATGTTACCCAGTAACACTGTATAAGTCTGTAAGTTGGTAGAGAATATCTATTTCCAATGGTGTAATTTGTCCAAAGTGGACTGCAGAGTGTGCAAACTCCTCTGGATTTAAAAGAGAAAGAGAAATACAACAATTGTGTTATTTGTCAAATTTCCTCTTTGAATCCTTTCAAATAACTTTAATATCATCACCAAGAAGCAAAATCCATAATGCAAAGGGAAGGTATCTTTAGGAGAACATCTATCCTGAAACAGGCCTTTCCAATACAGACCAAGTCTGACTCCACAACTCTGATTTATGGTAAGTATTCATCAAAGACAACAAAAATCCTCAAATTAGCAAGCTTAATAAAATGACACCCACAATTTGTGATTCTTGCTTCTGAAGTTCTGCAAAACAGAACAGAACAGAACAATGGTCCATTATTCACAGCTTAAAGGGCAACTGACTCATCTATTCCCATCATGTCCAGACTCCTTCCTCTCATAGCTCTGAACAACTCCAAGCTCAGGTACTCATCTGGCCAAATTACACAACATGTTTACAACATAATTGGCAAGTTGCAGTTAACAAGTCTGAGCAGTGAAAACACAGCAGCCTTTTTTCTCAATACAAATCCAAGCAAGATGTATTTATGCATCTGTACCAAAACACATTGCTAGGCAATTTGTTAGCACAATTTGGAGGATGAGAACAGGCATTTTATGCTTTCCTTTAGGGAAAAATATGCAGAGTATATGAATATAAGCTAAACAAAGAAGAAGAAAAAAATAGAAAGAACTTGGCATGCTTTTTACCAGACAATGGTTTGGCTGGTCTCATCCATACAGGTAGTAAAATTGGTGATAAAATCTGTCATAAAACGGCTACAAAAGTCATCTGCTTTTGTCTGTGGCAAGACTGAAATATGGCAACCTTTCACATGCACAGGGATTTGTCACGTACTAACTGGCATAATCGATTTATAAAACCACTCGGATTTTCAAACTTAACCCATTCCACCAGACTTTCAAACTTAACCCATTCCAGAGAACTTCCTATCTCTAAGCAGCAAACCATCTCTTTCAAAGAGCTGTAAAACCTCAGTATTATAGTGACTTGCAATTACTCATTCAAACAGTAAGGCCAACAAAACTCCTGCCAGAATCTTCTCCTTAATGAGCTAACTGAAAATACTTACTAACCTGTGAGGATGAAAATCACCCACAGCTAAGAAAACACTTTCCCAGTTGCCATAACCTCACTTCTGACTCACCTTAACCTACGTGCATCACCAATTACAAAATGGATAGAAATAAAAAATTAATAAAATGTAGGAAATATACCTTACCTTTTGTGACTTCAACATCTTTTCTTGTACCTGCTATATTACTGTATATCTTCCTAACAACATCCATGTTATTCAAAAGGGCATTAAATGCATTGAAAAAGGAGAAGCTGACCTGATGTGAAACAGTTCCACCAGCTACCTTTAAAAATTAAATGAAAACAGTTAAGTGCCTTAAGCACTTTTACAACATCTTATTACAATTACAGAAACATTAATTTGAGCAAATTATGAAAGAATTTAAGATATCTTTCTATTCCTGTAATTTTAAGATATTTTTAATAGAAACATGAGGGAAGAATTATTAGACAGGATCCTATTTTTGTGGTAAAGATTGAACACTAGGAAACGATTAGGAAATAATCACATAAGTAGATTATTATTCAAGTTATCTGATAGACACATTAAAAGTGTCACTGAGTAATTTTCTAAAAGAGAATTGCATGCAAATGCCTTTAGATAAAGGCACTAACTGACTTCTTGCATCACATACATCAATGACCATTTACTTCAAAGTCTAAAGTTAGTAGATACTCTAAATTTTATGGAAGACAGTATGCCTTATGAGTAAGGCAAGGCAAGATTTATAGGTAAGATAGAAGTTATTCCTTTATCTTTTACATAAATTTCATTCTTATGTAATTTTCATACTACACGCTTTCAGATTATAACTTGTATGTCATTACTTTACCTACAGATCTTGCCAAACTACCAGGGCTGTAACCATTCTACCTCTAGAATCTACATACTTATTTTCCAAATTCTGATCTGAAAAACAAAAGAATGCAAGAGTATATAAAAAGACAAAATTGTAAGTAGTCTCCAGCTCCTGAGATGTCATACATTCAAATATAAAAACTGGATGCTTTTGTCCTAAATAACTTCCACTGGATTTGATGATATTTAGGGTCTTTTTCTATTTGGTTCTACAATTCTAAATACGTACCAAGTAGTTTGCCCTGCTCTAGTGGAAAGTATAGTAGACTATCTCAAACTGCTTCCAATGGCACTTTAAACACGTAAACCAGACTGCTAACCTTTTCATTACTGCAGCCAAGGAATGCTGCCATGCACCAAGGCAGTTAGTGATAAACAGGTAGAAGATAAAGTGGGAGAGGAGCAGTGCCATCTTCAAACATCATAGCTATTAAACACTGAATTCAAGGCACTTTTTGTTAACACTTACTGAAACTAAATTTTCTTCCACAAATGGAGTTAGCATATGGGAGCGAATGGTAACCATGATTTCATTGAAGTCCAGCCCAGTTATCAGACCACTTTTATTTTTGTCCTTCAATGCAAAGGCTTGTCTTGCATGTTCTGACTGCAGCTCCTAGAATAATTATTCAGAGATAGATTAGAAGCAAATTCTGTAACTCACTATTCGCAAAACTTTCACTAATTTCATATTCTTATGCTCCAATAGGTCTGTGCATATAGACAATAGCCTAACTACAGTTTCAACTTTAAGGCCAGCGCAACTAAAATGAGAAGTCTGCATACTGATTCTATTCACAGATTCGTTCCTCTGTCAAAGAAAAGCCTCAATTCAACTGGAAGGAAATACGCACTTTCACTAAATGACTTGAGAAATTAACTTCACATACCCATGACTTGCCTGCTATCTATTCCTTAATTAAATACTTAACTGCTAGAAAAACTTCTGATACTTATCTTGAAGACACAAAGTGAGCTGATCTCTCCCACATCCAAGATGAAATATGACTGGGCTATTATATACTAACTCATTGGAAAGTACTTGAAAATAAACAGGAGGACAGTCAAAATTATATAATATGGATTTAGATTGCCCCAAACAGCTATCTCCCATAATGTCACAAATGGTCACTCATTTCAGACAATTTAAAACTCCTATACAAACTGTAAAAACCTTCATACAAAGATCACTGTGGTAACCTAACCTCAAGATAATAATGATAGTTGTAAATTCTATGTCCAGAAAAAGTTGTTTCCTTCTATTCAAGCAAACAATGAAGCCCATTCAGCTGTCATTCAGACCTCTAGAAGCCGCTAAAAAAATAACCGCGTTCTGACAGACAGTAAGAAGACAGCAAACCATCTAGCTTATATCATCTTTACAGTAATTTCTCAACTTCCATAACCTCATGATCAACGTTTTCTAGATCAGGGTACAACAAACCTGCTCTGATTCAAGTCCCAAACCCCAAAAGATAGTGTTAGACCAAATGAGAAAAACAATCTTATCTAAAAGGAGGGATAAAAATATCCAGTCTGTGTACATACTGAAATTACTGCAACCCATACTAGCCTTCCCTACAAAGGGTTTTTATTATATGATGACAGTAAGAGGCTACTGTATCTTACATTGTGGTATCTTGGAAAAACAAACATAAAACCGAAACAAGTATTTATCACTATGCTCTGAGTTCCCAACAAATCATTTTGGAAGCAAGTGCAGAGGAGGGCCATAAAAATGATAGAGGACTGGAGCACCTCCACTATGAGAAAAGGCTCAGAGTTGGGGCTGTTCAGCCTGGAAAGGAAAAGAGAAGGCTCCTAGGTGACCTTACTGCAGCCTTTCAATACTTACGAGGGGCTTATCAGAAAGATGGTGACAGACTGTTTAGTAGGCCTGCTGTGATAGGACAAGGGGTAATGATTTTAAACTAAATGAGGGTGGTAAAGCACTGGAACAGGTTGCCCAGAGACATGGTAGATGTTTCACCCCTAGAAACACTCAAGGTCAGGTTGAACAGAGCTCTGAGCAACCTGATCTAGTTGAAGACATCCCTGCAGATTGCAGGGGGGTTGGACTAGATGACCTTTAAAAGTCCCTTACAACCCAAAATATTCTATGATCCTATGAGGTATTTTTATCCTGGACAATAATTACAGATTATGTCAAAGCACATCTATCACTCCTTACTTTTAAGACAGTACACAAAAACTTTTCTTGCATCAAAGGCAGCTCTAGAAATGCATAATCTATTTTTCTTCACATTTACTAGACAGGTAATTATATCACAAGGTGGTCACTGTATGTTAATTTATGGAATTCAGTGCAATTACCAACAACTCCGTGAACTTCTTTTCCATGACTTACAATGTAAATTTCTCCTACTTCACTCTTTCTCCATCCTTTATAGATAACATTTTCCTTTCCTTCCTTCTACTACACTGTTCAATTCATAATATGTTTTAACTATAACTTTTAGGCTTAGCACAAAGTGCAGTTCAACAAGTGAAATTCTTTAAAGCCCAATCCTTAAAGGGTAGTTCAGCAACATCTCCGGAAATCAGATTTACCTCCTGCAAGCTGGCTGCATTTAAGACCAAAGTCCCAGTATGTGTGTGGTAGCATGCATGCCAGCGAGAGAAAAAAAGTGGTGAGTATTAAGAGTGTTTATAAAACTAAACAAATGTTACAGAAGCTAAAACCTCTATAGGGGAGTTTTTATGGTCAATAATAACTGGCTATATTAAGGATGCTAACTTTCTCTGGTAGAGTTTAGCTTTGCTATTAAATTCCTATGACAGAAAAAGTAGACCCTCAACCGAGTTGAACAACAATCAGTAAAGTAGTTAACTTCATAAACAGTATGTTTTGTCCCATTCTTTTAAAGGATGGTGTTCAAGTTAAAGCACAATGAGTACACACTGCTTACAAAACTGGTATGGAGAAATAACAGTTCATCATTAGCTGTCAGGATTAGTATCAGATAAGGATTATCACTACCAGAATAAGTTCAAAATTTATAATGGTATAAGTGTATTATTAAAAGTTAAATGAATTTCAGTTCCAAGTTTGGAACAAGGTTAATAACTGACCTGAAGAAACTGAGTGAACTCTGAATAGTTAAGATGCTTCTTCCTGTTATGTCCAAAATGCAGTCGAATAAACTCACAGTCCCAGTTGAAGGGGATTTGCAGATGAATAAGAGTTTGTTCAAATATTTCTTTGACATTTGCTTTGGGGAGGGAAAAACAACAGGTGAACCTTGGGGTACAGTAAATCTACAAACATTCCAGGAGGGATACAAAAAAATTATGATTTCAGCAGCTGTTTAAGAAGTGTTTTAGTTTGTTAAGAATAATTGCTAACCAAACCTTTACAGACCTGTAAAAGAACACATTTGAGATACAAATGATACTTTTTGTATTACTGCATAAAACCATGGTGTGAGTGTTTTATTTAGTTTTAATTAAGAAGCAATTTCCCTCATACATGACAAATAAAAGCTATTTTGCATTCTGATATAAAAATCAATAGTGGTTCTTTGTCTCTGCCAGGAGTCAAATTAAGCCCTTTATCAAGAGCACGAATACCTGCACTACAATCTCAGGCAATATTTGTCATACTAAGTATGGTTTGATTGAAACTTGATTATTACAATCACACTGTCTGAATATGGCTATTGAAGATAGGTATAAGAAATGACATCTAAAACATATCATTAACTCAGCAGAAAGCACGTTATTAGATGCTTTTGATAAGGCCTTAGCACAAAAATCAAATCCTATAAAACATAATTGGTAGTCTCAGTTATTAAAATGTTTTAAGATAAGTGAAGATAGAGATGTCCTCCTTTAAATGAAGTTAAGAAAAAACCTGCCACTTCAGATTATGGAATTCTCCACATGTATACCATACAACTGAAATCTTAATGCAAAACGTATTATCTGAATTCAGGCAAAAACCTCATCTGAAAAACAGTATGCATTATTCATACACAGCATTGCCATGCTTCAAAACAAGCCTGCTTTTTGTGCACATTATCAAACACATGAACTGTATAACAGGACATCTACCCACACCACATGAACACTTTTCAAAATTTCCCTCACAGTACTTGAAATGGTCTATCAACCTAGAATCTGCTAACACCCAAAATAAAATGTAGCATACAGTTAAAATTCAAAATGAAAGACAGAATATTTTAGCTGAAAATGCACCTCTTCTTTTATATGTTTAAACAGTTTTGCTAAGACAAGATGCAGTGAGAACCTTAATTATCATTTGATAACTCTATCAAGACCTATTTACTTGACATAAATGTATTGCTTTCTCCATGCTAAAGGACTACTTGACTCATTCATAGTTTCAATTCTGTAGTCTATTAGTTCTAGATCAAATCTAGGAAATCCACTAGGATTTCCATCCTAGTGGAAACCATCTGGAAACTAGGAAAACCATCCAATATGGTTTTATCTTTTCAGTGAGAAAAGGAATGGAAATGGCCAGAATATATGTCTCAAAACAGGGGTATACAAAGTTGGATTCCTTGGCTAGATTACCTCCTTCACAGTTAAGACTGAGACTACATATTTGAAGGGCAGATTACGGCTAGTGATTAACCCTAACGGAAAGGTCAAACACAAGAGTCAAAACCCCAGTTTAAACCAGTTTCCACCGCAAAGTAGGCTAAAGGACTTGTTAGGGTCAACAAGAAACCTAAAAAACTATTCTGACTATTTGTAACTGTCTACTCATACCTACTCACCAGTACCAACGTGCAAGTAAGAGTTAAAAAAAACAGAGAAAGCACCAAACACATAGTGCTAAACTATTTAATTTTGCCACACTTCCTTTAGAAGTTCTGTCTGGAGTAAATTTATTCATCATTGTTGCAGATCAAGGAATCAAGGTATGGACATTTAAATTCCCCACTTACCACTAATTCACTGCAGCTTCTGGCCAAGCTAGAGCCTCCATGTACTACAAACACAAACAGGTCAGTGCAGCTCATTATGGAGCGTGCAAAATGGCAATAGATGGTGAACAGAGCAGAAGACAGGCCGGCCTTATTGGATCTACTGGCTTGGCTATTAATGTACAAACAGGGTGCCAACTGGCTACTGCTTACATGTATGTAAAACTGACTCCTAATACACACTGAGCTCCCCTAATGAAAACTTAGAAAAGAATGTGCTGAAGCAGCCAGAAAATTTAAATCATATTTTCCCTTGTTTCCAATAATTACTTCTCTTAACCTTAGAGAAAGGTAAAAAAAAAAAAAAGTCCCACTTTTTTCTTTAAAAATTTTATTTTCTTATCCATCCATGTCCACTGAGACAGATTTTTCACTTGTTTTTAGAGAGACTTAAGCCCCTGGTGTTTTCATTAACTCTCAAGAATTTAACTGTATACTACTTAAAAAAACAAGAATCAATTTCCTACACTCAATTATTTTCTTCATAAAAACATTTACAACCACTCATCAACATATCTCAAGTCAAGATTCTTCAGCACATAAAAAGAACAGTTAAATTAATTAATAAATTTATATTCAATAGTTGAGTGTATTGGTACTTGATGAATTCCAGAACTGGCTAACTAGCTTTAATAAAAGGTATCCAAACTAGCTTGTTGCTTCTCTGAAAACTGAGGTGCCTTATCCATTTCTCTTTCCCAAGCAATCTCTTACACTCATTACATTCTGCATGTATTACAATAGTCTGGGTTTGAAGATATGCTCTTGTATATAATGCTTAATGAATTCCATGTTGGCTCGATTTATGAAACGCTTGGGGCACAGAAGCAAAACTGTGCACTTGTTCTGAAAAATCACTGAACCCCAGAATGGTTTGAGTAAGAAGGAACCTTGAAATGCCTTAGTTCCAGCTCCCCCAACATGGGCAGGGACATCTTCCACTAGACCAGGTTGCTCAGAGCTCCATCCAACCTGACCTTGAAAATTTCCAGGGATGGGTCATCCACAACTTCTCTGGGAAACCTATGCCAGTGCCTCACCACCCTTACGGTACAGGAACTGACCCAGTTAAACCCATGGAAACATTAAATACAATTTTCCAAAGCCACTTGAGATTCTCAAACAAATCTTGGTAGATGCTAAAACTTACTACGTCTACCCAAGAGCAAGGGTGCTCTCTTCACAATATATCAACAATACCTTTATAATCCACTTTTGCTGGCTCTCCTATTACATTAACGGAAATAGCCATCACCACAGCTGACAACTTGTGTGATGATAAGCAGCAAACCACCAATCACACTGAAGAAATTATATAGAATGTAATCATCACCTATACTTTCACCACTCTGAATTATCATCAAATGTTTAGTTTTTAAATTTTTTTTCACAGTAGAAGCAAAGCATTAACAACAAAGAAAACAGGCAACGTTAAGGTACAGACACTGGCTTTGCTTTTTTTTTTTTTTTTTATCTTCCTCAGTCAAAACCTAGTAATGCCTCTAAATTAAGATAAACTACAAGTGCTTCAAATTCCCAACAGAGCTATTCTGCAGGGGCCAAACAGCAAATTATTTTTCAAGCCTTTCATTTCAGTATGACATTTTACAGAACGCATTCATTGTCCCTGTCAATACATGTTGCTCATTTACTAATGTCTTCTACTCTTTGCTCACCTTTCTGCAGTGGAATTCTTTCCTACTGAGCTGATAACTTTCTTTCCAGGCTTATAGTAATGCATTTTCTTCTCAGATAGGCATACAAGTCAGCAGCCTGATGACATACTCAACTTACCATCAGCCCCAGGAACAATAAACCTACTACTCTAGTGTACTAGTACATTACCTCCAAGGCGACACACATTCTTGCAAGATTGCTTCAGAATTTCCCCACCCAATCATTTTAAACAAATTATAGATGCCTGGAGCAGCTATCTGCAGGCAGCACACACATGACTGGCTCAACTTCCATCAAACACTGTTACCTATCAGGCTCAGAAAAACGATACAAAACCCCAAAGATTCTAGGCAATAATCAATTTCATATAAGGAGGAAGAATACTTGAAATTATAAACGCTATGATGTCTCGTTGGTGGCCCATTGTGGCGATGAGCTCAATACTCCAAGTAAACCTTGAGGCAGTACCTATTATTTATTTTGGCTTATCAGCTCCCCAAGGAAGCAGAGTGGAAAGCTCATACAATTCTAGTGCCATGAACCTGTTAACAGAGTTTGCCATTCTCTCGCACCAGTGATAAAAAAGCAATCACACTTGTTAGGGACACAAAAATATAAAAGTGGTAAGTTTTAAGAAGCAGCATAAGTATGGTAAAGATTTGTTGTTTAACAGGGTTGTTTTGGGTTTTTTAAAATCTGTCTACTCAGTAATCTACTGTTCAATTTGTGCATATTTCATGCCTAATGTACACATGAATTTTAACATTTATATGCTGCTACTGTTCACTATTTCTGCTAGTAGCATATTTTCACTTCGAAGCATAAAATAAAGAAAAACAGTTAAGGGCAGAAAGACATTTTTGTAGCACCTGATGCCAGAGAAGTGTCTTAAGAGTAATCTAAATGTAATACAATAATTACTTTTATGTGAGAAAGTGAGAAAGTTTAACTAGAAATAGTTACATTTTATTTCCCCTCTTATTCTAAAAGGATTAGTGATCTATTGAAAGATGAATGACAGCCATAATAAAAAGCTGTCAATACATATAATTTTAACATGAAGCTCTCCTTTTCTGTTCCCTCCTATTGAACTATGGTTTTGAAAAAAAATTAGTCATCGTAGTAACAGTAGTAAGAGGGGTTCCCATTCTGCATTGCTCACAAGTATTCAAAACTGTCATTTAAGCCTGAAAAAAATCATACAATACGAAACAAAAGGAAAAAAGAAAGAGTGATGTTTCCCATGTTATCTGCATGTGTTAAGCAAAAGACACTTTGAAAACAAGCAACCAATGTAGAACTAACAGGAGGCCAAAAAAAAAAACAGTTCTGGTTTATAGCAAACTTGATGAAAACATGGATTTTTCCCTCATATCCTCACGTCTGTAGTCATGTGATTACATTTCTTTGTTTGCATTTTAAAACATTTCCAGTCTTTATGGTTGCCAATAATACTTTAGAAAGCAGAACTTTTAAGATTAAATCCAAATCCTTGCATTTTCAATCCAGCTGCCCTTTTAGAAATGAAGGAGTGAGTACTAGAAGTGATCCCTGTTCCCTGAAAAATAATATTCACAAACAAAGCACTAACATGTATTCACCTTCTTTCTCTTGTTCTTGCTCATCTTCTTCCAGTGTTCTCAAACTCTGTCCTGATTAAGGGAAACCTGAACTTTCCCTCTCAGATTAAAATTTGTCTAAGAAAACAGATTGGGCAAAACTTCAGTATCCCTGTACACTCAAATTATGAAACTATCAAACTGATGTTTATTATTTCAGTTCACTAAAACTGTGCAATTTTCACACAGTTGCATTATGAGGCATCTCATCGCCTTCCTCCCCCCCGTGCCTCTGAAGAAGATGCTGTTAATACTCTGCAAAATATTTATAATGAGATTTTGAGCACAGGATGTTTTTAAAAGCCTCAAGTTCAGTTCCGTAAATATTTTCCAATTATCTCCAAAGTAATTCTGAATACAGAAGAATCACAAACATATTGTAGCACTATCTTTCTATCCATACCAGCATGTGTATTTAACTGAAAAAGCATCTCTGAAACTCTCCAGTTTATTAGAGAACGGCTTTCTTTGTGCTGACTCTACAAGGAAGAACAGCTGGAAAATGCCTTGAAATTGTATATTCCAATTAAAAGTGATGCAGTCCAGATCACTGTATGGTGTGCCAGAGAGATAAATTACAAAGAATCCTCTTACTTCCAGTTAGACAACCTATTTTTCGGAGAAGTTTCGCAGATAATCACAGACTTCACCTTTTAAACACAGTAAGGATTATCTGCTTCAACATCGGAAAAACACAAATAGCTTGAGCAGATTCAAAATGCAAGTTTGCCTTAACTTGAATTCAGGTCAAAAGATCTGCACAGAATAGAAATAAAAATACTATTTCTTAGTACAATAGTATTAATTTTATGGAGTGTTTTTGAATATTTCACTCATGTTAAGTAGCACAGTCAATACATCCCATAATCAAAGGAGCAAAACACTTGTCAATCTTCTCTGGCTACAGACAACAATCTGAAAAAAAAAATCACTTGTCTTCATCAGCTTTAGCTGTTAGCATTTAAATATTTTATGGATAATGCAGTATTGTAAGGGCTCAGCAGCAACATATTTTGCATAAAATATTCACCTAGGAAGCATTTACAAAGATGTAAGAGCACTTGGTTAGGAATACATGCTTTTTATGTATTTCTCCATGATTAAAAACTTATTTAAACTACACTGCCAGTTGTATCAATTGGTTACCAAAATAGTCATTTTACTGCTTTTTATTCACCAAGCTGACAGCAAGTCCAGTGGAGCTGAAACACGTAGGGAGTACTGAGCATGCTGTGCAGTTTGCTCGAGCAAAGTAGGTCCACTTTCATGTTCTTGCAATGGACCTACTTTACAAATGTTGCAGAATACCAACTGCATATTTATGGTAGTCATTCATGCAGGATTTCTGGATGTCCAAAGCTCCTGGAAAAGCGTTCCAAAGCAGTAAGAAAGTAGTATATGACATTAAAGTGATAGAAGGCTTCATGTTTCAACACACGATATTGTGGACAAAGACACTGATTAGCTTAGCATACAAGTATTTCTACAAAATAGTTTCTAAAGTCTTCTTCTAAGACAGTTCTTCTGTGGCACAATTAATGGTTTCATCACTGGAGAGCTGGAAGCTAAGTATTTTAAGAGACAAGTAGCAGACAGGCTCAAGAGGACTGTAAAATGCTCAAGTGCTTGAGAATGGTTCAAAATCATGTCAGTAAATAAATCCTAAACAGAAGTGAACCCAACTAGAGCAGCTTGCTTTCAAAAACAGAGATAGTTCTAAAATTCAACAAGCAAACTTAACTTCCCCCAGATAACTGAAAATTTGAGTAGATGAGAATATTTCTTGAGAACATGTTATCTCATGCAAGGCCAGTGCTGGTTCAAGGTACTGGTCTAACAGACCCAAGCCGATTCTGTCCCTTGCTTTCGATGCATAGTGCAGAAAAACCTCAGTAAATCCATGTTGCTTCTGGCAAGACTTACTGGTTTGAGATAGCTTTGGCATCAATGCAATCACATCCACAGAGCATTTCATCTGAGCTAGAAAATCTTGACTCGTGTTTGCTCTCATAACCAACACGGTTTACCTGCAGACTGGATACATTACACAATCTATAAAAGATCTGACTTGTCTGATAGTGATTCTCACACCAATTGGCTAAACTTACTCCATTTCAGTATATTTCTAAGAATTTACCAGAACTTTTAACTTTAAAACTTATGTTTTTTATATTGTCCTGTTTTTACACGAAACTAAACTCTGTGCCTTTCTGTTTATGTGGTATGAAAATGAAAGAATGCAGGTTTCATTTATAAAACAGCCATAAGACTGACTTGGAAATTGACTGCAGGGTTACCACATTCTGAAGATGTCACAGATCATCATTCACATATTTCACAGTTGTATTACTATGTATGATATGCGTATGAAGTAAAAATAAGTAGCCCATGTTACCAACAAACAACGACAAAAAAGCAGCAGTAAACGTGGGAACTGTAGCACAAAAAATATGTACCATGTTATGTTAATAACACAATGTTAAAAATAGTAATAATTGCAATGTAATTAATTTTGTTAAAAAAACCAACAAACCAAAAGTAAATTTAACATTCCCTCAAGAATTTCCTTTCCAAGATTTATCAGCCTTACAAAAAAAAATCAGTGAGAAAGATACAGAAAAAATCACCAATTTTCTGTTTTATAATTTCTCTTGTTTGTGTTTTCTTTTAGACTTTAATTATATAAAAATAACAACTCTCAGTCTGATGGAGGAATTTGTATACAATCTGAAATGGCTTTTTGTTCAGTTATGGAACCAGCTATTTCAAGGGTGTTCATGAGAGCTACCAAGTTCAAACACTCATTTTGTAAGATTACTAAATAAACCATCGTTAACACGCTCATACTGATTGTAGTAGTTTGTCCAATTCCTAATGACTGCATTTACTGACTTCACCTTTATTGAAATTCTAAAAGATTTTCTTTTCAAGATGTTGTGCATCCAAGCTGTTTAGTATCTGACTCTTCAATTAATGATGTAATTTAACAGGCATCATAGGTCAAACAGTTTGTTTCCATAAAAAGACCTTTGCTTTTTTTCCCAACAAGTTACAGCAATTTTCGTAAGAATGAAATAGTACAAACAGCAAGTGGTTACAAATCCAAGCATAGTTTGTATTTTCTTTATTGAGTGCTTTATTCTTTAGGATAGAAATAACATTTAATTCTCATTCCATTTTATTGAAATTCTTACCGTTGATTTATCTAATTTTCATAAACATGAAGTTTTAAAAATAAAGCCTAGTCCTCTTTAAACTGCAATGTCAGTAACAGTTATTTAGCAATATCACAAAGCAGTATAGATAGCCTAAAGAATTTGGTCTGATTACTAACTTATGTGATTAGGTAACAAAACCAAAGGCCAGATTTTCTTCCTTATTTTGCAAATATACGGTCTAGTTGTAAGTTACACACGTAACATTAAGGTAAGATTTGCTCCTCAAGAAAAGCAACACTACCACAGGAAATCAAATTATTAGACCTCCTTAAATTCTATATTGAGCTCTTACTGTATGGAATTACAATTATTCAAAGATATGTGGAGATCCAGAGCGTATCTTAAAAACTCTTCATTGTTGAAGGAGTTTGAAGTCCAGCACATAGAATTTTACTTAGGATGACACTGAACATCACTGTATTTACTACTTCAGGAAAGTGAAAAACCTCGATTCAAGAAGACAGAGAAAAATGTATTTTGTCTCTGTGTACCTCTTAAGCTTGTATCACCTGAGAGAGGAAAAAAAAGTTCTACTTATGCAGAGTCTTAGGAAAACACTACGGTACTGCACAAAATGCATTTCTATGCACCTGTGGTCATGAACCATTATTATGACAGATACTACTATAATCACTTTCTTAAACTGTTTTTCTTTAGGTATTCTTACCAAATGTTACTTCTCCATTGCCACTCCTGTCAAATAACTGAAAAGCAACAATGAATATTGCATCTGGAGTACACAAAACAGATTCAAATGCCAAAAATTCTTGGAAGGAAATTAACCTAGAAAGGAAAACAGAAAAGTTATAAAGATTTTTTTAATTGTTCATAATACCAATGATAATTTGCATTCGATACTCTAGAAAACAGAGTGATCCAAATATTAAATAAAATTCTAACTTAAAATAATTAACACTCTAGAGACTGAGAAGTATGTTACATTTAAGTAGTTAACATTTATGCAACTCCGTTTCTTCCTCTATGAAGCGACTGAATTCTTCCTATCCATCAACACCAAAATACAATCAATTCTCACTGAACACCTACAAGTTATTACTCTGTAATTATAAATATAATCAGGCAGCACTTAAATATTAAGACATAAAAACACCACAAGAATTCTAACGCCATGGAATTTACAGGTCTGTCATTGTACTACTACGCGTGTATTTCCACTACGAAAAGATACTGTAACGCAAGTACAGGAATACACTGTAAAACATACATTCTCTTAAAACAATACATAACATCTATAAAAAACAAACAGGTTCAGAAAAAGTTACACTTTACTATGCATATGGAAAGACTATTACACTTCAAATATAACATGCACCACCAAGTCATGTACTCAGGGCCAATAAAGAAAGAACATAAAAACATCTGGACTCAAGGACAGACATGACAAGGCAGGGAAGGATCTGTGTGTAACAGCAGATCTCAAGATTCTGAGCTGTGTATGCAAGACAGCCACTATGCCCAGCTCAGGATGCACTGGTAAATCCAAATCCTTGCAGTCACCACATATAAACTCAGACTTGAATGTATGCACAGATTATTTATTAGGATAATAATAAGTAACTTTTCTAGAGGAACTCTGCCCATTCTGACTAACACAAAAAAAACCCCTTTAGAAGGCATCCTAATGTTCTATGTATGAACAGCTGCAGAAAGATAAACCTGAAGCTAAGAGGAGATGAAGGATAATGTTGGCACAAGAAAATAATGGGGTAAATGATGGGATATGTATTTTAGCAATAAATAATCAATGGGAATAAGATAAACCTGAACCTAAGAGGAGATGAAGGATAATGTTGGCACAAGAAAATAATGGGGTAAATGATGGGATATGTATTTTAGCAATAAATAATCAATGGGAATAAGAATTTCAATTACATCTTTTACATTAAACAAAAAATTTACTATATATCAGTAAACGCTGTTAAAGCAGAGAATATCACTATTTCCTAGAAATTTGCCTAGAAAATGTAGGTAAATTGATCTCAACTTAGTACTCATCATATGAGACTAGTAGCTCACAGTGATTACTTCAAACATTACTGCTTCATGCTAAAGAGCCAAGCATAAATTCTGTTCCCCAAAGGAAAAAAAAAAGACAAGAAAAATCACAATATTCATACTATTCATTACTTTATCTAGTCTTTCTCTGCCTAAGTACACATGACGCAGAATTGAGATACTTTAAAAAGGTTAAATACGTTAACATTCTTGTATATATGCACTGCACAGGAAAGACAGAAAAAAACCTAGTGGCTTTGAAAATAATTAAGACACTGAAAATATAAAATTACCATATTTATCACATTTTAGCCAGAAAAATCAGAGATATGAGAATGGTTCTTCACATGCAAAGTCAACTTCATTCAAAGGATGACTTTGATAAATAAAGGGTTAGTGTCAAAGAAACAAATGTTCATTTAAAATAATTGTAAATACTATCATTTCAAAATATACCTCACATACATGCATAAAGCTGACACACAAATTAATTCCTAACCAGGAAGTTTTCTAACTGACAAAATCAAATGCTGATCTCTGTAGAATGCATTCGTGGAAGCCTGAACCTGAAAGAAGACGTCTTCAGCAGTCTCACTATAACAGTGCCTACAGCAAAAGGAGATAGACACATTCGATTTCCTTTCCACATATTCAACTTGCAATGCCTAAGTGCAGGGATATCCTCTGTGATCCTCCATTAGCCACTAGGGCAGAGATAACAGGAGCTGGATTAAACAGAATGATGGAGCTTCTCACCCAATCACTACTCAAGTATCATACAGTGAACCCACTGCACTACAGAGTCCATAACAATATCAAATCTCTCACCTTCCGTTTTATCTGTAACATTTAAAAAAAAAATTCCTGATTTCTCCTGTACTGCTACCCTTCAAAAGCACATAAAGTAACCCATGTGTTTGCAATTCTTCTCTTTCTTTTTTTCCTACTACAAGTCTTCTCTAATTTTTCCCCACACAACATAGCTTTAAAGACATTATATACAGCTCTGTTGTGACTCTCCATTACATGAAATATCAACTCTTCCTTGGGGACTTCACTTAAGAACACATTTCCAGATTTAAGAATGATATGCTGATAAAAGGAGTACCCAGAAACACGAAGAATGAAGGATTTTGAATTACTACTGTGAAATTCCGAAGGTCTGAAGGGGGAAGGATATCTTTTAGACAGTTTTGGCACATATATACAGGTAAATATAGTCTTCAGAGAGGGTATTTATCCTAATTTCAAAACCAGTGCCTGCAGTCTAAAGACACAGGAGTGCTTTCAGCATCAATGAAATCCTATTGTATTAAATACATAGCAGACAAGTTTAAACCAAATTCTCATTTAGAGGTCATCACATAAATTTCTAAGAACATGCACTTGTAACAATGAGGAATAAACATTTTGGAAGTGAACAGTCATCCGTTTTAAGAACTACCTTACTGAGTTCCACTAGAGCAAACCAGTCTTGTACAGCAGTAATGGGAGAAGGCAATAGTACTCTGGAACAGTTAAGTAAGGATCAAGTTACCATTAGAGAAAAAGTAAAACCACTTTTTTTTTAAACACATGCCTACAGAGAGCCAGTTCCAAAATGTGCTGTTTCTGTAAAGTGCCAAACTTAAACCTAGAAGAAATAAAAAAATGTTAACAATGGAAGCAACCATCAACACTCTTGAGTATTTACTTCAAGGGCAAGCAAGGCTAAGAGAATACGATAGCAGATACAGGAATGAAATTTTGTAACAGAACCCAAAGCTCCTCAGTGACTTGCTGAATGACATTGGGCTGTCATTTAATGAACAAGTGTATGTACAGAACAGGACTACTGATACTTCCTTGGACTTCATAGAGTAACTTTAAGTCCTTGGAAAGATGCAATGCACCCTGGAATTTAGTTGAAGACTACAATAATTATTCATGGTATTAGAGTCTGGATTTTGATATATTACAGCTCACTACAAATGAAAGAATGTGAACGTAAAAGAAACCTGATGATGATAATGGCGCTGTAACATTCTTCACATGAAATATAAATTAAATATAAATATAGATTAAAACATTTAGAAAAAAGTTTCAGACAAGTATTTAAAAATGTAAACATTTTACACTTCAAACTATATGGTAGTGCAAAATAAAAATCCCACTCTTCCCATAAAGAAGGTGGTAAAACACACTTACCCATACTTGATTATCTCACTTCAAATATCACCCAGATTTTTTTTAAAAAAGCAATAAACAAAACCAACAAAAATCTTATTCACAGGGAAAGTAACAAAAAGTGATGCCTGAAAGTTCTGATGTAGCAGTAAAACAAACTGATTTCCTACTGTAGGAAAGACCATTTTCTGAAGAAATGCACACCATAAAAGATAACCAAAAGCTTTCAGCGAAACAAGATGGTAAGCATGTTGGTTTACTTTATCAATTAAACTATTATTTGAACAGATACATACAAAATTACCTTTTCAATCCATAATAAAACAACAAACTGCAGCCATACATTGGAAACAGAAACAAGTTACTTAGATTTATCAAATATATGTGTAATCAAATTATCAAAGGGCTGCAGCCTTATGAAAAGAAAAATCATATAGCATTACATCAAACAGGAAATCCTGTATTTGTCATTTAGAGTGAGAAGTATACAGCACATACAATTTCATTTCTATAGCACAGATACTATGCAAGCTGCTCAGGATACTAAGCAAACTAATAAAATGTTCTATAGCAGAATGCAGGAAAGCAAAACCAAAATGTAAGTAACCAAGGAAGTTAAGGAGCTTTTAACTTATAATAAGTTGCATTTATGTATTTACAAATGTATTGTATACGATTTTAACAGCATTTTCTTCTCAACAAAATAACCACTCACTTCTGCATCCTTGACCTCTTCTCTGATCCATCTTAACCTTCTCACTTTACTTTAACAACGGCCAGGCCTCCTACTACAATCCAAGGCCAAAACTAGAAGTCTACATACAGCAAAAGAAAAAGCTCCTTGGAAGACAAATGAGTTAGAGGGCACTACCTCAGCAGAGCAGACACTTTGTAAATTAGTTTCAGGGAACTGTCAAAAACCAAGCAGGAGTATCTGCTAGCAGAGCTGGAAAAGCTTTATGTGGTGTGACCTGATCTTCATTAGGCAAACAACTCCTTCCTTCATAAAGTCACTAGTGTCTCTCTTTTCTAATAGTCAGCACTTTAAAAGAGACCTCAGTGGCTGGATTTGAACTGCACACCACAGAAATAAGAAAGCTCTTCCACATTTTCGTGTTTTCTGTTTCGTGCAGTACCTGATGATGGACGCGGACATACAGAAAAGAACTTTTCCAAGTTCATACTACACTTAACTTACCTGCTGTTCAACTTCCTCAGCTTTTGTAGAATTTAACAAAGTATCATCAAAATAAATCTTAGCTTAAAAAAAACCATGTTAAACACCGTAATTTTTTCTCGGTTTTCACAAATTTATAGTCTGTTGTACTTGTGAAAAAAACTTCTCATTTAAATAAGCCTAAAGTGTAATAAATTCAATAATATATTTTAGAAGATGAAGTTATCAAACTCATGCACTCACACATTTAACAATGCACTACAAGTTTCAAATGGAAAGCAAAATTCTCACCCATCCTTAGTTTGATCTGCCACTCCAGCCAACAGCTGCACTGTTGTAGGATTGTGACGGGGATCTGTATGAAGTCCTAGGTATTTCTGCACAAAATCCTCTGGGGTCATGTAATGCTCACCATCTTTCTCAACGCTTGCATACTAGAGTAAAAATAAAAAACCAAAGCCACACAAGCAAAAATTAATCCATTTAGATGATAATTATCAGTGATTACCAAATTAGTATCTTTACTGAATATAACTTAAAATAGTGCACAACAGTCTGCACATAACTGCTTTGAAATTAAAGGGCTGGATTAAACTAACAGTGTTACTGTACTAGTATTATACTACCAACAGTCAGATTTCCCTGTACAATAGATGTGTTCACATAATGACCAGTATCATCTAATTAAAAGACAACTACATATTTCAGAAACTGTCAGGTAATTGCAAAAATTTATAAAAATTACAACCATGCTGTAGCATTCCATTTACAGCTACGCTGAAAAGACAGCACATAAATTTTCTTACAATTTCTAGTAGCAGATATCCTCTGAATAATTGTTCCTGATCTTTACGACAATTATTTTGGAAAACATAAATTATTTCTTTTCTCTTTTTGTGAGAAATAAATGTTCAGATTAATTTTTATCCTGAAACTAATGTCTTTAAGGAAAAATTCACACACACTGACAGTGTTTGCTTCAGCATCTCGTGTATCTGTCCCACAATATCACCTTCTCATATCACCTCATCACCTCTTCCTCTTCTACCCTACAACTATGATGACAGCTGTTTGCAAGACTGCACTGTAAACCTGATTACTGAATTTATGGAGAATTAAAATAGAGCATTTCCACTAAAACAGGAACACAAAGCGGTCACAGGAATCCCTTAATTCAGCACTGCTACCAATATGACAGCACAGCGAAACTGTGGCTTCCTTGAATCAACTCTGAAAGGTTCTCTTCTCAGCCGTACACACAAGTGACTGAAAAATGCCTTACGAAGCACAATTCTGCTGCAAGACATGAAATCCAAAGAAAATGTTAGGTATGAACAACCATCAAACATGCAGAGTATGGAGCACATCTTCAAGAATCACTGAAGTCAACTGTATGACAGTAGAGTGCATATCCGAGACAGTCAAAATATAAACACCATATTTTTTTCTCCAGACACCAATTTATCTGAGTTTATCATAAATAATAATTTATAATAATACCTTTCAAAATTAAAACTGTCTGGGGAAAGGTTTGTTAAAAAAATTTTGAGACAAAAATAATTAACTGATAGATACATTGAGCTCCATACGAAAAGGTCATGGCATTTTGGAAGAGTTTGGCAGCAAGTCAACAAATTAAGGCCTGACAAACTAGCTAAGCATGCAAATACATTAGTCCTATGTTTACACCATATAACTTAAGTCAAGAATCTTTTAGCCCAAAATAGGCAATTTTAAATTATAACTTAATTTGAGTATAAAACATAACACATGAATTAAATCTACGATTTTCTCAGTCTTGAACTCTGTTACTTCGTAACACAAAATACTTAGTATACATTTGTAGATTGTCTCAGGTAAGCACTTGATGAATTTCCATGAGACTTTTTTTTAAAACATCCTCACGTAAGACAAACATACAAACCCCCTATTCTAATTTACAATCTGGTGCTAGGTATCACCACACTTTCAGAAACAATTATTTGGAAATTTCTTTCTGTTTCTTTCTCCACCTTGCTTGAACAGGTTACACTCGACTTCAACAGGCAGGGAATAATTCAACTACATTTTCCAAATGCTGACTGTGTCTTGTCTAAAAAAAAGAATGAAGGTTCATTAGGAAATCTGGTAACTGTTTTTCCACCCTACTCTTTTACCCTTCTGTGATAATTTATTATGAAATTTGTTCTTTATGGTTGTTACTGAAGTCTATGGTTGGCAAACACCTAAGAGGTAATTCATTTGATGGTGCATAGACATGAAATTTCAATGCCTGCATTTCATAGTTACAGGATTAAGAGAAATAGCTCATATTTTTAATGCAAATCAAACTTCATATTTTTAACAGTTTAAAATAGTTAGAAGAAGCAGATAGCACACTTCAGAAATTCTGAAGAGAAAAGTATATGTGAAATATCCTTTAAGATACAACACAAACTGCATGGCCAGAGGGCATGTATCACATCAGAAGACATGCAGAAGGAAATTTAAGTAGACTCTCTATGATTAAGGTGGACACTGACAAGGCCTACAGTTCCCATCTTCCCTTCTAACCATTTCCAAGGGAAGCCAAATTTAGGAAGGAATGCACGACCTTTAGCTGCAGCTCACAGAAGAGGCTAGCACTCAGCAAAGAGCACAACGTATCTGACCCCTAAACACTTGCAGTATTTCATAACGAGACTTTCTTGAAAAGACAGCTTAGTCTTGAAAAGAATGATTCTCTTTTGTTTTAAAGCCTGCAACTAAGTTCAATTTCTAACCATCAAACAAAAACACAATTTCAAACTCAACAGAATGGAGAAGAATTACAAACTTTCTACACTTTTTTTTTTTTAACTGCAAAATCTCAGATACTCAGAGGGAGAGAGGAGAGCTTTCGTATTTTTCATTCCTCAGAGCACAAAAGAATCCGCAACTTCATTTGCATGTTTCTTTGAAGAAAACAAAACAGACATAGGGAAGACCAAAAAGCCATTTTTTAAAAACAGACTGTCTGCTTTTTAGGTCATTAAAACATGTACTGTCAGGAAGAAAAATTCAACATCCAGTTGTACAATGTTCTTCCTCTCCACTGTTCTCTGTACGACCACTATCAAGGACTTCAATTGCTTATTTCCAGAAGCAAGAACTTCAACTGATTGGATGTCAAGAATTATAAAGAGTTCACATTTACAACTGAATATTTTGACACCTTATTTCACTTTTTTTCATTCAAATGTGCATAAGTATCTCGCAAAAAGTTGGAAAAATATGTTCTAGAATCACGTTTTTATAGTGTATTGTTATGTATTTCTAAAAATAATATTTTCATGTTGCTAATTTTATTAACATACTCTACTGTAATCTTTATCTACAAAAGCTGAATGACATGTCAATCAAAAATGAACCTCTGTTGGAATATTTTTTACTAGAAACTAAATGTTGAGCTTGATGTCAGCATTCTAAGTTTTTGCACTCCACAATGTTACGGTGTAATCCAGCATGCAAAAGAAAAGGCCACCAAAATTATGGTTGGGATATAACTCCTCTCTCTCAGGCAAAAAGCCCTCTCTGACTACTTATCATTTAAGAGAATTGTTAGATAGTATAGCACAACCAGAAGATACATGTAAGAAGTTAAATAATAGATTTTATTATTTACAGTATTAGCTCTAATTTTATACTCTTAATTTTTTAAATAGAGAAAAGCTTCCTGAATATACTGTGTAGCACTCAACATTAGGGGAAAAAAGATACTTTACTCATTTTGAAATATCAGTGGCCCAACTATGGACCTAAAACACAGCTCTTGTTCTTCTTATTCCATTTGCCTGATTCAAGACCTTATCATCAAAGTTTTAGGATTGACTGGATTTTCCTTTCTGATCGTGCTTTGCTGGAACTAAGAGAGTGGAGAAACCTTCATACTATTATTTATACATGTTAATTCTAAGACCCTGCAAGGGATAATATTACAAAATATATAAATCTTGAGAAATCAATTTTAAGTTCTAAAAACATTGCCAGTGGTCCAACCATTTGTAAGAACACATATATGTCCCAAGGACAAAACATATACTCATAGAAGAATTTTTTCGAATTCTGCACAGGTGTATTTAAAAAAACCCAGTACTTTGTTATAATTATTTACTTTATAGAAAATTAGAAACCAGTTCAGGAGATTATCTAATATTATAATTTGGAAATGGTTATCACAATTTGTGCCAGCAGCAGTTTCTCCTCAATGCCTGACAGCCCCTTCAATACACTGTGCCTGCAAAGTGAACTTTTAAGTGTCCCACCAGCACGACACACGTTTGATGCCACGGCAAACTGCTGGAAAGGCAGAACACAGAAGTCTGTCACTCAAACAACATTAGATCTTTTTACCTGCAAAAAAATATTTCGTAGTTCAGCAGGATCCGCTCTTTTGGTTGAATGTACCTGTAAACACAAACAAATTAATGCTTCGCTTAGTCGAGGTACTGTCAGAGCGCAGATAAAACCCTCCGCGCCGGCCAAAGGCGGCAATACGGGATCCCCTGTCAGACCGACAGGCCCAACCTCAACCACGACCGCGCCGTGCCGCCGCGGGACGGCACAGGGCTCCGCGCCGGTGACAGCTGTCAGCACCCGGCTGCCTGCGAGAGGCGCGGCGCCCCGGCCCCACGGGACGACCACGACCGCCACCGCCGCCCCGGGGACCCCGGCCCGCGCCCCTCGGGGCACTTCGGCGGGCGGGGACAGCGCGGGCTGCGCTGCCGCTCCCCCGGGGGCCGANCCCCCCGCCGCCCGCCTGCCCCCGGTCCCGCGCGGGATCCGCCCGGCTCCTCCTGCCACCACCGACGGAGGGAGAGTCACCTTGACCGCCATGCTGCGCCCGCCGAGGAGGAGGAGGAGGAGCCGCCCGCCCGCCGCGCCGCCGCAGCAGCCGCCGCCTCAGCGCAGCGCTGTGGGGTGAGAGCCCTGCCCTGCCCCGCCCCGCCCCAGCCCCGGTAGCGCCGCGTGGGGGCCGCGTCTGCCCCGTCAAGGCACCGGCGGCGCGGCTGTGGGTCTTTGGCGGGGGGCTGCTGGTAGCACCTCCACAGTGCAAAACTGAGCTTTTTTAAATGCTGCTGACTCTCATTTCTGGCGTAACAGATGCAGCTGCGCCCCTGAGGGTCAGCAAAGCTGTACCTGTTGGTTTCACGTGCCGAAACTGTTCATAGACTGATGTTCTGGCAGCTTGGCTGCAAATTGGTTGTAGCTCCATATTTCAAACATAGAACCAGAGGCCCAAAATTTGGCTGGAATTCCGTAACTTCTGACAGGGTCTTATACTCGTTTATCAGCAGAGCACACATATGCTTTGTACGTCAAAATGAAAAGCATGCAGGTCACAGCCTTAAAAAAGGGTAAGTTTATACTTCGTTTCAACAGTTCAATCATAGTAAGTGCTTATAAAACCTGACTTAAATAATACTGCATGTTTTGTCTTGCTGTGCTATTTCAAGAGCCCAACAAAGTGTTTTTTATTAGATACCACTGGAAAACATAAGGGCAGATCCTGGTACACCTCAAATAACACAGTGAGATGTTAAACTACAATACAGTAACTGGTAGTTTATAACTGTGGTCACGAAACAATGATTCACAAGTTTGAAACAACTTTTCCCTGGAAAATAACTTTTTTTAGTTACATGTCAACAAAAACTTTCTGCATGTAACTTAGAGTTCACATACTACATATATGCCTATGTCCCACCTGACAGCAGGAACAGTTTTGCTAGAAATCTGCCTATTTGGAAAGCATCTGACCACCCAAGCATCTTGTTTAGCAAATCCACACATATATATGCTAGCTGCAGAGCGTCGTGGTTTAACCCCAGCCAGCAGCCAAGCCCCATGCAGTCACTCACTTGTTCCCCCACTAGCACGACTGGCCAGAGAATTGGAAGGGTAAAAAGTAGAAAACTCGTGGGTTGAGATACAAACAGTTTAATAGGGAAAGCAAAAGCCACGCATACAAGCAAAGCAAAACAAGGAATTAATTCACTGCTTCCCATGGGCAGGAAGGTGTCCAGCCATCTGCAGGAGGGCAGGGCTTCATCACCTGTAGCAGTTACTTGAGAAGAAAAATACAATCACCCCAAACATCCTCTCCCTTCTCCCTTCTTCTCCCCACTTTACACACTGAGCATGATGCCATATGGTCTGGAATATCACTTTGTCACTTGGGGACACCTGTCCCGGCTGTATCTCTTCCCAGCATCACATGCAGCCCCACCATCCTTACCAGCATGGCAGTACAAAAAGCAGAAAATGCCTCGGCTCTATGTAAGCCCTGCTCAGCAATAGCAAAAACATCTCTGTATTAACCACCCCGTGTTCAGCACAAATTACAGAATCACAGAATAAGGTGAGTTGGAAGGGACCCTCAAAGACCGAATCCAACAACCCCATACAAACCACTGTGAAGAATAATTCTACCCCAGCTCAAATCAGCACAGAGAGTAACAATGCGCATCAAATGAGCCAGCCTTTTGAAAGAAAATGGCAGAAATTCCCATGGTCCTCCCCGCAGTGGCTGCAGCAAGCGGTTCAGCATATAGTTTGGGTTTTTTTTACTAATGACAAAGCTCCGGTTGTTTGCCCGGCTAAAGCGTAACTGCAGCAATGAGCAACGAGGTCAGTGCGTGAAGAAGGAGCGGAGGCGGACGCGGCCTCCCTGAAGGTCGCTGCCGAACCAGGGGAACGCTCGACGCGTCCCGCGCTCGGGGTCGGACAAGGCCGGCGGCACCGGCGGCACCGGCGGCGCGACCTCACGTGGGAGGGGCGCGGGCACCACTGCGCATGCGCGCCAGCCCGCCCGCGTTCCGGGGGGGCGGGGCCGGCCACGCGAACGGGCTCGAGGCTCGAGNNNGTCCCGGCCGGGCCCGGCCGCTCGGGGAGCGGGCGCTGTCGGCGCCTCGCCGTGAGGGGCAGTGGCCGCCCGGGGGGAGCGTCGCGACCGGGGGTGTAGGGCAGGGCAGTGGAGCTTCAGCTCGGGGCCGGCGGATGCGGGCGAAGACGGACCGCGGTGAGCGCGAGCGGATGGGGAATAGGGTGTGAGGGTGGGGAGCGCGGCTGCCTCTCTGCCGCCCGGCTCCCATGGTCTGGTAGTGTTCAACCACTGTGTATCTCCGTGTCCACCAGTTTGCTGGCGGTGGGCAGGGCGTTAAAAACCCCAAAATGTTTTTGCGTAAAGTTTGCTGCCTGAAGTAAGATAAAGAAGAACTTTCTTACGATACTTTTAGAATGAAGAGGTGGCTATATTTGTAAAGCATTCGGATCATACCTGAAGTGAAACGTGTCTTCTGTCCTGGATTAGGCTTTGGAAATCAGATTAAATAGAGATTATTTGCATTTTTCTTCCACATCCGCTCTGGAAGAGTAGTGCTGGCTAAATAATTGCTAGTGGTGTACGTGCCACTGTAGTTCATTAACACTTGTTTATGAAAATGGCTTAATGCAAACACTTGGAATGTCCTGACACGTTACTTAAATAACATGTTCTACTGAACTCTTATTTCCTTGCTTACATCATTAAAAATATATTTAATTGGTAGTAACTTAGAATGCTTAATATTTTTATAGTAATTACTTTAATTCTCAGATACTAAAAAGAGATACTTGTATGTTTTTTAGTTCTTGTTTCTAGTTCCGGAAAAGTGTGTGAGACAGATCTCTTTATCCTCTGTATTGATGAGTTGTGGCATATTGTAGCTTTTTTATCTTTCTTGTTCGGTGGTTTTGTGTCGTGTGTTTTTTCTTGGTTTATGACCCTTTTTTCTAATATATTTTCTGAGTAATACTGACAGATAGATTGGACATCTCTTAACTCTTAAAAAACCCTATTTTTTTTAGGACTTACTGCTGTGGAGAAGAAGCTGGCTGAATACAAGTGTAATACAAATGGAGCAATTCAGCTGAAGCTAGGTAATACCACTTTTTAAACATTGTACAAGTAATACTGAAGTATTTTAGTACCTTCCTATGAAATATATACATGTATACATCTGTGTCATTTTCTCAGTTCTAGTCCAATTAACGATTTTATATTCTCATATCAAATAACATGCATCTAAATTGTACAGAATGCTTTGATTTTATTTGTGTGCCACCTTACCATAGTTTCTTAACTGAAGTTGTTTGACTTCAGTGGAAATGTGCATGAACAACTAGCAGGGCATCTGTTGATAAACAAATGGATGCTGGTGACTTGGTCACGCTCTATTCTTTTTTTTTGTCTCAGTTCGATTTCCTGAGGATTTGGAGGATGACAACACAACATTTAATCCAGAGTACAGCCATCAAGTGTTTGGAGATGAGTAAGTTTCCAGATTCAAATGAATAGGTCCTGAAGGGGAAAGTTGCTTCCAAATCACTAAAAAAGAAGAAATCTTGCTAATACCGAGTGCAGGGGAAGAAGTGCTGCCCTGGTGCTGCTGCTGCACTTGCTGATACAGGCCAGGTTGCCCCTGGCCTTTGTGGCCACCTGGGCACACGCTGACTCATGTTCAGCCAATTGTTGACTGGCACGCCCAGCTCCTTTTCCACTGGGCTGCTTCCCAGCTGCTCTTCCCCAAGTCTGTCGCTTGTCATTGTGACCCAAGTGCAGCAGATCAGCACTCCTGTCCAGCCTAGTGTTGTGTGCAGACTGACTTAGTGAGCATTCAGATCACTGATAAAGACATTAAACAGGACTGTTCCCAGCACTGGGCCCTGGAGAACACCACAGGGAAACAGCTGCCTGCTGGATTTAACTCCATTCCCCACTGCTCTTTGGGCATGGCCATCCAGACAGTGAAGAGTACACCTGTCCAGGCCGTGAGCAGCCAGTTTCTCCAGGAGAATGCTGGTATCAAAGTCTTTCCTTAAGTGTAGGTAGAAAAGTATTGTTTCTTTCGTTCTGGGTATGCTGAATTAATTAGTGCTGAAGTGTCATTTATTATTTCCACTAGAGTGATATTCAACAATTTGGCCATAGTTAAAAAAAAAAAAACAACAACAACAAAAAACCAAAAACAAAACAAAAAAACGACTAAGGAAAATCCAGCTGCATGTTTCTGTGGACTTCTTAAAGCAGTTATGTTTCTTAATTTCAGTTTCCTTTTGAAAGCATTCTAAGTATTCCAATAAGGAAGAACTACCTATATTAAATGTAATAAATTAGTTACACTACTAGACATTTACTGCAGCTATCATTGACAATAATTATAATTTTAGTAATCAGAGAACTCTTCAATCTGTTAGTTTAGCTAACAAGCAAATTCTTGTTCTGTCACTTACATTTCAAATTTTAAATTATGAATATACTATCATAAAAGAAAAATCCCAGTAAAAAAAGTTTTGGCTATGCTTTAACAAAAAAAAAGGAAAAAAATTGGAATTTCTTTGTGAACGTTACTGTTTTCTGCAGGTTTTTTTCAGAAAAGAAATTCTCTGGTCTTCATAAGAGTATAGGGTTTGTGTTCAGGCAACTCGTATTTTCAAAGTGTAAAAAAGGCTTTTGTATTCTATACTTCTTTTGCATATACTAATTGCTGGTTAGATTGGATGACTAAATAGAAACCGTCGACTAAAAACTGTCCACAAATTGCTACACCTGGTTATCTGTGCTTCATACGCTATAAATTGAAGTAGTTTATTCCAAAATATTTTACTACATTGCAAAGGAATTTTTAATAAATCTTAGCAATCAATTAATGTAAATAACTGTTAATGAGTTAAAGCTATTGAAAAAGCATAAACACAGTATCAGCTGTTTCAGGTATTCTCTCCTGAGCTGTCACAGTAAGGACACAGACACTGCCTTACTAAGTTCAGAGTATTTCCACTAGAGGAGCGAAATAATAGAAGCAAATGTAAGGCATTATCTCTGTCTAGACAGTGCACATCCAGTTTGATTCCCTTTTCCTCTTAGGAAGCTTACTTTACCTTACTGGGAAAGATTATGTGAATGTCGCATGAAATGAAACCAGTGATGTGAGTGTTCTCTTATGTATAGAGTTCCTGGTTGTTATTTTCTCCTTTCTCAGTGAAGTTGCTTTTGGCTACAAGGGACTCAAGATCCTCTTGTATTATATTGCTGGAAACCTGTCAACGCTCTTCCGCATTGAATACACATCGAAAGTAAATGAAAAGTTTGACTGTGTGGAGGTAAGTGCAGTCTGCTTCTGCCTTTAACATCAAATTGAGAAGGTTTACTTCGGTATGGACAGGAGTTCTAGGTTTAGTAATTGCCCACCTAAACGTGATTTACATTAAAAGCAAGCAAAGCTTCCTTTTGCTGAGCTAATAAAAAGCTTTGAACTTCGTCTCCAGCTTTCCCATTCTCTGACTACAGTACAATCAAAGTCGTGTCAAACAGAACAGTCAGACGTGAGGTGCTGATACCAAAGCCAGTTCCACAAAATAAACCTCAACTTGGCAAGTCTGTATTTTCACACTAACTGTGACCAGGAGGAGGACTAGCACGGGTGGGGTTTATGATGGAGAGAATCAGTGAGAAGGAAAAGGAGGTTTCTGTAAGCACTTTATGAAATAGTAGGCTTGACTATGTCTTTCTAAACATGGAGAACAAGGAAGGCAGAAAAGAGATTATAGACTTCTGCGTGAGTATCATGTATACTTTACATCTTTCTTAAAGGAATGTGATAATACAGTTACCTGCAGGGTTTTTGTTTGGTTGGTTTTTCTTTTTCCTGCAGGTTTTCTAAGCTTATAGAATACCTGTAGAAGAGCTTTTATTTTTCTCTCCTACTGTCTATATGTTCTCCGAATATGACTTCAGGGTGCATTTAAGTTACTACTTTTGAATTCATTGGAGTTTATTTAAATAATTTCAAGGAAAGGCCTATTGTAAAAGGAGAAATATGTTGGAATGACTTCACTGAATTAATTTTAAAGATTTGTCCTTCCTTGTTTTGGAGGTGTATTAGAATATACTCAGTTCAACAGGCTAAGTTCCTGGACATGTCTGAAATACTTTGGAGGCTAGAGCAACATGTCTTAGGAGTGAAAGGTCATGCTCTTCAATCTTAAGAAGGTTTTTTTGGAAATAAGGAAAAAAAGGAAAGGCTGTTGGCCATATAGTAAACATATTAAAATCAAGTGGTCCAACCTTTCCCCGCTATAATTTCAAAATAGAATGGGAATCTGCACCATAGTACCTTTTTTACTTCATCTATTTTCTGTACAAGTGGTAAACCCAGTTTACTTACTTGGAGGTCTAAGCAAAGTCTGTCTTCCCCTATGCACACTGCAACTTTTTTGATTGCTCTGAATGGCTGCTTTTTTCAAACCTTGTTTCCTATATTGAATTACTCCTCCAATTCCTTAAGGGATTGAGATGGGGAGAAAAAAGATCTTTTTGAGCAACACTTCTGTATGCTTTCCAGAGCATTTACATGCCTTGACTGAAGGGGAAGAATGTGGTTGCTTTGCCTGTGCTTCCCTTACCATTACTAACACTGTACATTCAAATAGGCTGCTCGTATTGCTAGATCTAAACGTGTTGAAAAAAAGATACGGCTGTAGCCCGTCTTCTTCTGCATTTGTATTTGCCATCAGTTTTACCACCCTAAGATATGCATTTGCAGAGGTTAAAACATAAGCTGTCATTACAGCAGGATGTTGATTTGAATGCATATTAACTTTCATTTTTCTAAGTTAACTATTTGCTGATCTCTCCTTCTTGAGGATAATTATACTAAGATGCAGACTATCCGCCACACATGACAGATAATCTTGTGCTCTGAATAGATGGCATTTAGGAAAGGACAGCAGTTTCTGCCTTTACCGTAACTGGTTACAAATAAGTTGGTATTAATGCTCCACAACATTATTCACAGCTTAGGATTTTGTATCAAAATACTCATACAAGCCCATTTAACAGCAGGTGGTTTTATTCTGTAATATTAAGTTTGGTTTCATTATTGCTAAAGCAGCTGCTACTATCCCTGCTAGGGACTGACACAAATGTTCATCCCAATACCACTATTTTTTTTTCTCCCAGATCTTTTTGAACATGAGGAAGAGATACAATCAAATGTAAAAAGGCAGAACTCCAGTCGTATTTATGCATCTTAACATGGTTTAGGTCCATCTTTAAGGAGGTGTTATTGGGGAAAGCTCAGCAAAGTATGATCATGTTTTGAACAGAAGTTGGCACTTCATTTAGTGAAAGTAGACAGAATTTATCCCTTGAATAGAGTTGATTCTTTCAAATAACTGAAGAGAAACTTGTCTTCTTCTAATGTAAATATTAATAGCAATGACCTCTGAATTGCTTGCTGTTTTGTGATTTGCAGCTGTTACAGTATCTTCCTATTCATCTGCATTTTATGATGGGGTAGGGGTAAAGTATTTCACTAAACTCTGTATCTTGCTGTGCATCTAGTCTATACATTTGCTTTATACAAAAGTTAATTTTAAAGTATTGTTTCAATATTTGGCGCATCTGTAGTGTTACAGATACTGCTGATCACTCCATTGCTCCCCACTGAAATACACGCATACAATTTTTAGAGAAATTCAACTTTCAAATATGCTTCTATAGTTATTTTAAATTAAGTAGCTTTGAGAAAGCATCAACATGGTATGCAAATGTCATAGCTGCCTATTAGTACAAGAATAATTTCTAAATTAAAATTAGCCAGAGTCAAATGTGATGTACAAAGAGACGTTGCCACCTTAAGCAATCCTAGTACAAATAAAGTATAGTTACAAGCCTATACCAAATTCCCTGTCATCACCTCACATGATTCTGGTTGTGAAGGTAATACATTACAGGCAGCACTTCCATGAAACATAAGCTCAACAACTCTTAGCTGGCTTAATTCAGGTTTTTGCATGCTTCATTGTAAGTGGCTTTGCCTATGTTAAACATTGCTGTAGTAGTCACCAGGATTGTTTTTCTGAAGAGAAACTTATGTGCATCCATTCCAGTTGGTAAGATATGAGTGTCTTGCTCTGATAAAAGAAAGTAACCTTTCACCAGTATCAAAAAAATGCACAAGAGAAGGCAGTAAACACATTTTGGTAGCTCCTTGGCTTATAGGCACCTCAGAGAAAAGTGTTTGAAAAGGACCTACTAAGCAATGAATGTTTCCATTAAAAAGGACAGGTATTAATGAAATAAATTATTTTTTATGTCATTGATATATCAAGATTCCAGTATTCCAGGTCTTACTAACTGAAAATTGCATGTCTTAAACTTCTGCCACTGCTCAAACTGAGGATTCTGGGATTTGCTCTGTAAGAAGGAGAGCTCCTGTTAACCCTAAAAGTAATTGAAGACTCTATTTTCTTGTGTCAGACCCCATTCCAAGGGGATAGAATTTTTAGGAGGAAATAGGTGAAAATATGTTGTAGTCATATAGAACCAAGAAGTATTATCTAGTGCTTTATTTGCTAAGCCTCTGTCATATTTTAAGCCTCTGTCATATTTTAATTCTTTCTATTGTATTGAAAACAAGACTTTTCTGTGGTGGCCGCCAGTGATGGATGTGAGCAGGTCACAGTTTGGCTTTCTTGTTACCATTAATGAAGAAACTCACAAATGTGAGGGGAACCAAAACTACTTAAACATTACGTATATAGTATTTCCTACTGTTCACCCTTTTTAGGTGTTGTCCACACAGTCTGAGTTATTGTACTGTTGCTTGGAAATACTGTTTTAATTCTAGATTATATTTGCATGCTTATCCAGCTATATAAAATGCAAATTGCTACGGATTCTTAGTTGTGGTTTCCTACAGCTTTGTCAGTAGTGCAGACTTAAGATCTGTGTAAACAATGCATTTGCACAATTTAAATAAAAGGCATTTCTATATTGTGTTCCATATAAATACGTTTTTTTAATGTAATTCGTTGATTCCGAAGAAGTGGCTGGTTTTGTGTAATGCCCTTAAATCAGTAAGTGTAAAGAAAACGTATTTTAGCTAATATTGGTTTATGAAGAATAGCAAAGGCTCCAACAAATTATCTTTGTTTTGAGAATGAAATGAATGTAAAGATTGTACACGTTTTAACTGAGTTCTTACACTAGGTATTGTAGAGCTGTATTTTAACTGCTTAATAGCTCTCTCTCTCCAAATGTAAATATAAATGTTGGTAGTACCAAACCATTAAGAATAAAACTTGTTTGTGCTGAACTAAGTCTATCTTTCTCTACACTAAAAATGTAACTGAATGATAAAGTGCTATTCATTTGCAGGTGCATTGCTTCTGCTTAAGGGCCCATGGTTGAAAGGACAGGAATTAGTAGCATGTTGTATTAGCCTTTTGTAGTGTATTTTGTTCTAAGCATCTTAATTTCCCTGTTTTGAATGCTAAGTAGCAAGGGTCTTGGTTTTGAACTAATACCCATCATGCATGTAAACGGTGTGAAAGAGCTGCTTAGTAAGTTAACACAAAGTGTTCTTGTGTCCGCCCTTGTGGAAATAGATACAATACAAACATTACAGCTGAACTCACGGCAAACTCCATTAAGTAAAAACCTGGATTCATTGTCCAGAGGAAAGTTTGAATTGAATGTAAGCTCATTTTGTTGAATGTAATGTCAGGCTTTTAGGGTTTGTATTGAGGAGTATGGTTTTGTTAAGTTGAGACCAATTCATTAAGTTTTATTGCCTGGTGAGAAGCAGTAATACGTTATTGTGAAGCTTCATCAAATATTCATGGTTAAAAAGAAGTAGTAAATGTATTCAATCAAGTGGTCTTTTGGGGGTCTGAAAAGGATTATGAAGTCTGCTCAGCTGATAGTCTCTAACTTTGACTATCTGAAAAGAGTAATCTCTGAATTAAATTTTGGTGTCAGAATATTTTGTCTTCCACAGTATGTTAGACTGCAGGTCAGATTTGCTGACAGTATTCATAAGTTCTACTATTTTATGTCAAACTTTGTTTTCAAAACTTTCTTTTATTAGAATGTGGGATGTGGTTATCCGAGTTTGTACTGTGTTTTGCAGCTGATTCTATAGACAGGCATTTCAAGCAGGAGGCCATAAGAATGCCAGAGTGTGCTAGCTGTCACTTTCCTGTTTGGGAGCTACCGTTTTTGATCTTTGTCCCTTTTTCTCGGCTTAGTTCTACATCTCCTAATACCTCTTGTAACTGCTTGTTTGGGAACCTGAGTTCTACAAGGCTGTGTAGCATAGCATAGTCTTGGTGAATTGCCGTCTGGAAAGTCTTGGCTTCTGAACATGCTGTGCTTACAGAATAGCTTTCAATGCTCTTAGTCAAACTTGAACAAATGTAACAATCTCTAAACATAAAAATGTTCATGAACTTAGGCTGTAACCAAGAGCTTTTTGATGCTTACAATGGCTGAATTGTGACATTTCTGATCTCATGAGTGCAGCTCCTTTACTTGCTGGAAGATCACTAATGAACAACAAGAATGCTTGCTTTTTCTTTTTTCTTTTTCTTTCCTTTTTTTTTAAATTACTGGTAGATACGGTATGTCTCATATATTCATTTGTTAAGCACAACAGTGACATCAATGCTGTCTTTTTCTAATCTTCCACTGATCCTTCCCCATTTTGTAATCTCCAGGCAGATGATGTTGAAAGTAAAATTAGAGAAATCATTCCGCCTGGTTTTTGCACAAACACAGATGACTTTGTGTCTCTGCTGGAGAAGGAGGTCAACTTCAAGCCCTTTGGAATGCTGCTACACACATATTCTATCCATAATGAGGAAGCTGGTGAAGATATAATGTATCAGATATACAAGGTATGAAAAATGAAGTTAAATTTCTGCTTTTGAGCAACCAAATTCAATTTTATTTTGCAGAGATGCACCTTCTGTTGTGATTCAACTATAGTGTATAAATACAATAATTTTACCCATTTATTAATCATTGACATGCTTTTCTATATCAGAGAGTTTAATTAGGTTTCACATATTTTTTTCCTCTTGCATCTGTGATAGGTTTCACCTGACTTCTCCTGGCTTTTTCCCTAGGCTGACATGACATGTCCAGGCTTTCGAGAATATCATGAAAGGCTTCAGACGTTCTTGATGTGGTTTATTGAAACTGCTAGCTTTATTGATGTAGATGATGAAAGATGGAACTACTTTCTAGTGTAAGTACAGTTCTAAAGCAACAGTGGACCTTATTACCTCCACAAAGCCTGCATTTTAATTGTGGCTGGCCAATTATTGGAGCAGTATAATGATATTTTTCCCAGGAAAGAAAAACCATTGTTTATGAGGCTTGAGTTTTCCTCCATTATGCTTTGGGAAAGCTTGAGAATAGAGCTGAATTAAATGCTGTTGTCCGTTAGAGCCCTGAATGTAGGCTTAAACAGTAAAATGAGCTTTGCCTGTGTTTTCTTTTACTTGCCACCTATTCATCTTTATAATAGGCAAGTGCACTGAAGTGCTGTAAAGAGGTCTGATTTATCCAAGTTGCTGCACACCAATTAAGTGAATTGTACATTCAGAACATAGCAGGTGTACCCATTGGGCCCTCACAGAGTAGCTTGCTGACACTGAAAATTCAGTTGGAGAATGGAAAAGAAAATGGACACTGCATGGGAGCGCGACTGTAATTGACCTGCTTGGCTTTCTGTTTTATCTGCAGATTTGAGAAGTATAATAAGGATGGAGCTACGCTCTTTGCGACCGTAGGCTACATGACAGTCTATAATTACTATGTGTACCCAGACAAAACCCGGCCACGTGTAAGGTAATTGGCGGTGTAACTCGTGCCTTGCCTTTTATTTCAGAAGAGGGAACTGCTGAAGTTCCCAATACTTGTTTATAATAGTGTTGATTTGTTTAAAAAAATCCCCATTATTAGCTGTCTATGCACTGATTTATTTCATTGTTTCCTTCTTGAAGCGGAGGGAATCTCGAACAAGTTTTGAATATTTAACAATTTTAAGATTCTGTCAAAAATTACATTTTAACATGAAGATTGCACGTACCTTAATCTAAAATGAAATACCATTTTGTTTTTAAGACTTCTCATTGTGTTTCCAAATGCTTGCATTTGAACTGAAAATGCATTCCTTTGTCTGTAGCCAGATGCTGATCTTGCCACCATTCCAAGGAGAAGGCCATGGTGCTCAGCTGCTTGAAACAGTTCATAGATACTATATGTCTTCTCCTACAGTACTTGATATAACAGGTTTGTGTTAAATTTTTAATTTAACTTTCACAGGTTGTTAGCCCACAAGCTAACTTTTATGTTAATTTGTCTGAATTTAAAGCCTTTTGAAGATTTAGCTTCTGCTCAGTTCAGGATTAATAGTACCCTGGTTTACAGAAGTGTATATAATGTAGCTTCTTAAATACTTAGAGAACAGCACACCAGGAAAACTCAATCCCTAGCATGAATGGATTACCAGCTAATTAACTATTTTATTATGAGATACAGAGCTGAGTTTGCCAAGAGATCAAGCTTTGTCAAATTCCTTGTTCAACTTACCCTATTAGCCAAAACTTAAACTTGAGGAAGGACACAACACACTTAACTAAAATAGCATATTAATATTAGTGTGCAAGCTGAAATTTTACAGACAGTAAAAGTCTGTAGAGAACGTGTGCTCTAGGAGTACATATTGCTGGCTGAAGGTATCCATGATATTAGATGTGTGTGCACAAATACCTAAAAATAAAAGATTGTGGAAATGACAGATAAAAGGTCCACATGTATAACAAAAACAACATTAAAAATTGCTACAAACATGACATCAGTCCTGTGGTTTCAAGTCTAGTATAGGAAGAAATGCAGTTCAAACACACGTTGACTGTTCAATTCTATGTGTAGTCTCATCTTGGTTAGAAATAACTCCCCATTCTAATTAAAACCCAGTAGACCACTGGCTTTCATAATGTGTTGTTGCAAGATCATTGTAACAAAGTAATCCACCTCATAATTTTGATGCAGTTCATGGGAACCTAAGAAAGTACAACTTAGCCTATGCAACAGGAACTCGTGCATCTTCCATTTACTTTTTCCTTTTAATAGTACAAACCTTTATGTAACTTTTATAATTGAGGGTGAACAAAGTCTTAGCATGGTACTGCATAAATCCTATGACATGTTCATGGCTCAATGCTTTAAGTGCAGGCTTGTAGCAAACGGTAAATGTGCACTAAAACAGGGTTCAGTTTTTTTATGGAATGAAGTAGGAGAAAGCTTGCAATATTCTCCACGGCACTCAAGTTATAAAAGGCTCTTACAGAATTATTTATTGTCCTTTTTGAGGGGGACATTGGGCTTCGACAGTCTCGATATGGCCAGGAAATTTAGTTACATATCATTTAAAATTGTGAAAAAAAGCCTTTAACCATTCTGTAAAGAGAAAATGAGGATCTAGTTAATCTCTGAAAAAGCTAATGATTTACTAATTAAAATTACTTCTGAGTTTCACATTTGCAACAAGTATTTTGTTCTGCTTATACCTTGTCATCCTGACACAAGCAAAATGTATGCTGATAGTGCTTACTGGATAGAAAGTGCCTCATTCTTCTTTTAACTAATCTGTGTGCGAAAGAGTGAATCAATTTACTTTAGTGCACTTCTCCAGTCTGTTTCGCAGAAGCGCTATAAGGCTCGCCATACGAGATCAGGCCGCTCATGCACAATACATTTTAAACCAACCCAGAAAAACAAATTGTTAGTTATGCGGTGCCACATATACTACGCAGCGAAAGCTTCTGTCCCAGTCCTTCTTGGTAACGTTGTTTTGCTTTTGATCAGCCTAAAACTGCAAATTTTAACTCTTTACAGTGTACCTCAAAACTAAAGGAAAACACAGCTGGGATGTAAGCTGGTTAGCAATAAACTCCACAATGCGAGCTCCCAGAAAATGAGTGTTGAAGGGGAAGCATGACCCTGCTACTTGTTTGTAGTGAGCTTGTCTAAAGCAAAGAAAAGAGAAATACATTCACAATGTTGTACATATTTTCCTTCTGCCTTAAATAGTTACAGATGGGCTCATATTGATGTTAACTGAGGCTAGTTCTCAATTTCAGTGTTTTTTTCTAAAGCAACAGTTTTGATAGCTATACGGTCTTTTTAAGTAAAATGGAAGTAACTTGAAATCGTGATCAGCTTTTGCTTAGGTCCTTTCATCCTTTTAATTTTGGATAATCTTGTCTTTTGGCTCCTTGTACCTTTTCCCACCTTCCCTGCTAAAAAAGACTAACTCCTGGTCAATACATGTCTTCAGCTAGTTTTCTTGTATACAATAGGTTATTTTCACCAATCTTTTCCCACATTTTCCCTTTCGTTTGTGATTTAGTAGTTCTACCACTCTGTCAAATATAGAATAGATGAAAGATACCAGAAAAAAGGTTTATAGATTAGTCTTCTTTTCCCAAGGAATTAAATGGGTATCAACAAGTCAGTTTCATAATACTGTACAGCACTGCATACACAAAATATTAGAAGTTTCTCTTTCTGTGACCTGTTTGATGTCTACTGTCAAACGTCGAAACCTTTGATAACAGTGCTTACAATTAAGCACAGTTGTTTATATACTGATGAATACTGCATCTACTTTTGTTTTCCATAGTTCTTTGTAATTACATACCAGAGATGAGAAAACAAATAATGCTGATAAGCTTTTTTTATTCTTTCTAGCTGAAGATCCATCTGAGAACTATGTGAAGCTTAGAGACTTTGTTCTTGTAAAGCTCTGTCAAGATTTGCTTTGCTTTTCCCCAGTAAAGTTAATGCAAGGTTTCAGTCAAGAAATGGTGACGGAAGCTCAACAAAAATTGAAAATAAATAAGGTATTAAATCAGTACAGTTGTAGTTCGACATATTCTTATCAAACTAATACAATACAATTTAAACTTAGAGATGGAGACATGGAATTTACACACTGGCTTATTTTGACAGTTTTTAAGGATGTATCAGGAGATACATGGCTCATGGTTTTAGATAAATGCCTTTTTACCTACAAATTCTGTTGTAATAGAATTTGACATGGTTTTGATTTCTTTCAAGAGTATTTGTGCAAAAAAGTGTTGCTTTGGGAATGCAGAATGCTGAACTGGCAAACAACTTACTAATGCAACTTTAAACACTTGGAGAACTAAAGAGTTAAATTGAACAATTAAATTTGCTGGTAATCTTAAGTTATTAAACTCATTTTTGAGTAGCGTAGTGAAATAGCAGATTTGCTTAATTAGAAATGTGTTTGAATGTGGTTTACTGAAGACTTTAAACTGTGAGGGATGGGCGGTGTGAAGCCATATTCAGATGTGTTCATGAAAATGGTATAGCTTATATAAGGAAACTACATCTGCAGTCTACTGTATTTTAAACCTGAAAGGATAAATAAGTTTCATTTGTTTTTTTAACAATATATAAACATGTGGTAGTGTAGCAGACAAACGACTTTATTTTTGTTCTGTTGTTCAGAAGAAAAATACTTGGTCTTAAATTCTGTTTTCATACAGATGCAACAGTTAATACTAAAATAGTAGCAATGTATTTTTTTTTCTCTTCAGATGTCATACTTTCTGATCCTGATACCAAAAGCACTTCAGCTTTTCCATTTACTAATTAATTTTCTTCCCTAATAAACAGGAAACTTTAAATATTGTTTCATTTTCATATTTAGAACTTTCAGGGGGCCCTGTGAAGGGCAGTAGATATATGTGGATTATTAAAATTAGCAAAGTGGATACTGCTTGGTATTGCTTAATGTCACTCTAGTTCTAGTCCTTGTTCTTAGAAGTGTTTTTCGACTCTGGCTTCTGGGCTTTCTGCTGTTCACTTACAGCAAGTCCTTGAAGCACCTCTACAGCTGGTGCAACACTTGAGAGATCAGACACTGGCTGCATGGAAGAAAATGGTTTTGAAGTAAAATGTTTATTCACTGAACCCACCAGATAGGAGGACAGATTTATCCATGCCCTGTCTTCTGATAAGATGAAGAATTACTCTAATAGTTCAGTATTTCTCCACTTGGAGTTCTGTTGAGTGACCTCTTTATTCAGATGTGGTTTTTATTCTCCTTTCTGTTCATTTAGCAACACACAAGACGAGTTTATGAAATTCTCCGATTGCGTGCAACAAATATGGGTGATGCAGAACAGTCCAGAAGCTATCGGTTGGATGTTAAAAGAAGACTGATTGGGCCCTATAAGGTGTATATGACTTAAGTATCATTTAATATTTTTTTCAAGGCTAATTATACTTGATTTTACTTTCATTTCCATAAATGTAGTTGATGCCAATTATGTTGCCAATCAAATACCATTAGTTATGCAGTGTTCAGCTGACATATATACAGATGCAGAGGACATTCGTACATAGCAGCACTGAAGATCCTGTGTTTGGCTCCTGACTGTTTCCTGCACGGTTCCAGCAGGAGGTCACTATTCAGCTTATGCTATCTAGCTACAAGTGGCATTATGCCCAGGTAGGTTTAAGGGGAAAAATGGTCAGTTTCTTGAAGAGGTTAAAAACATATCTTAAATAGACAAGCCAGAAATTTGAAAACTGCAGACTAGGTATAGTTTAGATTCCTGTTCTAATTGTTTGCTAGGTCTTAGGAAAACAGCTTGCTGGAAGTAATCAAGTCACATCAACATAGAACTCCATGCAGATGGCATATAAAATAATACCAGCAGTAAAATTCAAGCAAGTGCTAAACTTGGTACCAAATAATTTTCTTAGTTCCTATTAATTACATATCCTAGGATTTTCGGTATGGTTGGTCTGTGTTGCACAAACTGACCCTTTGAGGTACAGATTTTCAAAAATTTTCTCGTAGTTGCTAATGGCATCAGTCTTTGTATCAAGAGTCAGAAAGACCACAGATAAATCCAGGTTTATTGCTTTAACTAGCATGTTAGCTACTGTTGCCAGTTAAGTACTTGCCAAGCAAACCAAAATCCGGCATATAAAGGTACACAGAGCACGAGGAGTACCTCAATTAGCTTGAAAGCCTTCCTGAAGCAGCATTTACCCTGTTACACCAAAATAGCAAAACTTTCTTTGTAGTCATGTTGGGCTTACAGGGGCTGTAAGTAGAAATGAGAGGCCAGCATTGAATTCAATACCTATCTGATCTGGTGATAACTTCATGTCATGCTGAGTGACAGGACCTTAATCAAAACACAGTCTTTCACGAGTGTCTTATTTGCTAAATTTCACCCAGTGTCCACTACAAATATGGTGATTTTTCAGCAACTGTTTTTCATGACTATTACATGGTTTCAATTCACTCACTCAGTACTGAGGTCCTGTGGGCGAAATCCAAAATTCCATAAGCAGCTTCAATTCTAGTGCTTCTAGCAGGTGTTTCCACTTCAGTCTTTGCACACAATAAGTGCATGGATAATGAATGGATTTTGTATTGCTAAATATGCAATATTGCTACTTTAGAACACTGCATTTTTAGTTTTTTTGTTATTTCAGTGTGGATTCAAAAGAATCCTTAAAGCAGCCAACGCCTTTTTTCCCTGATCCTAAATTTCATGTTCTGAAATAGTCATCTTGTTTATGGTAGTTCTACCTAGTAAATAGCTTACTCATACACTCATTTTAAACAATTTCCAATAAATTTTAGTCACAGTGCTGTTTTTAAAAACTTCAGAAATGTAATGAAACTAACTTTTAATATAGAGAGGGTATTTTTGAGGGGGGAACCAAACTTTATAAACATATAATCAGGAATATTACTGCATACTCTAATACTGGTATCATTTTATTACATAAACTGTTTGATAATTTCATTTGAACAGTGCTGTACAGACGTAGAATAATTCTAAGTTGACACTACCTTAGTTTAATAAAAATGGTATTCCATCTTGGAATTATTTCCTGGCTAACAGTAGCAGTGAAAAAAACTATATGCAGAAACCTCAGGGGAAAAACAGGTAATACATCTATTCCCCTTGAAGTCATTACGGTAGCAAGGAGGCGGTTGCTAAAGATACTGAGACTTTTATGTATGTGGCGTCACTAGATTGGGATGACTGATGCAGCAGGATGTGTTGCTCTCTGTATAAATAGTACTTATACAGGAAATAAAAGATTTGGTATATTAGTGAACAGGGCATCACTCTAGGGTAGTTTAAAGAGTGAGCAGCCTGTGAAATTTAAGTTTCACTGTGGCTTTTCCATTTCTGATGAACTCTGCTTTTTATTAGTGGTCTGTGCTGGTAGACATGTCTCCTTGATCATGTGTTCTTCATGTCATCCCTCTTGGAAGTAAATACCACTGCTGCGCTGCTTTTCTTAATTGTAATACTTTGTTTGCTACTTGAAGAGAATATGCTTTTCTGCCCAGCTCAACAACTTGCTCCCAAAGAATCCTCTTGAAACTGCCCAGGTAAAATGTTACTGATGGCAGTTTTCAGAATCTTGTGTACCTGCATGTGCTTGTAGTATATTTGGGGAGGGGGGGAATGGATCTTGAAACAACTGGTTATCTGAAACATTCAAAGAGAGTTTGCTTTTTAGCAGGAATCTGGAACTTAAAGATGGCCTAATGATACAGTATCAGATGTAATGGGCATTTAAAAGCTGGCACCATTTTTTCAGAGCTAATGTTTATAACCTAAACAGATACTCCTGTTAATTAGGCAGACTTTGAATTAATTCTAGAATAAAGTTTTAGTTGTTCTACTGACACAAGCTGGGCCAGAAGGTACTCATCTCTATTTTCATTTGGGCAGCTCATCATACGTTTTGAGTATCTTACTCGTTTTGACTACGTAGAGCTAATGTGAATCTAAGATTTAAACATCTATGCTGATTTTCTTGATTATTGGCCAGAAATGTGCCTGAAGGCCTCATCAGGACTTAAGTACAGAACCTCCTTTTCTGAACTGAACTTTACTTATCTGTGGAGTCTTTGTGAGATTATAAAAGTTTTTCTGGCCTTACTCATTCACAGTTTACTGTATTCTCCGCTCCTCCCTCCTGACCCTCAGCATCAATCACAGAAAGAAAACAAATATTCATTTGAGAGATAAGTGTAAAATTAGAGCACCAAAAGGACTTTGATTTTGAGACTGTTAGAAATAGAATAATTTGGTGAAATTTTGTTGTTTTAATGCATTGATTCCGTAGGTATTGCAAAGATTTATTGGTAAGATACCAGGCATACATAATGCCTGTTTTTAAATGAAGTGTTGAATGATATTCTGCTTTTACAAAGCTGGAGAAGACTGAAGAATGGAAAGTACCTGAAGAACTGAGTAGTTCAGAAGTAGGTATTAGCCGTATAAAAGTATATCTGGGTAAAGAAAATAAAAAAGTATTTTGAGGTGTTTTTAAGAAACAGGTAAAAATTGCGTGGCAGAGCAAGGACAACTCATCATGTTCCTGTACAAATATGTTTATGCTTATAAATAATCTTACTGCTTTTCAGTGCTGTTACTGCTAGTCCCTGGTAACTTGAATAATTTGTAAGAGTTTGTGAAACTTTTTTTCTGCGTACTGGAGGCTTCAAATGAATTTTTGATAGTCAGTTATAGGGAAGTGAGTTGGCTGAACAGTCACGTAATGGGACACCAGTGTAATTAATGTCAGTGTAGGACTAAATATCCTGGTCAGATTTCTACAGTCAAATTTTTTGTGCCATACATCTTCAGTAGTAGGTGTACTGTTAGACCTGATCTGTTTGGTTAAGGAACAAAATTTGAAACCATTCTTTCCTTCACTAGCTCATTGGCAATACAGAAACTATGAGCCTTTAACAGAACAAATGTACGAATCAAACATTGTTACTGCTTCTGTTGGGATTAGGGACATTTTAAAGAACTAGATACTGAAATTGAATAAATTTTAATGAAATACCATAATTAAATACCATAATGAAATACCATATTCTTGATAATGACTGGTTGTGTTCAAACTACTATTTGTTTGATTGCATAGAAAAAACAGAGAGAACTTGCCAAGATGAGAAGGTGTCTAAGACCAGAGGAGATGACTAATCAGTTGAACCAAATAGACCTAAACTTGCAACGTGAACAGTTAGAAGAGAGCTTCCAACAGCTTGTTTCAGATTACCGAAGAGTCCTAGAACGACTTGCACAAGCATGAGGATCTACCTGTACAGGAAACTTGCAGATATCTACACAGTGTTGTAAAGCACATCCTTAATTGCCACTTAACTGCGAAAAATCTCATGTGACGTTTTAATCACATTAAAGGTGACTTGTGTTTCTGTGCATTTTGAATATTTTCTATTTTTGTGTTGTAGATTTAAAAATATTGTACTTTAGGTTTTGGGGGGCACTTCTTGATGAAATAAACAATGTAGATTCTCAGATACAGTGTTACTTCAATTGTATGAATTTTCTTTTTCCCTCTTGTTTTGATCAAGATTTAATAGATACTTGAATAGCAAGTTAATATATTAATCTAAGCAATTTCAAATTTCTCCTAACTTTATTCTCCTCGGGCTTTTCTCCTTGGATGCTATTGTATGGTGTAGGGCCTGTGCAGGTTTAATGTCATATGAGCAGGTTACAGTATTGGTTCTCTGGTCTCTCAGGTGTTTCCTGTGTACAGGCTTTACTCTTTGCCAAAAGTGGATCCTGTTGCTGGAAGCAAACAAACTCATTCTGTTTAAGCCTCTAAAGTGCCTCAAGCACATTCTTTTTCAACCCCCCAAGTTTTCAGGTTCATGAGTTTCAGGAAGATACCTCACAGCTGGGAGACCGGCAAAGACTTTGTGAGGACTCCAAAAGCACTTCTACTAGTGAAAGAAACATAAATCGGTAGGAAGCAAGTGCGTTTATATAGTTCCTTGAGTCTATTCTGCTATCCATTACTTCTCAGACCTGAGGTTAGTTCTTAAATATCCTGTCCATCCTCCCTCAAAGGAATAAATTGTTATCTTTTGTGGTAGTTCAGACTTTAGAGGACTCAATCTGAATAATGATCACAAATTTATTAACCATGTTTGATGGTCCTAGTGGGATTCAGGTCCAGCCTTCAAAACTGGAGTTTGTAGGTTGGCAGTTCTCCAGTATCTGATGTGATGTGGAGGAAGTGAAATAATTTTTAAGTGTTTAGAACCTCTGGGATTTTTTGTATGTTCTATTAAATTATTTTTAGAAATCGTAATTCCAGAATAGGATATCTTGTCTGTATGATACGTCTTTTGTCTACTGTAGTATCCAGATCTATTAATCAATAGTAACAATTTTTAAAAGACCTTTCCTGATAATAGTAGTAATGCTGAGGTTAAGTTGGGGAACTTGATTTGTTTTTTTTTCTTTGGTTGGTTTTGTTTTTTTATTGAATATGTTCAGATCTTGGTGATAAGTCAGAAGTGGGAGAGCTTAACTGAAGAATTGTGCTTAAATTTGGTTCCTGCATAGAGGTCCAGGATACTTCTGGTGCTTCTGGGGCAGCCTGCACTAACACTCCCTGAGCTTAAGCCATTTAAGAAACTGTAGGACTGACAAGAAGAAACACTGCCTAATGGGCTGTTTGCCCACCTAGAAATTACTGAAATTACAAAAAGCACAAAATCGTTTTCCTTAAACACAATTTCCTTCTCCTGTTCACAAATAGTGAAACTTCTCTCACACAGTTATGAGGGCAGATTTATTTTTTTGTAACAGATCAGAATTTTTTTTTCTTTTTATGTTGACACAGTTGAAAGAGTTTGAATTAGTGCTTCCAGTTCCTTTAGTGGTTTTTCATTCCAGTATACTCTTGGGAACGTTCAAAGATGGTGGGATGTGCCTGTGAACTGCGAAACTTCTTGGCATGAAAAATAGGAATAAATAGCTTCTTAGAGGTCTAGAAACTTTGAATCCTTCCATCCTGCCGCAGATTACAGCTTCTCCAGCTCTGCTGCCAGGAAAGACCTTGTGAGTACACCCTAATCCATTACAGTAAATTAAGCCAATTATCTGAAGCAATATTCATCAGCAAATTAAACTAGCCCTGCTGACTTTGCCTGAAGTGATCTTAACTGTCTGAACTATCCCTTGGCAAAGAGAAGGAGGCAATAATCTTGTTGGACAGCTAGAAAACTGCAACAGCTCTTCTGACACTGCTGGGGGGCATATGCCAGTTTCCTTCAGTAGGCTTGTGGGGTGCATCTGTTCAAGCTAACATTTTAGAGACTATGCATTCATGGTAAAATTGATTAAATACCCACATTTCGGGATGCTACTAGACAAAGTCCTAGCTTGCCAGTGTGGATATTTTGTTCATGATTTTCAACAGGATAACAAATTTCACCTGCAAGTGTGAACTGCAGGATGCTTGTCTCAGAAGTACACACAGCAGCAGCTCCAGCTGTTCAGTGAGTCATATTATGAAATAAAAAAGTGTAAAACTATTTATAAAAGTTTAGTAAGTTTTGTGTAATGTTTGTATTTCTGTATTAATGTAACTAAGAATGGGGACCTCCTACTATATTTAAACAAATACTTTGTAGTGTAGCACACAACTACTGTTGTTTGACTTGCGTGCTGAGAAGACCTGTGAACTACTAACAGCTGTCTGTATGGAATTGCAGGTAGGTACTGGAGGGGTTCAATTGTGTGGATTTGTGAGCTGACAAATGAACACTGAGGCTTAGTAGCAACTCTTTCAATCTAGATGTTGGGAGCATGAGGATTGGATAGCTGAAGCTGAATGCTATTGGAGTCCTCTCCTATTCTGGGCACAATATGATGCTAAAGTAATCCTGGATTAAAAATACTTTTGTTCAAATACTTAATCTGTTACCTTAGGTTTCTTAAGATGCTATTATTCTTTCCAGTTATTACTAGCTGACAGAAACTTAAAGCAAACACTAATAATAGTCTTATTAATGATAGGCTTATGTGACTTTTTATCTGTATTTTGATAAAATCCAGATTCTTCAGTCACTTCACTCAAATTTCAAGTGAAACTTTGCACAACATACATAAAACATTTTAGAGAGTTTTTTACATTTGAATATTCTTTTCAGAATGTATATAAGATCTGTAAGTATATTTATAAAGCTTTCCATTGTAGATGCTTCTGGCATCAGGATGCTGGTTTGCCCTTCCATCACTTACAAATCCAGCCATGGCAACAGTGAATCAACTTCAAGAAAATTCAGTAGGATATCTAAAATAGTGAATTTAGTTCAATTGGCAGACACAAGTTTTCTTCCAATGTAAAAATATTGTCAATGGTGCTAATATAAGATTTTGTCCTAAAAGGTAAATAAAGCTCTGAAAAGTGTTTTATGTTCAGAAACCTGGGTCAATCTGTTCCCTTTCAGGTATTTTGAAACATAAAAGTTACCTACTGCAGATACTAGGAAACAACTTCTTGTTCAACAACCAATAATCTCAAGAAATACAGCGGAATACCTATAGCTTCAGAACTGAGGAAGCAAGCTACCAGAAGCTGCAGGATTTGATGGACACTAACTGCTGTTGGGGGAATAAAGGTCTGTGTGTTGCTGAAGGAGTGTCTTGGGCAGCAAATGTCTTTGCCTCCTACGAACCAAGACACAAAGCTGCTATGTGGCAGTTTAGGCAATTCAAGACTGACCTATTGTCTCTCTCTGCAATGTCAGCAGGAGGGTAAGCAGCCCATAATGTCTGTATGAAGGATTTGTGTGTGCTTATATAGATTTTTTTTCAATTCCTTTTTTTGGCTCTCACTGAGACTTTGTTGCTCTTTATGCTTCTCCTTTATCATATTTTATGACTGTCAGGCACTAAAAAGCTTGAAAATCTTATGTTGTGTATTTTGCCATTTTACCTTTCCTTACAGTGTCAGTTCTGAGCTGCTTTCTTCAGTATCAAACTGTTAGAACTAGAAATACCTGTTACATTGGTAAGCCTATCATATAAAACCTTGGAGTTTCAGCTTTCAAATTTAAAATTATTCTGTAATGGCTACTGCTTTGTGAAACATTGCTTGCTAGGATAATTTGGACTTGAAGTTGAAAAAAAGACAGCATAGTAAAAAATTAACATCTGTAGCTCATAAGCAAGTATATGTTGCAGATATGTCCGTTTTCTGAAAAAAACCCAGCCTAAAGTCATTGGAAATATTTTTCCCAATGGTGTTAGTAATTTCAGCTGGTTTACACTGCTAGCTCCTTTCTCCAATGATCAGAGAGATTTCAGTCTAACCCTGAGTTCTTTCTATTAAAACATTCCATTTACAAAAGGCAGTTAACCACACCGGTGACAATATTTGGAATTGTGAGGCTAAAAATTTAGTGCAGCCAGTAAAAATGGAAGGCTATTATACAAAGCAATACAAATAGATGCAAGCTCGGCTCAGGCAGGGCATGCTATCTGCCATCATACTGGCTTATAACTGGTGGGAAAATTGTAGGAATGAGCTTGCCTCCCTATCACTCATCCTTTTTACAATGTAAACAGTAAAATAATGCAAATGCCAGTTTCTACTCATAGCTACTCATTCAAATACATGCTTACCAGGTTCTTTGTTCCTTGCGCTAAAGCCTTCAGTAACACACATTGCAAGAAACAAGATTACACACTGTGTATCTGAGCTTCCTTTTAGATCTAGAATGGTACAAGCTAGTGTAAAAGGATCATTAATCTAACAGTTTTCAGATTTCCATGTTCAAAATATTTTTAATTCTCCAGACCAGAGGCAGAGAGAAAAGGTTGGAAAAAATGTCCTACTTTGGCTCTTCAAAGCTCATTTCACGTATAAGGATCCCACCCAAACTGGAGGAATCTCAGGTAATGACACAATGAAGACAAAGCCCTGGGAAGAGAATTCAGAATTCTCTCTTTGCCTTTACAAAAATCTATATAGCAGGAGCAGTACTGTGCACTGTTTTTTTCTGAGAGTAGCACTAGCTTCTTTCTTTAGTAAATAAAGAACATGTAATGCTGTAAACATTCCTCACACAGGAGGTATGTGCTCCATTTGTGGTTGTTGCACAGTTTGAGCTGAAGAGATAAAACGTAAAGAAAATCTAGATCAATGGGAAGAGCTTGACATCCCTTTTTTTGTTTCTAAATGGTAGGGCAATAAGGGAGGTGTTCCATGTTCAATAGCTGCTATTTTTAGATGCTTCCCTTTCTTCTAGTTAAGCTTTTCTCTGAGCTATATGGAGCGTTCATGTTTTAAAACTTCATAGTTTCATGGAAAAGAGAAAATCTTTGCCTAGAATGAATTTAATATGATACAGACCTGTAAATATGTTGTTTTTCTTTCCTTAGAGCTGTGATGTAAGTTTTATTTGGTGTAACTTTACCTGGTTATATATATTTTGTATCACTGATGGAGGAGGTTTCTGGGTTTTTGCAAAAAAGGCTCCAAACTGTCTCACCCTGGATCAGATGAACATCAGTGCTGAAAAAAAGAACACCTATTTGTGATTAGAGCAGGACCCAAACAGCACCAGCCTCATCAGCAAAAGCTGCTGAGGAACTAAATCATCTTTTAAGACAATCTTAGGAAAGTCAAAGCCTAACCTCAGAAGTATCCAGCTGCTATACTTAAACTAGAAGCGTGTTTATATATTGCTCTAAATAAGATTTCATGTGTACGTAAGATACAACTCTGTTGTCTTACTGTTACAGACTGCTTTGAAACTTGCATGTGAAAACCTAGCTTTATGTCTTCTTTAGCACACTTTTGCTTATTTTAATATCTGCCTGCCTAGTTTTGGGAGGAAATAAAGTTGAGATTCTACATTTAGTGCTTGATGGCTTTGACAGCACAGAACCAATGTAAGTGAGATGGAATGTGAAACATTCTTCAAGGAGAGTCTTTCACAGAGGCGTGTTGAATAAACCCTGGGCTGAAAAGTGATTTCTCCAAAGCTTCTTCTCAACCTGAAGCTCAGAACATCTTCAGACATCATTGTCCATCTTAAACATTTCAGGGGATTGGTCAAATGTAACCAAAAGACAATTATACACATGAAGAAGAAAGTGATGTATTTTCTTTTGGTGACCGAACTTGTACACAACAAAGTATGATTTTTTTAGGTTTGCTGTGTTAGGATCTGGTGTATCTCTCTTTTAAGAGATATTCATCCCTATTTTACTGCTATAAAGGTCCTAAAAACTCTATCTGTTGTTTATATTTCTTAGTCAAAGGAGAGAACCTGCATCTGAGCATAAATTAGAGCCTACTGAATAGTGACTGTTGATACGCTGAAGATGCATCCAGAGACTGCAGAAATTACACAGTTCACTTGAAATGTAATTGATCGTAATTTGATTGATCCCCTCTTGTTTTCTGGCATGCAGAAATAATTGGTCCAATCTAACCACTAGTCAGTACCTACAAGTATTTGTGGAATAGCCTGACACTTAAGGACAAGGTAATTACGAAGGTGGTAGCAGCATAACTAGAATTGCCTCCATTTTGTTATGCCATCAACCAATTTTCAGGCTGTTACAATAAGGAATTTGAGGCTTACAGCTGCAGACAAAAGCCAAGCATTCACTTCATTTTCTCTAACAGTGGCCTCTTTCCACTGAGTAGGAAATACTTGCTGACTCAAATAAGGTGAAACTAGGCTAACTTAGAGCTCTCTGTTTCTCTCCTGTAGCAACAGTTCAGGAAAACATGGTGAATTACTCATCATACATAGATACTTTCATGTGAAGTGTGCTGTTCTCTTTAAGCACACACAAGCACACTCACTCAAGAGTATATAGAGTTGCTTAGGCCAAGCAGCAGAATGTGTGACTGCTTTACACTGCGCATTGTTGTTATAGAACTAGTGGCTGAGCATCTGGATTCCTAAAGCCTTGCCAAGATACAAAAGAGGATAAAATGATGCCTAATGCAATTCAAACTCCTGAAAGATCATACTATGTTATAGAATTAGGAACAAAGTGAGGACGTGTGCATTTCAGCCCTGCAAATGACATGTGCATACTTCTCACCAGTGAGCAGTGGGTAATGGTGCTCACGAGGTGTAACTGATCAGCTTAGCAATGCTTTCTCTATGTTTATTTCTATGTCTTTATTTCTATGAAAATCTTATCATTCTCCCCTCACTGAATAATGATGATGAAATGTGTCAGTTCATGCAGAATGTGGCTATAAGAAGTGGAATGTTTTATTGTTTGGAGGTAGTGCAAGGTATTGTATTGATCTTTAAACTACTGTGTGGTCTGGATATAAGCTATATGATAGGTTGCCTATCATGCTGTGGTAGCTGATTAAGAGATGCACTTTTATTAGCAAAGATTAAGAGGATGCTTGGAATTTGCTCCTTAAAATCAGAAATGCTTGAAGTTAAACTTTTAGGTTCATACTTTTGGGGGGCTTTTTCTAAAGTACGTGTAGGTAAATATGCTCAGCATTCCTATGCACCTTGGGCTTTGAGTCTATTCTTAACTAAATCATAAAACTTGTACATGGGAAGTTAAAAATTACTAATGGCTGTACCAGGAGGTAAATAAATCTGGAGATAAACAGCCTCAGTTCTCATTTTGATAATTTATTTACTTATCCCACAGGTTACCACTGTGTGTGTACACACGCATGTATGTAAGGACACAAAGATCATTACATGTGTGTGAGGATCTAAGAAAGGATACTTGTATTACTTCTATTTTTTGGAATGCATCCACATGGGTTTTGAATGTCTCCAGACAGGAAGACTCCAGCCCTTCCCTGGGCAGCCTGCTCCCATGCTCTGCCACCCTCAGCATAAAGCTCTTCCCCATGTTGAGATGAAACTTGTGGTTTAGTTTATGGCCATTGCTCCTCATCCTGTCACTTGGCACCATTGAAAAAGATGTGGCACCATCCTCTTGCCACCTCCCTTCGAGATATTCCTTTGCATTAATTAGATCCCCTCTTAGTTCATAAAGAGTAGTTCATATTTTATTCACAAAAGTACAAGTTGGGGGGAGGGTGGTGGTATTTCTTTGCTTGCTTGGTTAGTTGGTTGGGTTTTGTTTTTTTTTTAATGAAAAGAAATTATGAGGTAGCTCCAGCACTCATGGAATAATAGTATGCTTGCAACTGCTGTGGGACCGAGTCCCACTTTCGGCAGTTGTGGCTCAGTGCCACGTCTCCCGCCGGTGGAAGGAGCAGTCACCAATCCCGCTAGCGACGTTGTCGAGCTGAGCAGGATGGGGCCGTATGGAAGGGCAGGGAGCAACAGCTCCAGGCACCAAGGACCCGCGGGTGCGGTGCGGTGCGGCTCGCTGCGCGGCGGACTGGCGCGGCAGGGCGGATCCCGCCGGCCGCCCTCACACCCAGGCTCGGCCGGCCGGGGGCGGGAAGGNCCGCGCCTGCCGAGGGCTGCGAGAGAGCGCTCCGCCGGCCGGGGCGCGCGAAGGCAGGGTGTGTGCGTGGCGGCAGGGCCTCGCAGCAGCGGCCGCAGCTGTCAGGTCTCGGCTTCTACTGAGGCGCGTTCCCCTGGCGCTGTGCTCGGCGTGGGGCCGGCACACGGCGGCTCCCGCCGTCCCGGGGCCCCCGCGGTGCGGGAAGGCTGTGGGAATGTTTTGCTCTAGTTTTGCTGTGGTGATTTTTGCTGCTGAAGTAATCTGACATATGCATACGTGTTTCTTCTACCAACCCGTTCGACTGCAGAACTTCGTACCTGCTGGCACGCCCTTCTGTGTAGTGGCTTTTCAGGGCCCTTTGTCCCCCGTGCCCTGAGGTTCTCTGAAGAGCACTTTTTCTACCACGTAACCTTTCACAAGTGGAAGTTGTGTGCCCATGTCCTACATCCGTCTTCAGCCCCATGCGCACTTAAAAACCCAATGTCTGTCATCCAGTTGAAAGAACCAAGCGAATTAAATTTGTTAAGCCTTCCTACCGTCCGTTCAGGCATCAAACCTTGTTCAGCTTCCCTAGGGGATATGCTCTTACAGAGACTTGAGAAAGTGAAACTGTCATAGTTAAGACAAGACTGATTAAACTAAATCCGATTTTCCCCGAATTGGACAGTTCAGTATAAATTAATTTGCAAATACTGAAAGTCAAAAGTAATTTAAATTAGGTTTCTATTCACCTGAAGGTATCCGTTCTACCTAAATTGAACAAAAAATACTTTTTTATAGTCTCTTTTGTGTTTTCTTTTTAATATATCTGATGTTACATTTTTATAAATGATCAAAGTTTTCTTTATTATGGAATTGTTTCTCCATAAGTGCATTTGAGCAGCAGAGATCTTGGAAGTTTGTATACTGGTTAAGTGCTTCCTCCACATATCAGAAGGACTTAGGTTAGCCTAAAAAAAACCACTTTATTATAAAAGAAAATTGACTGGAAGTTACTAGGAAGTTAAAGAGTACTTTTCAGTAATCATATGGGGAAATCATTTGAATATTATCTGCCTTGCTAATGTCAGAATTCAAATACTTTCAACCCAAGGAGAAGGCAGACAACTCTTTAGGGTGTGAGTGGTTTCCACAAACCTTTGTGAAATTCTGTGTGCTCAAATGATGCCTTTCAGAGTGGACTAGCAGTGGGTTGAACTGCATTTTAGCTGTCACCTTTTCTTGAAGAGTATCCAAAAAGAATTTTACAGATGATGCATAGGAGTGTGAATTGAATTTACTATTTTGTAAAAGAAAACTAGGAAACATCCAGAACACAGGCACATCAAGTCACTGTCACAGTTTGTAGTTTGAAATATTAAGTATTGTGAGCTAATTCACTGGCTTGTAAGTGGTCTGATTAGATATTATCACACTTTTAGATATTATCATAATTGCATCTGTCATACTTTATTGGTAATAAAGTGGAAGACATGAAAGAACTGCATATCTACAATTGTGTCTTAGATGATTTAAAGCATAGTAATCTCTTACAGATCTATTTATTTTATACAGGTGAATTATTGTAGAGTAGAAGCCCCTAATTTCTTGTAATGAAATTTCAGGGCTTAGAGCCACAGGGAAATAATTGATGAGAAGACATCCCATGTAAAATGAGTTACTTATTGTGTTAAATACTGATATAACTGATTCCTGATCTTGCTTCCCTAACAATGAGTAAGTATTCTTTAATAATCTGAGTGGCTTACTGTGGGCCAGGTTTTTAAAGTCAAGTCAGTATAGACTGACAGGGAGTGATACATCCCTTGGATATGTAGTTTTTGTTCCCAGGCTGGCTGTTTGCTTGGTAGGGGGCTGAGCTGACTTGTTCAGCCCCTTGCGGAACTGGGAATTCATTCAACCTTTTTTAATTTTATTTTTTATATAAGTGGAGGGACATAGCTTTAGTTGATTCTGTTGCAGCACACCTTCAAAGCCTCACACTTTGCCCAGAAGTGCCAAGTCTCATGAGAAACGAGTTGGGGTTTCATTTGTTTTTTTTTTTTCTTTTTTGGGCCATATAGATCACAAGTTTGGTTCACAAGCCTTGTCAGTAATGCATGGTTGAGTATTGTCTATACTTCATAGTTAGGTTAGCCAAAATTGTGTATATTAAAGGAATAATTAATTCTTCTCCAGCAGGGTTTTTATATGAAAATCATCAAACTATCTTGAAACACTACACAAGTTAGAAACATTAGTTGGACTGATAAAAGAAGGTGTAGCAAGTGACTGAGGCAGTACGAAGTGATCTGGTTTACATGCTCTAGATAGAGTGCAGACATGTAATTTTATATAGTTTTTCTTTCTGGTCAGACATGGCTTTGCCATTTAGGATGGTAAAACTGGTAATCAACTTTTAAATTGGCATTTTATGTTGAACTCTGTGTGTTACTGTACAAAAGTGTGCTATGGAGTCTCCTTCTGGGAAGTGATTAAATAAATAAAGTACCTGCTTTACTGAATCTTTTACTGAGCAGTGTTTCTGGTACAGTTAATTTCTGGCATTTTTTTTAATCTGCAGACCTTGGTAATGCTCATGGTTTTACAAAATTCAAACTTTTCAGTATTTCTAAGAGGAAGTGAAAGGACTCAAAATTAGATTATTTTCTTTTTTTTTTTTCCTGAAATCAGAGTATTCGTTTCCGATATTTTTTGCTGCCATATGCTACTGAATCAGTCTGTTTCCATCTTCCTGGTGGTGCATTTTGAAACAGGAGTTATATTTCTTTTTTAAAAATTTTTGTAGCTTGCTCTTTGATAAGCATATTTAACCACAAATTTCATCATGCTAGATACCATTCTCGTGTTAAGAATGAATCATAAAAATCTTCTTAGCACTATTAATATTCAAACAGTAGAAGTATCTCTTCGTCTGTATTTTCCTTACTGTTAAAAAGAAATTCAGAAATGTACAACTCAAACAATTAATCCTCACCTATAGTAACTTCCAATAGTTTTAACCTAATGCTTTTTAAAAAATTAACCATAGAATATACTGATAACAGTTTTGGGGAGATTTGACTGTTTCCAGACTTACAATTAAATATGTCTTGTAATTCTGATTTTTTTTTGGCAAATGAGAAAAGGTGATTTAAAACTTGTGCAAGAGAGTTTTCAAGATCAAATGTGCTTGGCTGCACTGTGCAATATATGAGTTGGGCAATGATCTGGAAGAAAATATTAATTCACATTTTCCATTAATTTGTAGACAGACTTATGTCTCCAGAATTTAACATTAGCATTATGAGCTGCAAATGATGCATGGTGGAAGTTCAAACCATTTGATTGTAGTACACTTTCAACATTTTTTAAATGATCCTGGGGTAGTTTCATCCCTGTCTTGAAAATAATCAGGCAGGCAAGGAATTATTCCCATTTCAACTGTGCAGTAACTCTGGGGAAGACATGCACTTTCATGGTTTGAGGCACGAGAGAAAAAATATTCCCCTTTCAATAAAGTGTTTAATTGTTCTCTTCTTTCAGTTGAGAGGTAATGTATTGTTGGCAGCACACTGTGTCTTTTTTTCTTACAAGATCTATCACTTCTGGCTATGGGTGGATGCGTAGGGTGTGGTTTTCTGTGTTTAGGTTTCTCAGCATTAGCTAAGATTGCCTTTAAATGAAGGAAACTCATTAGCAGATGTCCTGGACAGCTGCTGAAAACCAACATTTTCTGCCACATGAACATCTTTACTGACCCACACCTACTCTTGTAGCCAGTCGTTTCAGACTAAGAAATCTTTTCTCCTTTGTAGGAGAGTGCCCATTGCCCTGGCATCGGAGCGTCACTACTGTGGTTACAGCTAAAATCCACACGAAGTTAATTACAAGTTCCTGGAGAGTACTTAGTTTCAGCTTTTTGTGAATGCTTTCTCTGCTCTGCATGCCTTATATCTTGGGTGCCCAGGTCCCAGGCAGTGTCCTGTATCTGCCAGTGTTTAGTCCGTGATACATATATTAGACAGGTACATTTTCACATGCCAGAAGTTAAGGAGAGTAAGCCTAGCCATAATCCTTCAGGCAAAACTGACCTTGTTTGGAAATGTATTTTCCATGTATCACTTTTAATTTTGCAGAATTTTCCTTAAAACTCACCTGGAGCTTTATCTAAGCAGAAAAGAGCTACTTCCTCTTTCCATTCCTATGGCAGAGCTCTGAGACTTTTCTACCATCTGCAGAAGCTCACTGCCCTGGTGTGGTGATTCGCTGAAGGGCCATTGTACAGCTTTGTGCATAGGCTACTGACCCTGAAGGAAAATACCAGAAAGCTCTGGGAATGACTCTAGCAAGAAAGTGGGATGCTCCATCGTAGGGAGTTGTCTTGCTGCTGTGCTTCCAAAGTGGATTTTACAGTGCAGTTTTATTTGATTTTACTGTCTTTGCCGTTGGACATGGGGATATCTGTGAGCGAGGACTGTTTGCATGCACAACTCCTACATTGCCTGCCGGAGTCTGTTGTCCTTATCTGGCATTTCCTTACCTGGCTGCAGGTGTAGAAGCAAAGGCTAAACAGAATACCATGTAATAGGGTGGAAAGTCTGAAATGGAAAGTCACGCCTGTGATTTTAGTTCAAGATACGCAGTTCAGTTCTGCCTCTGGGCAGCACAGAAGGCAAACTTTGTCTCTCCTTTAGGTGTTGCTTCAGTCTGCTACTCTTCAGGCTCACAAATGCAGTGTTAACCAACACACATAAATCTTAGGGTTGTTCTGCAAAGAACCAGATAACTGATTTAACCTCCTCTATACTCATACAGCAGATCAGTGAAATAAAGGATACCATTCTTTGGAGATTAAAGAGAGCAAAGATACAGGCTCCTAAAATCTATACTGGAAGATGACCCTGCTGAGGCTATGTGCAGGATCAAACTGTGAAGTGTCTGGCTACTTGGTCCTTGCGTGTTCTGTTACTTAAAACATCAAGAATAGTAGTAGAGTATATGACAGATCTTTGGTGGCCTCTAAGCTTGTTTAGAGTAATATATAGCATTTGAGGAGAAAGAATGAAGGATTGAATCATTCCTAAGAAATTCTGGACCTCAAACAGTGAATTACCTTGTATTTTAGAGCAGATAGCTTCACTCCCTAAAATCACAGGATCAAGTGTCCTGTGAGCATATAATAAAACATATTTTTTGCCTCTGAGAGCTCACAGTGCAGATAGCTAAGGCAGACAAAAGAGGCTGAAATCGTGAGCACTAGCTGATGGATGGAGAAACTCTAGCGCCGAGGGAGTAAATTTCTGGAGGGTTTTGTGGCAGCACAGCATCGGCAGGATGAAACAGGGCCTGAGCCTGCCCTAGTGCCTGCTGCTCCTAAGATACCCAGCAAACACACAGTTTAGCAGTGGACGTAGGTAAAGTGGCTTTCTAGACTTAGATATAGAATTTCTTTTACTCAAGTTTTTGCACTGAATTACCCTACCTAGACCAGAAGCTGTATTTAAGGTGCACATAAAAACAACATACCACCTATCTGTAAAGTTTGGGATTTGTGTGTCATGGGTGTTCTCTAGCTGCGCAAGGGAAACCGTACTGAGCCGCTCTGGCACACTTACCTCATTTCTTGTGTGGCTTTCCATGTATAGCTATAGTTGGACTGTAAGTTTGAGGCTACCAAAAGTATTTCTATGGTGTTATGGTATTTTCTTTTCTTTGTTCTGAAGAGATGTGAATTTTGGCTGAAGTCACCTTGATGACAAGCTAGTTCTGGTTTTGAACCTGTTTTGATGCTAAAGCTGCAGTGGAGGTCTGGGTCATGAAATCTAAGCTGGTTTTCCTTTCCATGATATTTGGATATAGTAGACATGATGTTCTGATTGTGACAGTTGTGAATCAAGAGGAAATTTAAACAAAAGCTTAGGAGCTTTTGACAGTTCTTTGGTGACAGTCCTGCTGGTCCGCTGCAGTCTGTGATTTCAAAGTAGTGCTTGCTTGTGTATGCAGTCTGAAAAGGCCTTTTCTGTGCTAAAACTGCCTGTAGGACACCCAGTTACAATGATCTTATCAACTGGGGATTGATAATCTTCCTTTTTTTTTTTTTGGTTCCTCCTTCCTTCTCCACTCCCAAACAAGCACATTCCTATAGCACTTCAAAATACACATCTGGTGAGACTCTTGCTGCCTCTTCTTCTCTTTGACAGTTTGACATGGTGATGTGCCATGATGGGTAGCTTGCAGTGCTTCTAGACACCACATCCCAGTGCTGTTGATCTAGCAATACTTATTAGCATGAAAATTTAATTTGAAAGTATTTTGAAGTAATGTAGTGGGAGGGAGAGTGGGTTACAGGGCAATGACTTTTTTTTAATGTTTTGTCTATTCAAGCCATGTGTATATGTCACAGTGGTTTCTTTCCTAAGCATTTCTATTTAAAATCAATGTTCGTTGAAATATGCTTGTCTGCCCAATCCAGCTTTCATATTATCTATGTGAAAAGGCAAGAGAACGTATATAGGGAGCAGTCTGTAAGTTGTAAACTCTTTGCCTTACAGTTATTGCATCCTGCAGAAAGGGGCTGTTTGGCTACAGCCTTGTTTTAATTTCATTTTTTAGTTTTCAGTTACACATTTCTGGAGTCTCCCTGACCACTGCTGTTACCTGATGGCGCCTATATTTCATCAAGTTTAGACAAGCAGTCTACCTGGACTTAGGCCCAGAGGAGCTGCCGTAACTGATGAACATGATCCCCTCTGCCTGGGAATTCAAGATCTATAGAACCATGATTCCCAAGGGAATTGAAAGAAAACTGTGTTCAGAACTTGCCTCTTGCTTTTTTTATTTTCTTTGTTGTTTTTATGGAGCATTGCCTTGTACTGATGGGTAGCATACTTTACCACAAGTGAAATCTGGTATTGGTTTGTTGATGATTAGGAGAAAAGATTCTTTTTAACCTACCCTGAAAACAGAAGCAGGAAAGAATAGAGCACACAGAGACACAAGTGACTGTGACATCTCTTCATTGCTGCATACAAATAAAGTGATGAGTTATTAAACAAAATAACAAAAAATGTTGCGGCATTACTGTTATGATGTTGGGTGGTTTTTTACTGCATCATAATTTTTAGGCTCCCAGAGTTTAGTGGATACAATTGCGTATTTTAATTTTGTTCTTGCATGCTGCTCCTTATTCTGTTTTGTTTTGTTGGAAAAACTGCATTATATAAAGATTGCATATTATTTCAGCTGTAGAATATTGTGGTGGACTTTTTAATTTAGAAAATGTTTCTTAGAATTTTTTTATGATTGCAGAATGAATGTTAGTGTTCAGTGTAATTAAATTTAATTGCATTTCCTGTATGTTTTATTTTTAGTTTGCTCTTATATGCCTTTATTTTCATCGGGAGCTGTAGATTTTACATATTTTGTTTCAAAGCATGGTGTTGGCAGTCAGACACAAGCTCACTTTAAATCAATGAAATAATAAGCTTAAAAGTCTTCTAAATGTGGGGAACTTGTAGTTTCTGCTTAATGATCAGGAGTTGTTTCTTCATGTTGTTTTGGATTATGTGGCCTTGTTTTTTTTTTCTTTATAAGTTTAAAACATTAAGATGGGGAAGAATAATTAAAGGCCGCTGCTTTCTTCTTATTCTGCCTTTTATACGCAGGTCAGCTGGGGAGGCTGGCAGAGCTCTTTTAGCTACATACATTTTTGCCGTTCATTTATCTTTTGCTGCTCGTGTTTGCCTAACTAACATGTTATACCATTATTTGTAGAGAGACCTTTTTCTTTGATATCTTAAGAAAAAGTGGGGTTTGTTTTTCTGTTATTGTGACAGTTTGTCTGACTGACTTATATTTTTAAACATGAGCTGTTTACCCAGGGAGTAACTACAGGGGTTGGAGAACTTGCTGAGCTCTGAGTTCACAAATGTGAAGATTGAACAGATAAGGATTCTCAGATTTATTTATTTAAATCTAGTGACTAATAAACATCTGAAATAAAGATGCTGTTACTAAATGTTCATTATCCATTTTCTCTGTATAAGGGAATATAAAGTCTGCTGTAGCACAGTACAGGTGTTGTATTGTTCACATCTTCCACGTTTCTCATCTGCTCCAGGTTTGACATTACTGGTATTTCTGAGGTTTAAGAAAAAACCATATCAGATATTTTTAAACCTCAAAAAGTTAGAAGTACAATCATGCAGTATAATCACGTTAAGATTTTTTTTTTCCAGTCACCAACAGGGAAGAGAATTACCATTCTTGAAGGCAAAATTTCATTACAAGTTTTTGATAGTTAGAGAACACCGGAGGAGTGAAGCTGTTTTCTTGAATCGTGGCAGTACTCAGAGGCCAGAGGCTTCAGGCTTCTGTTGTCTGACTTGGAAGAATCTCCTGCTCTGGAGTCTATGCAGCAGGTAGAAATAAACAGGGAGAGGCAAAGGCTTTTTCAGCTCCCTGCTTGGTGGTGAATCAGTTTGAGAATCTATGTTGTGAGTCTCACTTTGGCATCTCATGGACTTCCCACTTCCTGGAGTTGGTGACCTTGGTGGGAGCTAGCAGTCCTTGGGAACTTAGCAGCTTTGCAAAAGGGAGGGTCTCCAGCTAGACTGCCACTCTGCCACTGCCTCGCAGTAAAACAAGTTCTCCTACAGCTGTGTGGCTGAAGAGAAGGAATGATGTCAACACAGAGGGGCTCGGGTCCTTCATGGGACTGGGAGCCAGGAGCTAGGGATATGTGGGGCTGGTAGTGTGCATGGCTTTGGATGAGTCATTGAACTTTCTGTGTCTTTCTCCACCTACAATGCGGATATTTATCTACCTTGCAGGTGCATTGGTTGAGATTAATGAGTTGTTTGTAAAGCACTTTGAAGATGAAAAGCTCTATAAAAATGCAAAGTATTGGTACGTATGAGCTCTTGAGTGCATAATGGCTGTTTGCCTGCCAGTATTTAAGGCAATTTATAACACACTAAGTATGAAGGCACTGTATGAAGTCAGGTTCTAGTTTCCATTTAAGAAAAGTCATATTTTGTGTTCACCAGTTCAGGTCACACCACTGGCCTTCGGTGTTATCTAGAGTGAAAAACAGATTCTAGAAGATTTTTTTAAAAGGAAGTGTCAAAACACTAAAACACTGTTGTTTTATAATAAGGGTTTCTTCTCAGTTGGTCATTTTTTACCCTCTTTATATGACTTGTGTTTTGATTGCGAAATTCCCATGTTTTCTACCTTATTTTGTTTGGTCAAATGCTTCTTCTGACACTTAAACTTTTGTCTGAACTACTGTAACTTCTCTCTCCCTGACCTTTACGTGTGTCTCTGCAGTTGCCATCAAAGCTTATGTTCCTCTGCTCGGTGGCTCTCGCCACACAGATTTCCCTAGCCCTTCGTCCACCCATCCCTCACTTTGGGGCTTCCACAGCACTCCTACCCTGAGAAGTCTCCTGCCCCAGGCGCTCATTGCCAGCCAGTGCTGCACAGTGTGGTGCTCTTCTTCAGGGTGCTTCTCCAGAAATGTCACAGTAAGCTGCCTGTCAGGCAGGCAAAAACACTGCCCAACAACAGAAGGGACAAAGCTGCCCTGTGCTTGAGAGCAAACCTCCCTGGCTGTGACCCGTTACTTCACTGTTCTTCAAGCTTTTTGAGCATTGCTTTTTGTAGGCATCCTCAAGTGGAGATGTGGACTCCTATGCAGGAAGCTGAAACAAACTGATAACGAACTTGCTTTCTAAATAAAAGTCTTGCTATTAAATTCCCAGGTTTTATCAAATCACAATTTGAAAACAATTGTTTGTTATGTATCATCACCATGTAGTCTGTCCAGCTTGGATGATTAAATATTCACTTTAGCCCCAGTCTTGGTTTGCTGCATTGGGTTAGAGATGTGACAGAAATAAATGTCCTGTGTTTAATAGATTCACAGTCATATATAATTACTTAGCTGCAGTCTCCTTCACTTCATAAGATGTGTCATGTAACCAGAATAGTGGGTGTTTTAATTGTAGGAGTAAAATGTGAGACAGTATGCATGAAAATTTGCATACCACAGGATAAGGTCATGTAGTTTATTGGATGCAATTCAGGCAGGAAAATATAGTATGTGGCTATGTTTATTATAATGAGAAGTGTCAGAATTCTCTATTTTGTCATAGTTATTATGTTATATTGCTATGTTTCTAAAATTAGCTAGGAGAAGTGATTTGTAAATGTTACCAACTGAACTGTTCATTGGCAAAGGGCTTTATCTGCATGATAACTGGCTGTTCCTTGGAGTACAAGAGAAGTTTGAATTCTTTTTTTTTTTAATTCCCTCAAGATACTTCATATTGAAAACATTATTTGAGTGAAAAACACTGGAAATGTTTTATGACATAGAAACAAAGTATGGGAAGTTTGTTCATTGTCCTTTTAGAGATTACTTTCCAAATCAGTAATGTCTTTCCCTTCTTAATTTCTGAAGAAAAAGGAGAATGTTAAAAACCAAGTGTTCAACAAGCTGCCTTGCTGCATGGAAGCTTTAGAAAGGAGAATAAAGGGCTCTTCAGAGCTCCTTGGAGGTCTTTTGGCAGACATACTCTCTAGCGTGCAGCCTGAGAAAACTTCCATGGGTGTTTTTGAAAGTCGCACTGTTCTCTTTTGAGTTTAAGTTATAAATAACCAGCCACTCTAACTAGCTCTATAAAGTCTCCAGCTTTCACATTTTAAAGATGTTTATGTTTAGATATTCATTGTTAAAATCTGTTTAAAGCTATGTTTCCTTTTAGATCAAGCTCATTTTGAACCATGAAGAAGTATTGTAGTAATGAACACAATCTGAATTTATACATTAATACGTACAGCATATCAGATGTTCTCTTCTCAGATTATCTGTATCTGTGTACACTTCTCAGATTATCTGTTTCATGCTTTCTTGCGCATAAATTTAAATTAGGTCCTGCCTTACATATTTTTTAAATATGAAAGTCAACAGATGTGGCATAACATTGAAAGAAAATGGCAAGTTTGTTTCTCATGTAAATTGCAGCTGTTCAGGCTCAGATTTTCTGGGAGACGCAGGTGAAGATGGAGTTGGACAGAAGCAACAGTGAACTCCTAGCTTCCCTCCATGTAAAATGGAGATGTTTTATATAAGAAATAGTGCAGTCACTGCAGATCTGCTTGTATTCTGTTTGACTTCTCAGTTCTTGAGCGTACTTGTAAACTCATCTGGAGTTGTTGAGTTGAGATCCTTTTGCACTGGACAAAGTGGATAGGCATCTCGCAAAGTTGACACTGACGGGAAGTGTTGCCCGTAGTCGTTTGTGCAGATCTGAGCATCAAGTCACGCTCGTGCCTCATGGATGAAATGCTAGGTGATGACAAGGCTTAATGTCATTTCCATGTGCTTTTTGAACTAACACCTGTGAGGTGACTAGGCAGGTCTCACCTCTTCAACCCATCTCTGGTTGTTCTGCACTGATTATTATTAACATAATTCCTGTGACTCGTGGTAGAAATGAGTGTTCTTACAGTAGAATACAGTAGTGGGTCTTGTCTGGGTTTATAAAGATTTATTCTATTCATGCTCTGATATACCCTGCTAAATCAGCAGAAGCTCATCTCATGCTGGGAAAGCTTAAATCAGTTGCTCAAAAAGATCAAGTTGTACCAGCAAGAATTATTTTGCTGGTATAACTCTGTCCCAGCAGCTTTCTGAGTAGTACCATTATGTTGTCTAATAGTTTTGAGTCGTGGAGTACTCAACTAATACATGTTTTCTGGCAAAAATGTAATTGCAGAGCAAACCAAAAACTGCAGAAGTGGCTGTTTCTAAAATCTGCTTGATAAAGACAGTCTTGTTTTTGTTCATTTGGAGGCTGTTTTGTCCAAATAACTCTTCTGTAAAAACTGCTTCACAAAATTTAGGTATAGAATGAGGTAGCTGGTAGACAGACTTTGGCAGAGCTTGCTGCAACAGTATCTCCAGCTGTGGGAACCAGATGTGTGTTGCAGACAGATTTGGTGGGCTGTTGGCAGCTGAAAGTTCAACCAGATGAAAATAAAATGCTGCGGTGGCTGGGGAAAAGCAGCGGTTCTCTCGTATCCCCTCCAGTGGGACAAGCAGCAACAGTGGACTACCAGCCAGTGCAGGATGAGCAAGCGTGGCCCAGGCATGGGCATAACGCTTCCAATGACTGTGCCATTGCCAGGGAAACAGCCACGTCAGAATCAACTGTACTGTAGCTCTTTGCCTACTGAATGCAGGTCAGGAGCCTTGACATTTATGAAGTTGTGGCCAGGGCTGTAAAACTCAAATTCGCAGTCACATTGCTTTTCAGTAGGCCATACATGTAGATTGAAATACACTTCACATTTTCCACATGAAAAAAATATGCAGCAGGATTCTTAGTGTGTAATTGACTGAATCTAAAAGTTCTGAGTTGAGTTTACAAATCAGTAATTGATTAAATGGATGTCCCTATAGAGAATTTCATAGATTACTGCCCAGTTTTGCAGACAAAGTAGCTAAACATGCTCAGGAGAATTGCCTGTCGTATTTTGCTGGCAAGTTAGATTATCTTCATCTAGAAGAAGAAGATTTCTTTCTTCATCTAGAAAGCAAAACATTTATTTCTTCTTATAGATTTACTATCTGTGCAGAAAAGACTGTGTAAACCCTTTTCAGTCTAGAAAAAGGAGTTTGAGACCTAACTTCTTGCAAAGACTCCTTGCTTACTCTATCTAGCTTAGAAAATCAGACAGTGGAATAGTCCAATAAACTGTACAAAGTAGTGAATAACCTGGTGAAGATAGTTCAGAAATGAGGTATTCTTTCTTTTTTTTTTTTAGCTTAATAATTTTTTTTTTTTGCTAAATGAGTCTGCATGTTTTGTACACAATCATCCTGTTACTTTCTGCCCATTTTATACTTATGTTCTTCCCCTTTAGCATTTATTAGAACAGCTTCCCTTTCTACAGAAGGGCTGTGTTATTTATAAATTGCCATTTTATTTGCAGTATGCCATATATGAAGTGGGCCGTAGATGGTAGTTACATGGCTTGAGAATAGAACCCTTAATTTTGATGTGTTTTATAAACAATTGGCAATAAATGGCCTCATCCTGTGTCCTTTGACTTTAGTGGGAGCTCTGACAAGTGTGTTTACGCCAGAAGAAGCCGGCTGCCAGCGCAGCGGAGTGGGCAGCGCGCCTTTGCATTCAGCACAGTTTTGTGTCCCCGTGCCAAGAATGAATTTTGCCGATTCAAATTTGCTCAGTTTGTCAACACACAGCTCCCATTGAACTTCGCAGGACGAGAATCATTCTTGGCACGGGGCCGCGGGCGGCCCGGGGAGCGGGGCCGGCAGCGGCGGGAGCTGTGCACTGGCGAGGGGAGCAGCGCCCAGCCTTGGCTTCCCAGTTTCCGAGGCTCCCGTCTCCTGGAGCATGTGTTTGCTGTTGTTGGAGTGGTGGGAAGAGTCAGTGATAAAAAGAGATTTCCTAGGTTAGTTTTCAAGGCTATTTTTTTGTGTGTGTGGCTGTCTGGATGATTAATGTGAATAGGAAAATACTGTTGACCCATTTAAATCATGTTAGACAACTTCCATTGCTCATCTACATAATGAAATACACACTGAACATTACAGCCTAAGTATAAGAGCCAGTGAACTACAAAAATAATATTTTACTCATTTAGATTATGAAGTAAAATATAGGACATTAGTACTAATGATAGTATTAAATTTTAAGCCATGCAAATTGCAATTGTCAGTGAGAAAGACATATAAGTTGAAAAGGCTATTAGCATTTCAGCTTTAACAGTTAATTTGAGTAATTTCTTTTTTCTGCTAGTGTGCAGCTTTAAAAAATCTATATGCAAAGCATTTAATAGTAAGTGCAGAAGTGTTTGTTTTACATTGTTATTTAATTTCAGTCATTAAAGAAATGTTAGAAATTAATTTGCAATATTAAAATATATTAACATTTTATATTATTGAGAGTAAACTCCAATTTTTACTTGGGTAAAATCGAATATAAAAGGCAAATTATTAGTAACCAACAGATGAAGTAATTTGAAGCATTTATTTAAGTACCAAAGCAAAAACTGAAGCCTTTAAAAATATAGATTTTTGTCAAATAGAAACAGAATTGTCAGCATTTTAAACTAAATATAAATTTTGAAGTGCTGAATTTAGGCTGACAGGTTTCTATGGTTACCTACCTTTCCAATAGTTTGGTGAGATGTGTAAATCGGCCTGTGAGTCACTAGTAATTATTTGGTTTTTGTTTGTTATAGTTGTAATTCTGTGTTCAGTTTGACTCGAATACGGTTCATACCACATGCTTTGGTTTATGTATATTTTAGTGTGTATGATTGACAGTGATTGAGCATTTCTTATGGAGTGCTTGGTTTTTTTGTCATAAGTGATGTATGTTGGTACTTCTGAAAATGTAAACAACTTCTTCCTGTATCACTGTTGGATAAACAGGGATTTTTATGCTAAAAAGAGGTCTTTGTAAATGTGAAGCAAGGAGATAAGTGAAAGGTATTTAAAAACATTTAAAACATCTCCCAAACATTATACTGTACTCTTCCAAATTTGATCCATAATTCTATCATTATAATTCACTCAGTGACCCAAATGTCACATATTTATGAATAAGCTTCCAAATTACGCATTAATAGCACATAGTAATGACTGACAGGTTTAAAAATAAATGTTTTAATCAGGATGCTACAAGTTATCTGCAGCAAGCTCTTGATTAGAACATCTCCTTGTGCAGAGCATTTTCTTGAAATAAAAATAAGAGCTTATTTCTACCACCACTACAGCAGTTTAGCAGAAAAAGCTATAAACTGTTAGACCTCTCTGCTCATATATTTTGAAATCTGGATGTAATTCCCCAACCTTAGACTCGTCACTCTAGCAAAGGATGCATACGTGTTTTCTCAGTAAAGACTTAATGTCCTAACATAACTTGTGCTTTCAGGTGAAAACAGGACAATACAAGTAATTAACAACTTTTAACACAAGGCAAGAAATACTACTAGCTGTCAATTTTACCAAATGAGTAGTAATGTAATCTTATTTTATTAAGGTATTCATCTCAAAGTTGCTAGCCATGTGCACTTTTTTCCTTAATTTTGAGATAAGACTGACCTATGATTCAGAAATCGTCTTGTGTCCTTAGAGATTTGGCTGCAGGTGTATTGAAAATACTTATTGCAGGAAGAAGACTGACTGCCTATTCTCTTCCCATGTGTCACGCTACACAAAACATCCTGATACAATGTTCAGGAGCATTCCTAAATTTGCTACGCAGAGATTACTCTTATTTCAGCAATGTTGCTTGCCTACTCAAAGGGTGGAAAATGTTTCTTTATGATGATCCAGACATATTTTTTCCATTTCAGGTGGAAATTAAAGAGATTAAAATAGGATTTATTTTTACATTTAGTATTGTGTCAAGCATGTATATAGGACATAAACATGCCAGTTGAGAAACAGTTGTTTCATAGAGCACCTGAAAAGATTTTAACCCAGTAGGATTCAATGAATGTTAGACCTGTGGGTGGGTGCATATAAACAACAAGATTTGGTATTGTGCTGTGTGTAAGGACTATTTGAATAGCTTATTATTCTAATCTGAAACAACTGCTATTTTTTAAACTAACTTGTTCCAATAGTTGTTACTTCCCTACAAAATCAAAATAATTAAAACGATAGCAAATCTTTCAAGCAAAAGTAATTTCTCTGATCTTTTAAAAAATCTAAAGATAGATAGAAAGTGCTTGGAAAAAAAGTATAGAGGCCTGAACAGATATGTTTCTCATTCTAATTTATTCACTTTATGATAAATTAATTTACTCAATAAAGGAATGCAGTAACATAAGAGGAATGTTTCTCCTGCTAGTCAGAGAAGTTGAAACTTGCCAGATGCTGTGATCTGGAGCCTAAATTCCCTTGATAGTAGCTGTGATTGAAACCCTTAATATTGCTTTGTCCAGCTTTTATACTGGACTTGTCTCATTTTGCGGTGATATTGCTTCAGACAACACTGTCTTTTTATTTTCTTCTTGTGGTTTTCTATCGGAGAGAGAAAATGTAGTAGAAATAGCACTAGGATGGAAGGCTCTATTGGAGAACTGCAATGCCCTGTTGCCAGTGTCTACAGCTTGATCCCATGTTCTGTAATAGACAATTCATTTCCTTTGATATATTAATGAATATCACTCAGCTATAGTTAGATTGTACTCTTTATTTTTTAAATCCTATAATAAAAGGGGGAAGCACTGTTTAATGATACCAGAATTTTACTCGGTCAGTTAATTTATTTCTTAAACTGCCTTGGTGTGACTCTGTGTGTGTGAATATATAAGGAACTGCTCCACCAGTCAAAGGAGATTTTAAGGATATAATACTAATTTTTTCTTGTTGTTTGTTAAAGTTGCACTGTCAGTTGCTGCTGATAAAAGGTGGCATCGAGCCAGCTTCCTGAAGGAGCTATGGGGAGGGTCATGGCTTGTCATGACCTGGGCACCGGTACTTGAATGTTGTTATTATTGGGATGAAATACCCTTAGGCTGTCATCCTTCCTGTAAATAGAAGGGGTTCTGATTCTCTGTGGTTTCCCAGTTTACCAACTTGCAGAACAGCTATTTTGTTGGCCCTAAGTTTGACTGAATAATGAATTAGAAGCACAGCACTGTTCCAGAAGGCACTGATTCATCATTTTAGTCTGTTAGTCTAGAGTAAATCATAGTAAGTAAAGCCAAACAAGAATCTGTTTCCATATAGTTTATAAATTTACAAACTCATTTGTATTGGCATATAGCCAGCGAATTGCCCAGTTCCACTCTGCATGAAGTAAGGGCAGAATTGTAACTAGCGAGGAGTGTAACTGAGGGCCAAAACTGCCTTTTTTCAGTGACATGGAGGAGTCACGGTGATGCTGACAGAGGGGCTGACTCTTCTCCCTTGGAGTCAGTCGCCATTTGACCATTGCTTTGCTTCATTGCCTCTTAGGAGAGTAACAAGAACAGTTCTGTTAATGCCTTTATTAACTAAACAAATTCTGTCGTTAATTTCCAGAAAAATTAAATAATTAAATAAAACAATCCCAATTAGAATATAATGTTTGCAAGATACTGGCCTGCATTTCAGTTTATCAGGGTAGGGTCATAAGCATGCTGTTGTTGAAGTTTTCACCAATGTGTTGCTGTTGTAACTGAAGTCACATCTATCCTGATGAATATTTCATTTCCCCAATCATGCTATTAAAAACAGAGTGTTTTTACCCTTTCATTTCTGCTTTCTCTTTTCCAGTACCGTCGTGACAGCTGTGGCTGCGTCCTGTTTACAAATTGCTGCTAGTCACATTTTCAGTAGTCCTTATGGGTTTTGCTTTCCCCTAATACATCCAATTAGGAGGAAATATTTCTCACAAGCATGGACTTGCTCTTCTCCTTGTAATGACATAGTTCTGCAGTCCAGGAAACAGTGCTGCATGGTGTCCATGTCCACGATTTCCTGATGTGGGAAAAACGTGTGGAAAGCATCTGGAGAGGAGGAGACCCCCTTTACCAGCTTGTTTCCTGTAAGCGAAATTGGAAGACCTTGTCTGTGCAAATAGATTTCAAAATAGAGTCTGCCCTTTGACTGTCTCCATAATTACACAGCGCTCTCTGTATTTTATTTGGCTGCCAGAGCAGTTAACCCCTGGAAGTAAGGGGCTGATGATGGCGTGACCAGCACGGGTATGCAGACATGACCATGTGAATACACTCTTGTTTGGAGAAGCCTGTCGTTAAGACCTTCTTACAATATACTTTTACCAAATTTAAGAATTATTATGTGTTGGATTATGTTGATTAAGATACGTTATATCCGTAATGTACAGAAAATGTGGGGGTATTAGTTGCAAAAAAGGGAAAAAAAAGAGAAACAAAAAAAAAGTTCTTTCATGGCTTTGATGTAATCAACATCTGTCAACAGAATGAATTTGCTTTTGTTTAATTTCAAGGGCTCTTGTCCTTCTACTTTGCCCAATCAGTTTCAACTTCTGCCTCAGGCATTTCCCTATGTTGTTCTTGGAGGTTTTTCCTTTTTTTTTTTTTTTTAGCAAATGCGCAGGTTATTGCATGTGAAATGTGAGCCGCTCTTCTGCTACACAGGTTACACAGAGCTGGAAAGAACCTTTAATCTTTCCCATCCTACTTTTGAAGCTTGGACATACCTTTGCAACAGCAGGGTTACAAAGTCAGTGTTTTATTAGACAGTTAGAGTTACAATTACAAGTAAAGGTCTTTCAAACCACAGCCATTATTTTGGATTGAAAAATGGGAACGTTTGGTAATTAGCAGAAAGAAGCTATGTATTCTTACCTAGTTGCATTGACTGGATTTCACATATTGTTACCCTTAGTGATTTTTAATACCTCATTTTAAACTTTAATCCTCAGAAGTTTCAGCAAACTGAATATTTGCACAAGAAGCTAAATTATGCTAGAGTATTAAAATTACCTGACAAGCCAAATAAAAGATCTCTAGTGTTTTACCTCCAAATGAGTATATATTAAGAAAATCTCCACAATCATTCTTTTTTCAGTTTAAAAAGAAAGATTAAATCACATATTTTGAAAAGAGTTGTCAGAACAATGCTTTTGATGTTGTTAACCTTATCAAGAGCAAGTTGATTTTATTTCCTAAATAGTTTTGGATGTTAATTCTTGTAATCCTAAATAATTTTGGTACTCTGTTTCTGTTGATACTATGACTAAATTATTTAAAAAATGTTAATTTTTTTCTTGTCTCTTTTGAGATGCACCCTTGTATTTATTGTAGCTCAGAACTGTCATGAAGTTTACCCATTGGTAATATTTTTGTTAATTGCTTGGAAAATTGAAATCTTTCATGAATAAATACCAAAAAAATGGTTGCTAACAATCACGTTTGATGAATCATGTAAATGAGCAGTTTTTTGCACAGCTACCCCACACTTCATTCATTGAAAACATAGCTTGATAAATTGCTGTAACTGTTAAACAAGAAGCATTAGAAAAGGGCTTATGTGAGAGTTCATTTTCAACATCTCCCGTTAAAAATACTTCTTGACCAGAGGAAAATCACATTTAAATTACTAAAATCAACTTAATTAAGGGTCATTAATAGAGATACACATAAAAAACACTCCACTCTGGGAGTGAAATGGGAGCATTTCATTATATAGTGTAACATGCATGAACAGATAACAATTAAAATAGCCCTAGAGTAAAAGGCTAATAAATATAGGGCACACTGTGCTGCAAAATCAGTCACTTAAAAATGCTCCCACCCGTCATAATTCTTGAATGCCATATTCAGCCCCTCTGACTGACTCGTTTAAAAGGAAAAAAAAATGTCATTTCCACACAAGATAAATTCGTCTGGTAATTCACAAGAGCTCACAGTGCATATTTATATCATTAATCCAAACGAAGGTCTGGAAGGTGTGCTGAGGAATCCAGCGGCTCCGGCAGGACATCGTGCACACGAATTGCACAGTGGGATTCTCTGGCGGCTCAGCGGAGCAGTTGTCAGTAATTTTCTGTGCTCGATGTATCCGAGCTGCTGATGTGATTCGGTAACGCTGCTGATAATTCTCCTTAGTTCAGCTGATAGTAAATATTCTGTTGCTCATGGCAGGTGACGTAGCCTTGCTGTTGGGGTACAGAATAAACACGTAAAGGGTCAGCTTTGTGTCCTGGCTGTGCCGGTCTGTTACCAGCCTACCCAGCTTCACACACCACGCTCTCCGGTGGCTGCAGTTTCTGCTGGAACATGCATAAATGCCATGTTTACGAACTATCTTACAGTAATTAATATACACAGAAAGCTTAACAAAAGGATGTGCTTGAGCACCAGTGTTGCAGAAGTAAATAAAGGCACTGAGAAAAGCTTTGATGGGTGTAAGGGGTGAAGAGGAGGGAATCTCTGAGCCAGGCTTGGAGAATACAGACAGTTGTTCCTGTCTCAGGTGATTGATGATGTTGCTATATCGAATTAGCTGGGAATATGGGAGCTTAAAAAATAAAAGGAGCTGTGGAGGCATTAGAAGGCCTTCTTAAGGAAGGAAGTGTATGGATGGAGTCCAGATTTTCATTATAAACCAGTAACTTCATTACATTTTAATGCCATTTTATTTAATTTTATTTTTACTTTGTAGGAAAATGTTTTCTCTTATGATTTTTTATATTTCAAATAAGGGTTTAGTTGTCCTGTGTTTATAATTCTTGTGATATAATTTAGGAATTGTATTTTAGAATGGTGATACTTATTTGCCTGTCTCATTTTATCTGTTCAAGTAGTAGATATTTTTGTATGCATCTGGTTTATAATGACTAGTTAGTAGAATAACAACAGGCTACAGTACCTTATTATCCTGTTATTTTGTGACAACACTTGCAGTGTATCTTTGGGAGAATAGAGGTAAAAATTTTATTCCAAATAAAAAGGTATCCTTTCTGAATGTGGGCTAGTCGATAGACGTGCACCCATGAATATGGTTTAATGTATTTAAGAGCATGTATTTGGGGGCGCGCATTGGGAATAATTGACAAGCACACTTGCACCTTTTCTTCCTCAATTAAATTGTGACACAGTAGACAAGGTGCTCAGGGAGCATGCTGGGCATCAAGGAGAGCATTTAAAATACGTGTTCACTTATGGATGTCCATGTGGACTTTAGCTAACCACATCAGTGAGTGTGATATTTCAATATATTTGTAGTACCTTTAGCTGTGATGAGAGCAAGGCACTTCAACTGCACTTTGTAAAAGAGGCAACTTGGCTTACACTGTCAGAGTGATTGCTACTTCCAATGGCCCAAAAGTTGCTGCCTCAGCAGATTCTGTGCTTCCAAATTCCGGAAACAAGTACAAACCAGACATGGAGTTTATAGGATTCTTTGGGTTCTTCGGACATGCTTAACCTGCTTAACTTTGCAGGTTAGGTGACCCTTTATTCTTTTTTTTGTATGTTTGGGTGTTTTTTGTTAATAGGACAAGGATTTTTTTTCTTGTGAAGGAGACTCTAGGAAAGCAGATTATGAGGCTGCTGTTTAAATTCTGGGTAATAGGCTACCAAATCAATCCAGGCCACTGTTAACTGGGCAGCTCCACTTCCTTGGAGACACTTTCTTCTGTTTTGAAGCGGGCGGCTTCCATTGGGGTATTTAGGTTATACTGAGAGCTTGAGGTGAACCTTACCCTTCAGCTCCACTTTGTTATTTATCAGCAATTAAAACAAAACAAAAACAAAACTAAACCAAACAAAAACAGCAACAACAAAACACCAGTAAAAATTTGCTGGAGTAAAAGTTTCTACACCTAGGTTTTAACCTTTCAGGTATTGGTACCTAAATGTAGCCCTAACAGGTGCACAGAGAGACAGTCGGGAACACTTCTAATGCGAACCTGATGCAACTATTTCATTCAGTCTGGGTTTGGGGCTCCAAAACAGTGCATAACTCGAATCTTCTGTATGTCATGGAATACTGTAAAAGGGCTGTCTGTGAAAGATTGCACATGTGGAAGGATAATTTCTGCATCTGATCATGATAAATGCATCCAAAGGCATGGAAGGAAGGTACAACAGAATAAAAAAATGCAAGATATGGAAGAAACTCTTCTGAAAACAAAGGTTTTTACATAGTTACAAAATATGCAGTAGATTAATTTCTTAATTTCTGTGGTATAAAAATGTTTAGTTACTTCTGTTTAAATAAAAACTTTTTACCGAAGAATAATTGTTCATCTGGATTACTTGCCACAAGATTGCTCTTGTGTTTGTATACATAATGACATTTTTCAGAAGCAGATCAACTATTATGTTAAACTTATGCTTCAGAAAAAAACCTATGTTTAGACTGTAGAACATTTGAGTAGTGGAAATACACACTGTGTGTAATTGTAATGTAATTGGGCAGTGTCAATAATCCTTTAGAATTTCCTGGTTTTGATGCTAGCGTTGTCTTTTGTGGTGCATTATTTTGTTTTTGATGTCTCTTAGAGCCTTTGGGCCTCAATGCTCTTTCTTTTCCCTTTTTTCCTTTTTCCTTTTTTTTCCTTTTTTGCAGGGGCAAATGTGTCATTGCCCGACAACTAAGTTTGAGCTATTAAACTTTCATCGCAAATTCCCGTGTGAATTAAATGGAAATCTGATTCAAATGCTCCAAATAAATTACAAATTTTAATCCCTTCAATTACTTTGGCCAAGATTAAGAATATCTCCTGAAGTTTTTTGTTGCCCCTTGAACAAAATAAACCCCATTCTTTGTGTCTTGAGCAACAAGACAGAGCGCAACATTACCTTTGTTATGCTCAAACCTGTGACCAATTCTGCAAAAATACAGCTGAAAATACTGTCTGAAATAACATTAAATCTTCTTTTTTTGTCTTCTCTTTTCTTGCTATTGTCCCTTATTAACTGCTTTGCCAAGCCTTGAACAGTGCAGCCATGGAAATTGCTGCAAGCAGAGGCCAGTTAGAGCATCACTCCTGTCTGTAAATTGTGGGGAATTTACCCACACTGCTTTTTAATGCACCAAACCAAAACAGATGTGGTATTTTATAAAGCTTCAAAGTATTGTTTGGGAAGTTTTGTTCTCATTTCTTCTCTTTCTTACAGCTCTTTCTTAAACAGTACGAGATTTGAATTACCCTTGGCGACTACATGAGTTCTGTGCTTTGTTTTACATGATGACCTTCTTTTTGCATACTTTCCATTTTGTAATGTGGCAGTAGAAAAAAAAATTTTTAATTTATCTGTTAACAGGTTCTCTGACTGGCTGCCACATAATCTTTTCTTCGTGCAGTCTTAACTACCGGCACAGGCACTCAATCAATCATCAGCAAAGATGCTTCTTCTTTCGAGGACAAAGAAATACTGCTTATAGTATAGTTTGGCCAGCCATGGTTTCTCCAGCTCAACGAGTTCCTAAGGTACTGCAATTTCTGTTACCTAATCTGTTCTTCAGTCAGTATAGAGTTTGATTGCAGTCATGATCAAGTGTATTTGTTGTCCAACAGCTGGGGGTTGGATCACTGTCCTGTTGCTTGGTCTGGTGTTTGAAAAAGGAGAGCTGGTGTTCAGCTGTCTACCATGTTAAACACAGTGATGTATTTGGTTATGAGGGAGTTCAAACCTGGGGCTTGTTCAGTTATAGTAGAATAAATGTGAGTATTATGATTATCTGTTGACAATTCTGGGTCCAGATGCTTGTTGGGAACAATTGTAGACAGTCTTACCAGAAGTCAGTAGGAATCATTCATGATCATCTGAGTCCCCTTCTGTATAAATCTCTAGCAAGCTAATTATAAAAATGCTTATATTTTGGTGATGGTTTTATTATTTGGTTATATCAGAAAGAGAACATATAATATCTGCTGGTAGCTGTCCTGCAATCCCACTGCACATTTTAAACTTGTCTTTTTTGTACCTGAGTGTTCTTTTTCTTTGCAACATATATTTTTGTTTTTATATACTTTAGAGCCAAAAGGGACTTTTTAATGCAAATGCAAATTTAACATGTGCTCCACTTCTGGTTTCCTTTTTTTCCTTTTCTTTTTTTTTCCCTGTTTAATTACAGCATGCAGATTAACTGTTTAGTATCTTTTCTTTAGCCAAAAGAAACCAAAGTACCCTTTCTGAACAATGCTTCACAGGATGTGTATTAGTACTTTTTACAATTTTGTTTTTCATTTTAATATAGATTTCTTATGCCAAATATAGGGCATTTCCATGGGCCAGATATACTAAAAAGTCGTTAGATAGGAAAGCAGACAAGAATGATGGAAGTAGGGCTTAGCCCTACTAAGAGGCTGTGGAAGCTCTGTGTGCAGGGAGAACATAGGGTTACATGCTCTATATGTTTTCAAAAGCTTAAAAATCATAGAATTTAAAAACTTTATTTTCTATGTTTAGATACTTCTTTTAGGATAAAGAGGAAGAAATATATTGTCATAATGAAAAGTTGCCTCCCCAGATCAGAGTTCTCAGACTGTCTAAAAATCAGTCCAAGTCTATGAACTCTGAAAACCTGAGGGCAAAGTTATTACTTTTATTCAGAGTATGCCAGAAATCACGTTGAAATAACAGTGTTTTTTAAGATGTTGGTGTGAAACTGTCCATATAGACATTTGTATGTATGCTGCTTTGGGCTTCTCCCTTCACAGTTCTTAGAGGTCAGTAGGATCATGTCTCAGTTAATAGCTAAGTGCCCTCCAAGGGGAAAGCAAGGGTGATGCTGTGTATGGAGTTGCTAATCCAACAAATAGCATTGTTTTGGGTTTTTTTTAATTAAGGCCCAAACTACTGCAATAGGACGTTGTTAAGGTTGATACAGCATTAATTTGAAAGAAAGGGGAATCTGAAATTCTTTAAGTTCATTAAAGATAGTTTCACTTTTTATGGGATTAGACACAAAATATCTATAGGAGTAACAATAGTCTTCCTATTTAAAGTCCCAGTAGAGCTCATTAGTTGCCCCACTCTTTGTTACTCCTACACCTTGTTGTTGTATGGTAGTGTTGCCTACAGCCTAAATGCCTACTTTGTTTTCTGCCTGCTAGCCTCACTCTGTATTTAGTGAAGTCAGTGCAAAGCTCACCCTGTGGCCAGCATGGCAGAAAATCAGCCTGGCTGTCATGGGCAAAGGGATTCTTCTGCAGCCAGTGAAACAGCCCAGGACCCTGCAAGAGAAAGTGCATTTCCAACTCTGTGCAAGACATTACTTTTCTTACTTACTAGCTTTCATGTTTATAAACATCGTTAAATTGTTGTGGATTTTAAAAAATCAGGTATTAAATTCCACCTCATACAAGGGCTGAGAAGTTCTTGTGTGGAAAAAATTAGGTTTATTACACTTCCTTGACATAGCAAATTGGGATACCTTTGTGTAATGTTGTAGATGGACAAATTTGGGCACAGCATATGAACTAGATTAATGTGTAGAAGCCTCTAAAATAAAATAAGTTAATTCCTAAGGTTCTTAGTCAAAAAGCAATCTTAGGGATTTCTCAATAGTTTTGTCTGAATGAGAAACATGGGATTTGATCAGTTTTAATTTTGAGACTAATTCTGTATGTTTGTCTCATCACTTCCAGTGTTTAGATGCCTTTTGTAGAAAATGTCCCTCTTTGCAAAAGCAAATGAAGAGTTTTTAAGTCTTTCTCCCAGTTTCCTAACTTAAGACTGTCTGTGCTGGAAGTCAGCTGCAGTATCTGGGGTTTCAGCACTGGAAGGCTAACAGACTGTGTAAGTCAGTAGTAACAGGCAATGTTAAGTTCAAAAGGGCAGTGGAAGAAATACTGAGGCAGCCTTGAGGGTTTGCCCTGATGGCTTAGGAAGGTCGATACTACGACAGAAAGGGCAAGCTGCCATGAAGCAGGAGGCAGTATCTGAGAAAATGATCCCATTGTCATGCTCAGTTTTCTGATCTTCATTTTCAATCCTTTTTCTCCAAGGACATAAAGAAGCCAGACTATGTGACGACAGGCATTGTACCAGACTGGGGAGACGACATAGAAATTAAGAATGAAGATCAGATTCAAGGACTTCGTCAAGCTTGTCAGTTGGCCCGTCATGTCCTGCTTCTGGCTGGAAAGGGCTTAAAGGTAACAATTACAGAAGTCCCATAACAGCTTGGATGTCTTTTATGGTTTCACTTATTTGGGTTTTGTTCCTACTTTTTTGTTCTTTGAACTTTCCTATAATGTGCATTCAACTTTACGTTTGATCCTGAAAAAATAAGGATTTATTAACTTTTGATTCAGTTCATGATATACCTGTTTAATTACTTCTGTATTTTGGACCTATGTAGTGCTTGGTGACTGGCTCAGGTGTAATATCGCTGTGTTTGTAATCTCCCTTTGTTCGGATTCTGTCAAATCATGTGAGTTTCTCCTAAGGCCCACGCTGCATTTTTTCCTTTCATTTCATGGCCTATCTTCCTCATATGTCGTGCTTTCCAGCTCTGCATGTGTACAAGCCAGCACTTGGTCTGCCTTCTCCATTCCTGTCCATCCTTCAGCCCTCACTGTCCTGTGGGATCTAATACAACTCACAGAGCTGCCGTTGGAAAAAACAGCTGCCAAATTCTACACAATTTTCCAGAGTGCATTGATAATAAAGCCTCATGGTTTCTAGAAATGTTCCTACAGTATGCTTTTTGGGATGCCTCCCAAGAAAAAATGTACAGGGAGGAGCCTACTACCAGGTTTTGCAGATGAAGAAGTGCTTTTTTAGCCTTGCCTTGTTATTTCGTGTAATAGCATATTGGATAAGGTGAAATGGGTTGAGTAGCTATGAGATGCAGAGATAGATGGGGACTGTAGGTCAATGCCATTGACTTAAAAGGGGATTTTTCTTTCGGCTATCATCACTCTTTCACAAAGGTTTAGTTCTGGAGCTGGGATGGCCAATAACAAAACTGCCTGAAGCTTTAATCTTACATAGCTTTGTGCTTGTTTAACTTTTTAATGTTCAATTATTTCTCAGTACAATAAAACTTACTCATTTAAAATTAAGGGCATATACATGTTTCTGAAGGATCAGGGCGCAATGTGGGTTTTGAATGAGAGCAGTTTTTCACGAATACTCTTTGGTTGTTGTCATCTGTAAATACACATGTATGCAGTATGGTGTGGTTTATGATGCAGTTCATATTATGTGCCAAATCACACATAATAGCAAAATACTGCACACACATAATGAATGTTTTGGAGCAAAAGGGTGTATAAGGTAATAATTACATAACCAGGACCTGTGTACTGGGAGGGAGGTGGCATTTGGAGTTGCAGTGCTGAGACCACTGCCCAGGTCAATCACCAACTGGTGGTGAGCTCTGTTTTACATAAGTAGGTGTTTGTTGAAGGCTCCCCTGACTGGGAGGGTGCTCCAAAACCCTTCCTCATTGACAGTGAGCATCTTCTGCTTTCCAGCCTGTTGCTACATGTGGTCAGTTTATACCCATCTGTTCTTGTGCCAACAATGCTCTTTAATTTAAACAGCTTCCTGCCTTTCCTTGAGTCTTCCCCTTCGTGCAGGAATAGAGCTGTGCACCAGACTAAACAAACCAAGCTCTTTTAGCCTATTCTCATAAGCTATACTCTACATTCCTATTTTACCTGCAGAGTCTCGTCCCTCTACATGTTCCTGTTATCTTGCTGAACCCACCTTGCACACAGTCTTCCAAACTGGCTCTTGCTGTGCTTTAGCTAGTGGCAGTAAGATCCCCCAATATAACAAAGGTACATTATAATCCATGGATATAGAGAGGTACAGTTTCAACATGGTTTTGATGTTACCATTACTGCCTGTGGGACTTCAAATTACAATACGGGATTATATATGATAGCTTTCCTGGTTTGAGTTACAGATTTGGGAATAAAACCACAGATTCTATGACATGAAAATATTTTATTATATACCATTGAATTGCCCTGTTCCAAATAAGGGATTAGAGGCACAGCAGGTGCCACCCCGAACTTGCCCAGCTAGCAAAAGTATCTTGAACGGTAAAGCACATACTGTTAAAAGCAGAACTTTTCACAGAGTGTAAGCCATGCAGAGACCAGAGATCCGTCTGCTGAGTATCCAAAAGCCACATCAAATTGCTTGAGCAGAGCAGCAGTAGACAGCAGCCAGTTGGGTACATAGCAGTTCAGTTTGTCTGTGGGCTAAAGATGAAGATGTTTGAACAAAGGCAGGAGCAACAAACCTGTGTTTATCCAGAACCAACGGCTTCTGTATCCAATCCAGACAGTGTGCCAAGGCTGCAGCTGTCATCCCAGCACTGAGGCTGCTTCAAAGCAAAGCAGGGTATGTGCAGTAATCCCAAATCCTGGTCTTGAACCCATATTCATTGCTCCTGTCCTGCCCAGCAACGTTTCTGTGCTGAACAAAATTCAGCTGAGTAAACAGACCTGGTTTTATCTTCAGCGCAGTACACAAGTGCACTCTCCTGTATTCACTGTGCATGGCCACTCAATATTTCAGTATATGACTATCTCCTGCACCACAGCCTACCTATATTCCACATGTTACTCCAAAATCACAGCCACTGTGATTTTTCCTTCAGTGTGCTAAGAATGATACTCGTATCTGTACAAAGTATGATTTTCAAAGGCTTGCAACTCATTCAAATCAAAATCAATTTACAGAGGAACCCTCCAAAGTACTTCTCAATGAGAGAGGTTTCCCTACCAAATTTCAAATTTTGGCTCTAACCATTCCAGAGACAGAGTTGATCCAAAAGAAAAGCGAGAATAATGTTATTTTAAGCATATGCACTTTACACTCCATGGATACTCAGAAAATGGCTGAATGATTTATGAGAGGGGTTTTTTTAATATGTAAAATCTTGAGGAAAAGATGAATCTAGAAAACATCAAGCATAAAAATGATTTCTAAAAATGATGGGTCAGCACTTGTAGATTCATTATGATCATCCAGGCTATGGCAACTTTAAGTAAAATATCCTTAAAATTTGAATCTAAATATTTAAATATTTTATAAAATTTAGGAATACCTGGGAAACAATTTCTTAAAATGCTTACATACATTGTGGTAAATGTACTGGGCAATTACAAGACTTAATATCCTTTCATTTACAAATAAAAAGGGAAAGTAATGTTGTGTTTTAAGGGACTGAAAGTGTTGAAACGAGACATTTCTATAGCAGCTACTGAAATGATGCCATGGGAAATTGGTGTCTTTGAGAAAGTAGATACAGAAAAAAGAACTTACAAGAAGTAGACAGTATTTTAGATTTTCTAGGAACCTTTGAGTCTTCGTTTCTACCTTGTGCTTTATTTAAAACCTTTTTTTCTGAAAAAAAAAGTCCGTATATCAATAAAGTATATCAGACAGTATAGTGTTTTGTATCAAAGCAGCGTATTTGAAACATCCAATACTTCATTGAAGCTTGGCTGCAATCACATTCAGTAAATGTGAGAAACTCTCTTTGCTTTTTTAACAGGATGTTATGTTTGATATTTTAGGTTGGCATGACAACTGAAGAAATAGATTCCATTGTTCATCATGAAATAATCAGACAGAATGCCTATCCATCACCTCTGGGCTATGGAGGTTTTCCAAAATCTGTTTGTACTTCTGTAAACAACGTGGTATGTCATGGTATTCCTGACAGGTATTTCCTCAATAATGTACGTTTTACCGCTGGGAATTAAAATGTTAAACTGAAATAAATAAATTGTATTTAATATTGAACATACTTCAGTTTAACTAAATGTCGTACTTAAATGCATTGTAGATGCAGAACATGTTACCCCGTGATGCTGATAGCTGTTATAGAAATATATGTGAAATAGGAAAAAAAATATATTATCCTGTTTGTCCAGACACTTAAAGAAAAATAGCATATTGCATTTTGAGTTTAGTGTGTGTGGGGAAAAAAAAAACAGTACAGGCAGATTTTTTTTCATCCAGCAAAATAAGTATAGGCTAAGGAATAAATATATTTGAATTTATGTGGGGTTTTTTTTATATTCGCAATACATTCAGCTACTCACAAAGTAAAATATGAACCCTAGTGAGAGAAAAAGAATAAATATAATGGTAGATTTTTCAGGTGTTGATATGTTTTTCTGGTAGTTGCTTCTCATTATTTTATATTCAGCTACACTTGTTCTCTAAGTAGTCAGAGCTGAACATTAAAAATGGTTATTCTGTTTGCCTCTGCCTTCCTCCATCACAAAATATCTACCCCTTGATTTTTTATGTATGTGTCATTAGGTGTTTATTCTTATATTCCCTTTGTTGGGAACTGTCTGTCACCATTATTTTTTTTTTTCTGTTTATGTTTCAGTCGACCTCTTCAGGATGGAGATATTATCAACATTGATGTCACGGTGAGTAATTCATATAAAAAATAGTCTTTGATCAACTTTAGAATCACTAGTAGCAACAGGAAGAATAGTGGATTGGAGATGGGGGATGCACAGATGGATGTGCTGTTTACTTCTGAGCCAAGGCACAAGCAGCTGGTTTCCTTTTTTGTTTTTAACTGTGTGTTTATTCCAGCTAGACCCAGGCCTGACTGGAATTTAGGACTGGAATCAGATGCACTGAGATCAATGTTGGCCTAAGTGAAATGTCAACCCAATCCTGCTATGTGTCATGTTTTTGAGAAGGTGTAATTGTTATTGATCCACTGTGTAGTTAATGCAGAGCACCACAGTACTGGGCAGCAGCTGAAGATAGATATGTATGAGATGAGCTAACATGAAGAAAGCCAGCATTTTTCCTTCACTCTGCCAAGATTGATCTTCCTCTTCCTGCTGATTTTGAGTGGGGCCTGACATTATCTTACTCTGTCATTAGAGGCTACATTGGCCTGTGTATGTCAGTCTATTTGGACAGCAACTCTTTTGCTAGCAGTGTTCCCTACATTTATTAAAATCCCCGAAGGTAGTGTTGTGTTCCATTTCTGGTATAAAAGCCCTGAACCTTTTGAGCAGAAACAGAAATAGTGTGATATAACCGTGACTTAATATTTCCAGGGAATCATCAATTACAGCTATTTAAATAAACAGAGGCTGGGTTTTCCTAGGAGCAAGAAAGCACAGGAACTGGAAACCTAATTCTCGTTTCATTTATGAAAAAAAATATTTGTATCTTGCAGAATTTTTTTTTCTTTTTGCTGTGCATGTTTTTATTTTTCTGAAGTGCTGTTTACTTCTAATAGGAACGCAGATGTTTTTTTAATCCCACCATTATTTTGCAATAATATGTCACATACAAAGGAGTAGAATCTCGTAAAAACAAGCTTTTTAAATCATTAAAGAAACTATTGGTAACTTGATACTATTTTCATACTGGCAGAGTGAAGAAATCTTCAGCAGACCTACCTCTGAGCATGAGATTCAAGCTTTCTAAAATATTTTTTCTATTAAAATTAGGGTCAGTGACCTTTTTCCCATTATATACTCACATGTGATCCAGAACTGGGTTTGGTTTGGCTTGGGTTTTTGATCTTTTTAATTTCTTTCCCATCTCCATACTTTCTAATCATAGAATTCTGACTATTGGGTTTACACAGTGCAATCTAGCATTTTTAAACTTTATTTTTGGCCTTCATTTTTACTTTGGTGAACTGGTGTCGCTTTGCTCAGTTTATTAGACTAAATCAGTTTGTAACACCTAAAGATTTAAATCATATTTCTTTGTACCTCCTTAAGGTTCATTTTACTTTTTGTTCAGTCTGTCAGGATAATGATGGTACCTTAGAATAAAAAAATGTGTAGACTCATATCGCAGATACTTTCCATGATAAACTAAATGAAACATTTTTATATCAACATAGTGTGCATATCTTGTCCACTCTGCTTCACAAATGTCTGACTAAATGTTACTGGCCTTTTTGAAGACATATATTTATTTGCTTTTAATTTACTCTCATAAAATAAAATAAATCTTGACATTTCCATGAATGTGAAGATTCCTGCAAGGATGGGAATTGCTGACTATGTTTATAAGATTTTTTTCATCATTTAAAACTGAACTGTGCTGTGTGTTCAAAACAGCTGAGGAAAAAAATACTACTTTTCAGCATTATTAACTGATCTCTTAGCTTATTTTTAATGAGCAAAACTGGGACGTTTCACAGCTGGACAGAATAAAAATCAAAGTAAATATTGCACGACAAATTGTTTATAATTGTGTACAGGTTCTATAAAGTAATTAAATAATACTCAGGTTGTTAAGTGTAAATACCTAGCACTATGTACAAATTATCTGAACAAAAAAATCTATTTTAGCACAATTAAGATGATAGCATTTCATAGATGAAATACAAATTTCATAGTCTTGAAACACGTAGACTTGAAAATGTGTTTTAGTATAGAGACAATAGTGTTATCCATTACTGGATCCTCAGCATAGTGCAATTTTCAGCCTATTGTTACCAGGTTAATGTTTCTTACAACTTGGTGCTTTCGCTGAATTTTAAGGAAATAGTATGTTACAGTTGCTGTGGTTGTAGTTTATTAACTACAGAAATATGTAATTGCAGTTGATGGGCTGCAGTAAATATTATTATTGGGTTTGTAGTTGGGTTTTTTGTTGTTGTTTTGTTTGGTTTTTTGTTTGTTTGGTTGGGGTTTTTTTAACTCTCCTATGTTTTAAATCTGTGTTTGCTTTTCCGGGATGATGATGTTTAATGTTGGGGGTTTGTGTGTTTTACTTGCTAAAGCTAAAAACAAACTAGTTCAGTTTAAATATGAACTATCTAGTTTTAAAGCTGCACAATGGGTATTAAGTAAAAAAATAAAAAAAGATTTTGTGGTAGTCTGAACTGGCAGAGGAAAGTGTAGAGCAGAGGATTGCAGCTGCTTTTTGCCAGAGCTGTGGCAACACAGTTGGGCCCTTGCTGGCACTTACCTTTCTTTAAAATACCTCTTGCTCCTGATGGCCTGCATTTTCTTTACATCTCAGCCTGAAGACAAGGCCTTGGGATAAACTGTCTGTAGCATGGGGTTTTTGGGGTTGTGGGGTTTTTTTAGTTTGGAATCAACCAAAAAGAATGTGAGTCTGTCTTTCACAAATAGCTTGCCAGTGGCAAAAGTTCAGTGGTTCGAGCTTGGTGAGTAATTAGTTGTAGAAGGATAGTTGCCCACTGTTTGAGGAAGAAAAAATGTTTTAGAAGATCAAAACTGTGCACCATTATAATTTGTCTTTTTGTAGGGAAATTTCGCTTGGTCTTACAATTATTGGCCTGCCTGCCATGGTGCAGAGCTGCAAACCCCATTTTAATGGTGTGTTGCAGAGCTCCATCGTGCATAGCCAGGATTTCTTGTGCTCAACAGAGAATTTCAGGAGAGCTAACATTTAAAACCTATGAAATGTCAAGAAGAAAAGAAAAAAAAAGAAAACAATATGTAATTAATTCAACAGCATGTTTCATTTTCAGAACATGAAATTTTTCAGTGCCACAGCAGTACATTTATTCTCTCAAAATTCATCTCTGGAAATCAGAAGTAAAATCCAATGTTAATGCCACACTGTAGCTTAAAAGTGAGGTTAAAGAAAACCTGCAACAGCTAACAGTGGATTTGGTCCATGCTTTCCGTGGGGTTCACTCTGGCTGTCGGTAGCAGGGTATGGCTCTCACCTCAGAGCTCCAGCGGGGGCTGCTGACTGCAGATGTTCATCTCCCTGCCAGCTGCCAACAGGTTCCCCGGTGCCCACGGCCCGCACTGGGGCTCACGGCTCTGCCCTTCTGGGGTGCAAGCAGGTCCCTGGCTGCAGGGGCGGGGGCCAGGATGGGTGGGCACCCGACAGCCCCCAGGGCTCACTTCAGCCCATCCACGGCCCCCACCCATCTTCTCGCAAGCTGCCCAGTTATCCTCATGTCCTGTAGCTGAGCAGTGTCACTGTCTGGTGCACTGATGGGCACTGATGCACAGCTTCTGCTTTTCTTGAATTTTTAATTGGCAACACTGGCAACCCTTAGGCACCTTGCAATCTTTCAAGCTTTTTTTTTTCCCTCTGCAATGTTTTGCTTTTCCAGTCTTGCAAATATGACTTACCTGTCTATCTGTTGCAATATATAGCTTGTTCCTAGAAAGAATGGATTTAAGTAAGAAGACAATCTGTTTCTGGATGCAAAATGAGAAAATGTCTTTACATTTCTGCATATGTTTAGGTGTATTACAATGGCTACCATGGTGACACTTCTGAAACCTTTTTGGTGGGCAACGTGGATAAATCTGGTGAAAAGTTAGTGGAGGTTGCCAGGAAATGTAGAGATGAAGCAATTGCAGCTTGCAGACCAGGGGCTCCCTTCTCTGTAATTGGAAACACAATCAGGTAAGCCTTATATTGACAAGTAAAAGGAGGGCTGGCAAATGGGACAAAGGTTATTGGTGGTTTGGTATAAAGCTGATGACATGTTTTATGATTCAAAACCATCATTTCAGTCTGATATCAGTATGTGAACTGCCAAGCTATAATGTTGTTCCTTGGGTAAGAGGTATTTTTTTTAAAGTGAATTACACCAGGGTCAGCAAAGATAACTGTAGAAAGAGACAAAGATATTCATAAAGTAGATTTAAATTAACAGATGTAATTCGCAGTGGGCTTTTGTTTATTTTTTATTTGTGTGTCACACTACACCACATCTAACAGTGTAAGACAGTTAGAAACCATTGTTTTCATTGAACATTACAAAGGAATTAGTCAACATAAATAAGCTCTTTGTTTAAAAACTATGAAAATATTTAACTCAAGAGCTTCTGATCTTACAAAGAGCAGTGCCTGCTAACGTCACAGGGAAAAAAGAGCTGACATTCAGAGATTTTTCCCTATTTTGCATCTCTTCTAGCCTTCACATAAATGCAGTCATGACTCTTCTGCTGATGGCTTTAAATAAAAATGCGTCTTAGTTTTTTGAAGGTACCTATGGATTATTTTAAAATGTTTGCCAAAAGAAAGAAATAGACATATATCATATACATTTCATTAAGTAATACTTCTTCAGACTGCTAATGGTGCCAACAAGCTATTGAATTCGTTCTGATTACTTAAAAGCTACAAGGCTTAGTCACCTTGAAAGGATGCTGCCTTTTTTTTTCTTTGTAAATCTTCAAATACTTTAAGAAAAAAAGGGAACGGCAAAATATCAGTTAGATGTATTTATAGCTTTAAAAATATTGTAACAGAGTCTGAATCAAACTTTAGTAAAACCTCTTTGGGTTATATCTGAGAAGCTTTTATTGAAGACTTTGTATAAAATTGTGTTTTTGACAGTTTTAAATTATAGGCTAACTAGCCTGGAGAAAAAGGATAGTGTCTTTCTGTTCTTTCATAGGAAATGTTGAATCAGACCCCTACTGGGAAAAGAAATTTAATGCATATCTCACTATCTTACTGTCCATGAATATAATAGAAGTGAATTCAAAATGTAGTTTTATTTTTGCAAATGGGATGAGTCGATAGATGCACCTCATATTTTTGAACACCTAGGGTTCAACAAATTTACTGGTGGTGCTCTTGCATTTTAACAAAATTTATTCTTGAGTAGAAGGGGGCACAGAACACTGGATTCTTATTCAAGCATTCTATCGAGCTCTGCATTCATGGCTGTGTCTAAAGGGCATGTCAGCCTTTGATTCTCTCTGAGAGGTAATTATCCTTTTCCTGTCACGGAACAACAAATGATAGCTAACTACAGAGGCACATTTGCAGTAGTCACATTCATCAACTGCAGAAAAAAAATTCAATTTAATTGTGCAACACAGCTGCACATAGGCTTTTTGAGCATTTCTGTTGTTCTCCCTGTCTTGCTATTCCTCCCTCCAGATCTATTTTTTAAACTTTTTTTTTCTGGTTATTTTTTCCCCTTTTTTGTCTCTTCTTCCATTTTTACTCTCTGTACTTTCTTGTTAAAGTAATTTTCTTTTGTGGCTCTCATTCTTTTTTCCCCATTGAAGGCTATGAATGTAGAAAATTATCACAATTACTCATATAATTGAGCCTCTTTGTAGCAAGTGCAACTCCAGTAGCCTTTCTCCATCATGAAAATGGTTTCATTATAGGGTTTTTCATATTCTCTGACACCATCTACACAGAGGAACAGGCGTGCAGATGAGATGTACTAGGAACAGGGTAGATCAGTAAGGTCACAGTAGGAATAATTAGCTCTGCTATGGAAAGAGCATCTAGGCCTTTTACTGCTACATAAATGTACTGTCCATGGCTTTTAGTCACAAAAAAACTTACTAACAAATGGAGCTCCCGCCTACTACTTTGAAAAAAAGATTTGTATCAACACTACAATTTTCCATCATTAAGACTAATAACACAGAGCCTAGTATACATCAAGGGGAATAAAAAGAAAAATCTCACATTCAAGTGGCGGCTGGGTGCTGACCTTTGTTCCCTTTTTTTGTGTTCAACTTAACTCTTTACAAAAAAGAGCCACACGCCACACCAACATGCAGGTGAACTCCAGCTAGTGCTAGCAAAGCATGGCATTCAGTTGGAAAATCTGATAAATCTCCATGCAGGATAATGCATTTCATTACAGATTCACTACATTAATTCTAGCTGTTTTTAAAAAAAAAAAAAAAAAAAAGGAACAAGAAGTAAAAGAACACAGTTGAATGTGACATTGGATTTTTGCTGTGTTGTTACAGAGGTCAGTTTACTTGCAAAATGTAAATATATAGTCACTGTCCCCTTTGCAAAGCAGATTAATTGAAGCTAGTAGCTGTTCAAAACTGCATATGAAATAGCAGGTCATTAACTTTATTTCTCAAGATTTTATCATGTTGATGATTTAAATGTGCTGATTTGTTTAGAACTACTTTAACACTGCCTCTGCTGAAAGATCACCTTGGCTTGGTGAAGCTGTGTGTTTCAGGTTATTTGTCATTTGACGTTTGCTTGCAGACAGACATATAATACATATATATGTGCATCAAAATCTCAAGTTTCACAAGAGTTAGATATCATAAATGCCGGAGAACAAGCACCTACAAGCTGAAAACATTTAGGTCCATCAGAATGGAAATGTGTCTAGATTTCTTTCATCTGTTTTTCTATAAAGGTGCTCAAGTCATATGCAGAATGCATCTTACGTGCAAATAATCAGAATATTTCCTTTCTACAATAGGTTTCAGAATAATTATATCTCTGAGTAAGTTTGCAGTCAATATTCTAATATAGTCTTTGTTATGAAAGCTCAGTAGCTGACGCTGAGTATTTCATTGATAACAGTTCATTCTCCCATCGGCTACAAGTTGCAAATAAAAGATTGCATGGATTCGTGAGTTACTTTGCTTAGAAAAATTTGGATCTTTGCTAACCTCTTTCTATTGGAAAGCATATCAAAACTATTGGTCAGTTCCAGTGTGAATGGAATTGGGCCTTATGGTCCATTTTTTTCTGCCATTTCTGACATTTTCAGACAAAAATAAATCTAGTTTGAAATCTGCTTTTTAGACAGTGAGTCTAAGTGCATGAAAGTGTTGTGAGTCTAGAGAGCTAAAAAACTTAAAAGTGATGTTGTTAAATAAACCAAATTTCAACTCCTACAAAAAAATAGTACCAATGAAAGTATTAATAAATGATTTAAAATGTTTAACTCGTAAGTATATGTTTTGATATTAATTTAGAACAATATAAAGCAGATTTTTAAAAAAATCTGTTTCTATCAGATTATGCACATTTAAACAATAAGTGGCTCAGGCAAAATAAGTCATTTTAATGTCATCTGTGATAGATTTTCCTTGACAGCTACTGTAAATTACAATTACACTGCTTCTCTCTGCACTTGAAAGTAAGCATTGCAATAAATTATCTTTTATTTCAATCCATCATGTCTGCTTTCAGAAACAGAGAACCTCAAATAAAAGTTCAGCACTATTGTAAGAAAAATACAGTAATTTGTGTTCCAGTTTGAAACTGAAATGTACCTTTCTTTCAAAAAACAATTGTTGGCTTTCAAAAATATTACTAATTATACCTCAACATTTATTGTCATTATAGGGAATCCCTGAACTTGTGCATTCCCTCAGTCTAGGATTACTATTTCAGAAAAAAACACTTGAATGTTTTCCCTGTAGAATTTTGTAATTTCTCAAATTAGATACTATGGTACTATTCAAAACAGGTATTTTTATCACAAATAAATATAGTTTAGGATGATTCTGGTTTCAATACTTTAAAAAAAAAATAACAAGTATGCCATTCAGTGGCCATTTTGCTAATAATATATCTAAGACAAACATAGTTACTTCTAATTAAAAAAAAAAATCAGATCCCTACATAAGAACACAATTATCATGGGGCTGTTATCAGTTTCAGTGTTTCTCAAGTGTGTTCACTGCCAAGAAGTGGAAGACAAATTTGTTTAACAGCTTCAGCCATTCATGTCATGCTGCTCTGCTGGACTGTTTTTGATAAAGTTTCCTTCCTGGTAAGAGAAGCTGGCACTGTGAGAGAAGCATCCCTGGCTGAGGATCAGTTCACCAGGATGCTCATCCTTGGTAGCAAAGCAGTCTGTGCCATCTTGTCCAATCAGTCAAATTCTTTCTTGCCTTGTACCACCACAGAGCCCAGAGAAGCAGTTGCTATCAGTGCTGAAAATTGGATTGTTTCGCTTTTTTTTCTTCAGTGAGTGCTAAGAATACTAGACCAGACCTACCCTGAGGAAACAGTGACGAAATTTGGTAAAAAGAAAAGACAGTGCTCCTCTAGATGCTCCTAGAGGGTATCTGCACAGGACAGCCCCCTAATGAAATTCTTTCAACCTGCTTTTCAGTTTCTTAACTGGAGGGATTTATCACCCAAGAGCTCCTTTCAGGGGAAGCTTGAGTATCGGGGAAAGCTTTCTAGAGAGTCAGTCCTGCCTGTTCCTCCTTTGTGGCAATTTCCCTGTTAGGCTGCTGTCAGGACAGCAATGCATGTCTCCACACTTATCCCTCCTTTCAGAGAGTTAGCTGTTGTCTGGCAACATGGGAAGAGGATGCTCAGATGGCAACTGACACCCATCTCTCCTGTCTCCACTCTCCAAAGCATGATACCACCATATGACAGGCTCTGGCAGTGGCTTCAGGAGGATAGCTTGGCCCTCAGTGATGTTCCTTTACCAGCTGGGTCGCTGCCGATCCATCCCAATGCCGAACACTTGGCCTGGCTTTGCCATCAGCAAAAGAAAAGCAGCACTGCAGCTACTCTTGACTCTGCAGCCATTGGGCTGGAACACATGGCAGCAAAACATAAAATCAAGTACTGGGCTCACTAAATAATTATGCTTTTAATCCTGCCCAATTCGCCTCTGCCCAAATATGCAACAAAGATTAATATGTGTGATGATAAATGTTGTTAGTGGGTATTTTTAACAATTATTATTCTGAAGAACCTTTTTTTTTTTTTTCTCTTGATGCTGTCTTGTGAGGTGTGCCTCTGCTGCCCCAGCATTTGCTCTGGAAATGATTTGCTGGGATGTGCCCCATCCAAGGGGAACTGGCAGACTGGCACGTCCTTTCCCACAGCAGATGCCAGGCAGCCCAGCTCAACCATGCCAACCTCTGCCTCCTGCCTTCACTGCTTACCCACTTGCAATCAGGGCTCCTTCAGCTGTCTAAGCTTGTGCTGCCTGTCTGCAAGAAGCATCTGATGAAGCTGGGGCTGCAATCTTGTAAGATTGTCTTATGGGAAAGCTGCAAAGAAAGGCCACTGCTGACAGGTCCTGAACTGGGCAGTGAGACAGTGAGACCGAAATGTTGAGATGTCAGCAACAAATGGTAAATGTCTGCAAACATGCTCCACTCCCTGGCATCTTGATTTTTTAATCAGATTCCGCAGGATGGGAATCCTGGAGACCGGAGAGGTTGACCAAGACCAATAGTTCAATTCACTCTTCGCAGAGCTATTTCAAAGTTACAGCCAATGTGTACATTTACAGGATTATCTTTACAAGTTGTAGCTAGGATTAGCAGCTTTGTTTTTTTTATTAAAACTGGGTGTTTTACTGTTACTCCACAAGGATTTAAGAGCTCATGAGGATTTATTAAATACTCCAAAGTATAGCTAGTAGATGTGGAGAGAAATGCCTCATAGAACCTTCTGAAGCACATGCAAATACTAAAACCGGATCAAAAGTGGCTAAGTTTCATACCTGCAGTTTATTTTCTGTCTGTCACTTCAGGTCTGTTGACCATGTTACATTTTATGTAAAGAATACCAAGGCTCTGTATGTAGACAAGAGGGAAGAAGGAGGGGCACGATGTCTGTCAGTGTAGACGTCAAAGCCCTGTGAACTCCAGGATCCCCTCCAGGATCCCCTATTTTGATCACAGACAGTAACCACTGAAGTACTGATGCCAACAGAGTTGTTTTCAAGCTGTTTGGCAAGAAAGAGGTAGAATTCACCATTGAAATGCATATGAACCATTTCTTTGACTGCATGAGGACAGGATACTGCTGTAACACTGCCTTCTGTGTGCCCCGGTGCTTGTGCACTTGGTGCCCAACATGCAGCTCCTGCTGCTACTGCCACCCTCCTTGGCAGCAGCTGAATGCTGAGGCTGGAGCTTCCCCTGCGCACTGGAAAGTATGTAGCCTTGGTGCTCAGAAGAATAGCTGCACAGAGAAAAACTATTACTGTCTTACTACAGAACATGGATTTTTCTGGAAGAAAAAATCCTGTAGTAATACAAAAAATGGCTGTGCTCTGTCAGTGGTCAGGGATGCTGTGTAAGGACGTCAGCAAAGCTGAACAGTTAGTGTGATTGTTTATGATTTTGCAAAAAACTGGCAGAAGAAGGTGAAAGAAAACCTTATCACATGTTGCAAGGATGGCTTCTCCTTCAGAGAATCACTTCACTCATATGGGAATCATCATCTGCATTGCTCTGGGCTTGGTCACTGGAGATGCTGGATTTTGTGTATGTTTCTGAGGAATCTGGCTTTCTAACTCATCGCTAGTCCCTGTACTTCTGCTTGGCCGTCATGAGCATCATAGTCAGCAGGCCAAGTCTCTGACCCAGATATGGGGGACACGATAGAAAGGCAGGGTAGAAAGTATTTTCCATCTCTAGCAGGACTTCTCATTGCATAATCCTTCATAATTTTTTCAAAATAATTGATGTATAAGGGTTATCTGTATATAAATAATTTATAAAGCCTGGACTTTGAGTGCAAACAAATGAAGCCCAAATTTCTACCTTTATCAGTAATCTTCTTTGCCAGTACTTTGGAGTTTGGGGGCCTGAAATTTTCGTGAAATTTTCGTTCTTCTCCGGAGTTAATGAAGAAATGTGATGAGGCTTTATATCAGAGCAATGGGTAGGTAAAAGGTAATATACAAATCCTGTTAAAACATGCTCTAAGGTCTGAACACTGCAGCATTATTAACCAGCTCTACTCTCTCACTGCCATTTCACTGTGGTGGAGCAGCATGTCCCTCAATTGAGTGGCATTAAATTCTGGGACAATGACCCATGGGCACTGGAGCCAGCACTGCAGAGTCTGTGGAGCCTGGTGTGCAAAGGGGATTACTTTGTACAGCAAGCTAAGGCCACTTTGCACCTGGATAAAAGCTACCCCATGGGGTTTAACAGGCTTTAATTTCTGCAACAGCTTTACCTTTAGATGAGTTTCTTAACTTTTTCGGTTTCCCACCTGTAGTGAAACTGTGAGAGAGCATTTCCTAAGACGTAAATACAGACAAACCTGAAGTTCTTCAGTGCCTACCTTCATTCAAAATAAGCAAATGAAGCTTTTAATGTTATAGGCGAAATCTCTTCAGGCTAAGTGCCTTCCTGTTTTGCTCCTGTTTGATTGTAGAAATATGGTGGGGATGATACGCAGGGACGAGGGTAACTTTCTCGTCACTTCTAATCCATCTCCAGATCTTCCTGAGTCTCTGCATGTTTCTGTTTTGGATATGGGCAAGCCTCCTGGCTGAGCTGCCTCAAATCACTCCATCCACCACTGCCTCCACCATTGCTTGAGTACAGGGAGAGCCTGAAATTGAACCCTGCAGACATGGGGTGGGCCAGCAGCCAGAAGATATCCCATGTATCTCCAGGTCCTCCAGTTTTGGGGAACTGGGATAGGAATTTGCTTTCTTAGCATGGGTAGGGATCAGTGCCCAGCCATGGATGGTCCTGCAGGCAGTTCTCAGAGATGCTTCTCCCTGAGGCAGGCTATGAAAGGCAGGGCAGATCTCGCAGGCAGAACTGAAACACTGTAATTGTTATGATTTGTTTTTGCCTCTGTGATGATAAGTTCGTTAGAAATACATTGTTATTTAGCATGAACGTATTTGCTGGACTTTCAATACATTTTTATACTAAATGTTTGAAGTGTTATGAAAGCAAAGTAGTAGGGCTCTTAACTCTCCCTGTTGGCAGCAGGAGCCTCTTCTCCTGCAGGAAACCCAGTGCAGGCCCCTGGGTATGCAGCCCAGCAGGCGCTCTGCACTTACAGAGAACTCGGTAGAGGCTGCGGTTTGGTGTTGTGCTGGGGCCTTGGCTGCCCGACTTGGCAACTTTAGCTGTGCCATCTTAAAATGAGTTCCCAGTGTGCTTGTGGAAAAGGTTACCCTCCATCAAGCAGGGAGACAGCACACTGCGGTTTTACTTAGCAGGGCTGGCACGGGAACTACCAGCCTCTACTGGCAGGCATGTTAACTCTAAAACCTAACAATGGCTCAGCCGTGCTCGCTTCAATGACTGTCTTTCGGAACGGTCGCAAAGTGGTGATCCAGTATCGGTAGCAACGCGGTAGCAGGGGCTGGGGCCGTCTAGCGGGGGTGGTGGTCGGGGCACGCACCCTGACAGGTCCTCTTTGCCCCCGCAGCTCCGTGGCGTGGCAAGGTGGATTCCAGGTCTGCCCCTTCTTCGTCGGCCACGGCATCGGGTCGTACTTTCACGGGCACCCCGAGGTGTGGCACCACGGTAAGTGGCCCCCGCACGCCGGGCCCGTCTCCCCCCGCGCCGCTCCACTCCGCCCGGGCGATGAGAGGGCTCAGGGGAGGGGGAGAGAGAGGGCGGTAAAGCGAGCAGAGCCCCCAACCCCCCCCACACCCCGCGCACGCTGGCGGTCCGGCGGGGCGGGGGATTGCTGGTGGGAAGATAAAGTCGCTGGGAAGCTGGAGGGCATCCCCGGCCTCGTTTGCTGAGAGTCGCGTGGGTATTTTTAAGGACAAGTCGCTCGTTAACGGAGTTGGGGCAGCTGAGCGCCGCGGACCGCCTCCCCGGCCCGCTCCGGGCGGCAGCCGCCGTGTCCCGCTCCTCCGCATCCCGCCCGCGCCCGAACCACGCCGGCAAAGTTTGTCACGGGGCAAAGAAAAATCTCTGCTGAAACATTAAAGCCCCCGGCCTGGACAGAGCAGCCGTCGGGGTGGTCTCGCTGCGAGCGGAGTGGGATCGCTTTCGGCGGGCGCTCTGGCTCATAACGGGGCTCGGGTGCACAGTACCTGCGATCTAAAAAGGGGTTTAAACAAAGGGCTTGGTTGCGTTCTCTTAAAAAAAAAAAAAAAGACCCAAGATGCATAAACGCGGTTTTTTTTCTTTTGTAGCCAATGACAGTGATTTGTTAATGGAAGAGGGAATGGCGTTCACAATAGGTTAGTAACTCTCTGCTATGGTTTTCTGTTTAAAAGCACACACGAAGCAGCCCAGATCTGTAACATTTCTTTATTGGGATACAGAAATAGCCGTGCAGACAGGGGCACGTCGGTGAGATTGACCTCTTAGGAAACAGATTAAAATATCATTTTAAAAAAGCATTAGGAACAATTTGGATGAAATAATTTTCAAATTACAAGACTTACAGAATGAAATGTTAATTATAAATTTTATTAATATTTGACTCATATTTTTGGCAAGGCAGAGACTCTGCCAGCACACTTGATTTGAGGAGGGTCAGAAGGATGCGATCGTGTCCCCGAAGCCGAGCAGCCTGGTGGCACTTAGTCATTCACTGCCTGCCAGAGCTGCTGTTGGATTTGGGGACTGCGGCGGCGGTAACCAGCCGGAGCCTCGCCCCGCAGATTGATCGTGCTCACTTCCAGTCGTGGAGAACTGCTGGGGGAAAAGCCCTCTTTCTCACTGTGTGGCTAAATGGCGCGGCAATTAGAGGGAAATAAGAAAATTGTTGTTTTGCTGATTTAATGAACATTTTAAGCCTGTTTAAAAAATTCAAATATTTAAAACTATCTGTTGTTTTTAAATGTGGTTGGTGCTTTGGTTATTATCCACGGGGTCTTAATTAAAGCTTGATTAAAATTCCCAGCTTTTACAAAAGAGGAATGGGCAACTTCCTACCTTGCTATTTTGTCTTCCTTTTTAGTTCACATTTTAGTGTGGCAAGAGAATGCCAGCCCAGGGAGATGGGACCTGTGTGGAAGGGGAGCTACCTGCCGGGATCCCCCTCCTTTCTTGCTTGTTTCACAATCCACACAGGAGTGCAACTAACTTTAGAATTCATTTTGTTTTTCTTGCTGCAGAGCCAATAATAATGGAAGGATCCCCCGAATTTAAGATTCTGGAGGATAAATGGACTGTGATTTCTGTAGACAATAAAAGGTGCCTGATTTTATTTTTTGATATTTCTTAAGACATGGAACTCATCTCTGACAGCCCAAAAAAACCCAAACAGATGAGTTTCCAGGCATGGTGGATGTGTTTTCCTCCTAATAACTGCTAAATGTGAATTTCAGATCAGCACAATTTGAACATACCCTTGTGATTACCTCAGAGGGAGCAGAAATTCTCACTAAACTGGCGGAAGAAGGCTAAAGATGGAGCAAGGAGTGGAGCGACTTCCTGTACTCCTGGGATTTCAAGTTTCACTTGGGACAGAGAAGAGGTTTCTGTAATTTTTGGGGGGAATGGGTGTTGCATAAGTTACTCCAGGCGACAGAAACAGCAATTTGAGGGGTTGGCTCTGGACATAGTTCTTCCTGTGTGTTACCCGGTGAGTATTTAATAAAAGTCCTTAGCTTTTTTGTGACCCTTGAAGCAGCCAAGCACAATCTGCAAGTGGCAAAGGGTTTGGGTTATTTGGGGTTAGGGGCAGAAAGCAGCTCTCCCCTCTTCCAAATCCTATGTGGGACAAATAGATATCAGATTATATGGTCTTTAAGCAGCTGAGAGGACAGAGAAACATAGCATTTTCCCTTTGTAGCTGAGGTATGGAGTCAATTTGTCTTCATTGCTATTAACACAGTGCTGTTTCCCAGGCTATAACTTCTACCAGGATGGGAAAAAGTTTCCCAAGAGTGTCAGGCAGAGGAAGCAGACTCTTCCCAGCATCATTCTCAGCAGCAATGCCCCACTTCTTGCCTCTTTTTACACAGCACAAAAAGTGATTAAAAATGAGATGCAAAGCACACCTCTCCGGGGATCAATAATAGCCCTGCTTGAAGAATTAGCCAGTTTGGGGTAATCACTGCTCTGTGGTGCCCATGTTAGTTAAGGGAGAGACACTCTGCAGTTTAAGCATTTTATGGAGGCAGAGGATTTTGCAGTCCAGGGGATGAGCCCTGACTCCTGCACGGACTTTGGGAGACATACATAAGCTGCGGGTCTCATTCGGCCCTGTCCTCTCTGCACTCCTGTCCCTGGCCTGCCAGGGATGCAGGGGTTGATCTGCAATTTAGCCAGTTGCTGACTTCCCTGTCGGGCCAAACAGGTCTGGCATTGGTATTTGAAGGCTACCAGAGCAGGACCTGGTCCTATGAAACGTAGGGTAGCCTTGGAGATAGTTAGAGGACTTCCAGAAGTTCCCCAGGCCCACAGAAACAGCGATGCGGTTTGGTACAAGTAACTTGCCCCTCATTGCAGGCAGATGGGGTCGCATGCTGAGGGCTGGCCAGTTGCACATTCAGGCAACCAGAGTGGCTCAACACTGGCTCCCTCAGCCGTCCTGGACAGAAGTAAGCTGCTTTCTTACAGCTTTACTCTACTGCTTGCTTTCTTTCAAGTATAGTGAGCTCTCAGCTCTAATAGTTTCTAACAGCATCTTTTCAAAAAGCAGGGACCCCCTCCCTGAATACAGCTAACACCACGGGGCAGCCACTCAGCTTCATCCTCCCCGAGAGGAGCTTGGAAGGCCATAAAATCTGCAAAACAAATGATGCAGCCAAGTTTACAAATACGCAGAGATTAAACAGTGCGAAGGACGGACTGTTGGCATTGGCTGGAGGGGCATGTGTTTTGTTCCATCGCCCAGCCGCGCTGCCCCTTCTGAGAGGCACTGGGGGCAGCTGGGTGTCCGGCGCGTCCCGGAGGCACACCAGAGGTGCGTCCCGTGGATTTTGGCCACGCTGGCAGTCCCTGGATGGCACCGCAGGTGCCAAACTTCTCATCATCGTCTGCCCCTCTGCCTCCTGTCCCGCTCTTACCGCGGCGTGGGATGAGGCGAGAACGGGGCAGCCGGGAGCAGGGAACCCCCTGCAGCCTGTCGTAGGGGGACTGCCGGCAGCTCCTGGTAATCGCTGCGCTCTGAAGTCCCGCCGGTAACTCTGGTGGAACTGCGGCCGCTGCGGAGCGCTGGCGGCCAGGCGGAGGCATTGATAGCGCACCTTTGTAATCGTAATTACGAACGAGACTGAAGAGATGTCTCGGCTGTTCGGGGACAGCCAGCGCCTCGCACAAGCCCGTCACGCAGAAGGTCTCGCTGGGCCAGCACGATGAGAGCCCCGACGTGGCAGTCGCTCGCGCGGGGTCAGGACGTCCTGTGGCCGCGGCCCCTCCGCGCCCGCCGAAGCCGCGCTGACCGGGACCAGCAATGCACGGAGGGACGGGGGCCCTGCTCCGGAGGACGGGTGCGAGCAGAGCCTCGCCAACCGGTCCGCGCGGTTTTGGCAGGGTTGGAGGGACTGTGGTTCGCCCTGGGACTGCCTGTGCCCGGCCGATCGGAGAAGACAGCAGCCCCGGCGGACGCGGAGCAGCCTCGCCTCTCCGCAGCTGTCAGGCTGAAGCCGGCAAAGGCACCAGAGCTGTCGGGGCGCCCTGTTCCCTACCCGGTCAAGCTCGCTGACCCGCCTCGGGTGGTCACTTCCATGGCCAGGAGGGCAGAGCTGCCTGCCAGGGGACACCGCGTGCGTGCGGAAACACCGCCACTGCCCCTTCAGCGCCAAGCCTCGGAGAGTTTGTGAGAATTAACTTTGCGCATTGTGAACAAAGCAAAAAAACCCCAAAACACTGAGAAGATGAAAAAAAAAAAAAAGAAAGAGGGGAAAAGGAAGTAAAAGAGGCGTTAGGAAACGGGCAATTAAAACCGACAGAGCCGCTAATGAAAGGGGACCCAAAAAAAAAAAAGAAAATAAAGAAAAAAAAGAAAAAAAAAGACCAGGAGCAGAGGGGCTCGGTTATGCCAGCTTTGCACTGTCAGGGGCCGGCTGCTTCAAGGGCCGTCGCTGCCCGAAGGAGCCTGAACACCATGCGGGCTCTGCCGGGGGTGCCCCAGCCCCGCTGCCGGCGCTAATACCTCTAACGACATCAATGCTGCGATTTGTTTTGAATGTTCACTTTTATCGGTGTTCTCCCTTTGCCAAAATGTGCTTGATTACATAGATGTAGTGCCGTGATAACTGCTCACCCTAGACAGCCTAGGTGTAACCGGGAAAGTTCAGCCCAGGCCAGATCAAATCCCAGGCTGTTTAATGCTGGAAGGCTGCATGTTGCTATTAGTGTTAAATATATGGCTAATTATGCGTATGAAAATTAAACATCAGTGTTATGCTAATGGGGCCGCCTTCAGCTGTGGATCAGAGCACTTGAGACTAGCATTTAATCAAATGAATCAGTAACTAATACATCTGCACGTGTGAACTTTCACAAGATCGTTTTCCTGTTACAGTCACACCGCAGAATTATGAAAGAAATAATTATCAACACTTTCTAATTATCTAGCAAAGTAATTTGGGATTCATCGTGGGCTTTCTGGGGAGGATCTCCTAAGTCCCACCTCATTTACCGCTCACGCACGCGGAAGTTTTCATTCTAAGCTCAAATGCGCCGTTGGGCCCTTACAGGGCGATTTTGTTTGGTTGGATTGCTTTTTTCCCTTTAAAACAATAACGGCAGTAGCCGGGCGGCGCGATCTGGAGGTGCGGGCGGCGCTGGGACCCGCGGGCCGGAGCTGAGAACCCCTGCGCGCCCACGGAGTGCGCGCGGCCGGGCAGGCGGGGCCCTCTCGCTTTGTCCGCGG
>VZTF01004507.1:815111-886911 GCA_013397755.1 Cnemophilus loriae
CCTCGCGCTCGTCCCGCCCCGCCCCGCCCGGCGGGGGCCGCTCCCTCACGGCACCGGCGCTGGTGCCGGTGCCGGGCATCCCGCTCCCGCCCCCGACCGGCCTCGCCCCGGCCTCGGCCGCTTTGAAGAGGACCGCGGCTGGAGCCTTTCCGTCTGTGCCTGCGGGGTGGCGGCGCTGCGGCAGGCGCAGGTGAGCGGGGCTGGCCCTGGTCGCCTGCCAGCGGCAGGTGGCCCCGCGAGCGGGACTGCGGGAGATGGGGCGCTCGGTTGAGGCGGCGGTGAGCCCGGGGCGCGGCCTCCGCGGGAACCGACGTGCCCAGAACCCGGCGGGATAACGCCGGAACCTGGCGCCCGGCCCTGCTTGCCAGCGGGGCCCAGGGGGCCAGGGAAGTGGCGGCCACGGAGAGAGCTCGGTGCCCGCAGCAGTGGCTCTCGTGCTGCTGACTCTCCCAAACAGAGCTGGTGCTTAGCGCGAAAGAAAACCGGTTTCTGCAATCCGCAGTGTGAACGTACTGCTGTCCCAAGTGACATCCTTGTAGGACTATTTCTGTCCATCGTTGTACGAGGGCTGGCAGTCTGGAACAGCCGCTGGCTGGCACGGGAGAGGGGCAGACAGCGTTTGGTGGCTGTCATTAAACAGCGGGGCAATCAGCTACCCTTCATTAGTCACGTTTTGAAGCCTGTGAGACAGTTTAAAAAATACAAAGGCAAAAGGACATTTCGTCTCATACTAAGGATTTAATAAAGCAAAGGGCTTACTCGGGAATTTGTCTTGCTATGTGGCAACTTTTATTTTTTAATGAAATTAAATGATGCTATATAGCATGTGCGTGGTGATCCGTACAAAAAGTAAAAGGCATGATTTTCTTTACTTCAGCTTATATGAATAGTCTTTCTCATGCAAGTTGTTCCTCATAAGTTGATGCAGGGCTCAGAAATTTAAATGAATTGTCAAATGATAGCTACTGCAGAGTCTTACGGCTTTTTTTCTGCTGTTTGTTTTGCCTATGTGGAGGCACAGGCTTGCTGGAATGACCTCTGGGGAGTTACTTTTGCATTTATTCACATGGCGGATCTTGTAGATCTGATTTGGTTATTTCTAATTTACTTGAACTCTTCTTGTAAGGTAGTTGTTTTAAACACCAACTTGTATAAATAGAGGCATGCTTAAGGGAGAGATGACATCAGGCAGCAGGAAGGAAGGAGAAAGGGTTGGTTTAGGTGGGAGACAACTTGATTACTGTGTTTTAAAACACCCTTCTCTGAATCAGTCATAGTATTATTAGGAGTTTAANAGGTGGCCGGCCTCCGCCGTGTGGTTTGCAAGGGCCGGGGGTACGTGGCGTACCTGGCCATCCCCGCGCGCCCTGAGCCCGCCCTGCCCCACGAGCTCGCGCGTGCCCCCTCAGGACCCCTCCTCGCGCTCGTCCCGCCCCGCCCCGCCCGGCGGGGGCCGCTCCCTCACGGCACCGGCGCTGGTGCCGGTGCCGGGCATCCCGCTCCCGCCCCCGACCGGCCTCGCCCCGGCCTCGGCCGCTTTGAAGAGGACCGCGGCTGGAGCCTTTCCGTCTGTGCCTGCGGGGTGGCGGCGCTGCGGCAGGCGCAGGTGAGCGGGGCTGGCCCTGGTCGCCTGCCAGCGGCAGGTGGCCCCGCGAGCGGGACTGCGGGAGATGGGGCGCTCGGTTGAGGCGGCGGTGAGCCCGGGGCGCGGCCTCCGCGGGAACCGACGTGCCCAGAACCCGGCGGGATAACGCCGGAACCTGGCGCCCGGCCCTGCTTGCCAGCGGGGCCCAGGGGGCCAGGGAAGTGGCGGCCACGGAGAGAGCTCGGTGCCCGCAGCAGTGGCTCTCGTGCTGCTGACTCTCCCAAACAGAGCTGGTGCTTAGCGCGAAAGAAAACCGGTTTCTGCAATCCGCAGTGTGAACGTACTGCTGTCCCAAGTGACATCCTTGTAGGACTATTTCTGTCCATCGTTGGACGAGGGCTGGCAGTCTGGAACAGCCCTGGCTGGCACGGGAGAGGGGCAGACAGCGTTTGGTGGCTGTCATTAAACAGCGGGGCAATCAGCTACCCTTCATTAGTCACGTTTTGAAGCCTGTGAGACAGTTTAAAAAATATAAAGGCAAAAGGACATTTCGTCTCATACTAAGGATTTAATAAAGCAAAGGGCTTACTCGGGAATTTGTCTTGCTATGTGGCAACTTTTATTTTTAATGAAATTAAATGATGCTATATAGCATGTGCGTGGTGATCCGTACAAAAAGTAAAAGGCATGATTTTCTTTACTTCAGCTTATATGAATAGTCTTTCTCATGCAAGTTGTTCCTCATAAGTTGATGCAGGGCTCAGAAATTTAAATGAATTGTCAAATGATAGCTACTGCAGAGTCTTACGGCTTTTTTTCTGCTGTTTGTTTTGCCTATGTGGAGGCACAGGCTTGCTGGAATGACCTCTGGGGAGTTACTTTTGCATTTATTCACATGGCTGATCTTGTAGATCTGATTTTGTTATTTCTAATTTACTTGAACTCTTCTTGTAAGGTAGTTGTTTTAAACACCAACTTGTATAAATAGAGGCATGCTTAAGGGAGAGATGACATCAGGCAGCAGGAAGGAAGGAGAAAGGGTTGGTTTAGGTGGGAGACAACTTGATTACCGTGTTTTAAAACACCCTTCTCTGAATCAGTCATAGTATTATTAGGAGTTTAAAAAAATAATGGCATTAGGCTGACCCGTGTGTTTTCATGTTCTCATGCTGAGCTAATAATTTCAATTCTGCTTTTTTATCCCTGCTTTGGGAATTGTGAATATTACGTGGCTGGGTAATTAGAAAAGACCCAGAGAGACTGGGATGTGAAGGAAAAGTTGGAGGAGAGTAGGAGTGTTTGGTGTACCTGCTGTTAATACTCAGCAGTCCTGCTTGGTTTTGGTGTAATAGATCATGTGTTATTATTTATATCCTGTGAGAAGGAATATTTGTATGATACAAAATATATATCTTATGGACATTGGTCATTCAGTTGCACACAGGAGAAAGATGCTTACCTTCTCGGTGCAGAGCAGGTCAGTGGTCAGAAGTTTTGGTCATGAGGTTTATATGAATATACAGCACTTACTGCCAGAGGGTGAAAAACAATTGAGCTGGCTTTGTTGTTGACTTGTTTGTTTTAGAAGCATCCTCATGCTGACTGAGGACATACTTTGCTTATCAAGTGTGGTAAAAACAGTGTGTATAAATACAAGAAAGGACCCTCAGTCTTCAAAATCATCGTCTCCAGCTGATCAGCTTGTATTATTTATTTATTATTGTTTAAAAAGGCAGTTGTATATGATCCATAGAAATGGCTACAGTAACTCCTGGCTGGTATGTTTTGTTATTTTTTTAAAATAACTATTATTCCTATGATTCTCTTCCTGAAATGGACTTCATCCGAGAAAAATGTGAAAGCACTTAAAGGCTGGTATCCTGACTCTATATACATGGTGTAGATTTAACCTGGGGATCAATGGAAAAAGTTGTTTTACAGTGTTTTATCTCACATTTCACTTGAAGAGACCTGCACTTAACATTAAGAATGAGGTTAATGTTTAATCTGCTGTATTTTTAAATATTATTTTACCCGTTATGATCCACATTTGGCTGAACCATTTCACTTACTTCAGCAAGAATGTGGTGAATCTTGAGAGATGGGCCTGTTATTTCTGATAATATTGCACAAAAGTAGTTAGACAGTAGTCTCTACTGCAGTGACATGCTAACAAGTATGGATTCCTTTCCATGGCTAAGGGAAATGCTTTCCAGTAGATTTATAGTGATATAATGCATGGTATAGTCTGGAGTGTTTGCCTTAATAATTGAAGAGTGATATAAATCATGTGCCAGATGAAGCCATGAGGAGGGTTTATGGTTGCATTGTACCTACGAAATCTGGTGTTACACTCGAGAGTGATGGTAACAGTTCAGTCTTCCTTTTCTGAGGGATTAAGTGTATCAGCTTTTGAGAAATTGTATGAATCTTTTCAACGCCCTTCCGTAAGCTTGCTACCTGCTGTGCTTAGTTTCAGAATCCAGTGTTACCGTTTTCCTCTGTAAAAACTGTTTATTGTCTCATTCATCTGTACATCAGATTACTTCATTCCAAAAATCGCATAACTCTTCTGAGAAGAATATGCCCCTTTGTGTGGCTCCCTGAGGATTCCTTTCTTAGCCCCTTGTTGTAAACAGCTTATACAAGCGTGACATGAGACATGGGTTCTGTGAAATCCTTTCAGGGTTGTTTATTAAGCTGTCTTGGTCTCAGATTATCTTTCTCAGTGATGAGTCACTGGCAGCTCAGCACCTTTCTTCAGCAGAAACCTTTGCAGACTGGAGCACAAACTGTGACTTTTAATAGTGGATTAGGCTGGTGTTATTTAGCACAGGTGTTTCTCAGTTGTTTCCTTGTACGATGTTGAGGAAGTGCACAGCCTGATGCCTTGGGGTGAGTGTCTAAGATCAGCACAGTCTCGGGTCTAATAATTGCCACAGATGCTTGGTATGGGAAGGAAGGTCTGTGTGCAGAATGTGAAGGCAGTAGAGCAGCAGTCCTTGTGGGTTTTGAGAAAAAAGCAGAGCATGCCCAAACAGTCCCTCTTGCCTCCTTTAAGACTGTGAAATTCTACCTTGTTCTGCAGTAGGGCCCTTGAACATGTTCTGATCATCTCTGGGCCTTCCAGGTTTTTTTTTCTTTACCAGTTGTATCATAAGTAATACTACTGACAAAAATGATGTGCTTTTTCTTTTTTCTATTTTTTTTTTTCTCCTTAACGGAATGGGATTGATAGAATAGCAAGAAAGCAAACTTTTTAGTAATGTTTTGTGGGAATGTTAACTGGCCGGAGGCTGGGCAATCATGGCTGCAGGTACATGTATATTCTAGAGCAAGTGCTTGTGAGCTCGCTTTATAGTGGATTTGAGCACACTCAGGTTCAGCCCACAGGTAAATCTTTGTTGAAAGTGTTTCATGTGTGAATATTTAGATGGAAAAAAAAGTCTTTAGTAAGAGCATGCATGAAAAATGCTTTCAAGATGAATCATTAGATAATTTCTAATATTGCTGTAGATGACAAGTGTAAGAGAAGCTGAGAGGCGTATTTTGTGGGAGCAGATTTAAGCTGAGTTGATCATTTGTATCATTATGAACTCTTGTTTTGCACAGGTAGTAGAGAACATGTTTTTTTTCCTTGACTGTAACATCTCTACAACCTTTACCTGTGCAGTCTAAGCACAGTTTAAGCAAACTTCAATACTGAGAATAACCTAGACTGCTTTGGTGTTAGCTTAAATGTTATTATTTTAAGGGTTCCATTTAGTGGACAATGGTGTTTGGAGCTCAGAAATGCTATATCACCTCAGTGTGCTGGATGAATTTTGATTTGTAGTGCCAGTGAACTGCCTGAGGTGTGGAGTGTGCTTTCTTCTGCAGGATCTTGTTTGAGCTGACACCTCCTATGACTGGCAAATAACAAAGTCTGTTCTTGATGGAAAACAGGAATGTCTTGCTTGGAGGGATGAGATGTGTTTTTTGCTTTGGAGAAGATATGTACAAGATTGTACAGCTGCAAAGTACTGGGGGCAAGTCCTAGATTGCTACGTCCCCATCTGGAATGCCACACTAAATTGACTTAAATTGTGGACCATGCAAACTTCAGAGCCTGTTTGTGGGAACACTTGGACATATGATCTGGGATTTGGCACTGGCTATTCCCAGCCTTTGTAGGCATCTTAAGTAATGATTAATTGCTCAAAATTGTAAATTTAAAAGAAAATCTTCTTCTTTCCTGTAGTGAGAAAATATACATATAAAAACCTTAAAAATTAATAGGCTTTGAAGTTAATTTGCTTTTTTTTTTTAAAAATGGTGAAGTAAATGTGATCAGAAGTGAGTGTGTTGCTATGACCTTGACTGGTGAAGCCACAGCTGTCCCATGAACTGGCTGGGGGACCTTTTCTTCAGGCTGTGTAGCTGAAGTCTGTTGTGTAAGTATGAAAACAGAGAGAGTTTTGGGCAGTGAATTATCTGTGAGGATTGCTCCATCTCATAATCTGCACACATGTCTATCTTGAAACTGTTCCTCCCTGGGAAGGAAAGGGGTGAAAGGAACTGTGTTCAGATTCACAAGAGTTACTGGCCTTTTTTTTCCTTATGGTTGCTTCGCTTACAATATTGGCAGGTGATCTGCACGTGTATTTTCATCTGATAGTATTTTTCCTGTTGGCAGAATGCCTAGATCTGAGAAGTACATGCCTTGTATGAACACTGCTGTAAAGCTAAAGAAATTAAATTAGAATATTGCTTTTTACCTGTATCCATGTCTGTCAGGGGTTAGTGCTGTCACCTAAGAAGCTCAAGCGCCTTAATTTTTTTTCTTTTCAGCTTGGAAGCTAAGAAAATATCTAAGAAGAAAAGATCTTGAAAACTGAGAGACCAGAGCAACTGCAGAGATAAAATGGTAGGTGGGAAGTTAACTAAGTAAATTCTATTGCCTTCAGGCCCTCTCATGTTATGTGACTTTGCCCGTAATTTGCAAAAGTCGTTGAAAAATTAAGATTAAGAATAATGCTAATATTAACCTGGAAAGAATCTGAGTGGCCACAGGGTGTCCCCACTGTTCCATGCTGATGCATCTTGATAGGCCATTTATCCTGCAGTACAAAGCTTTACGTGCTTCTTAAACATGGTATTTTATATGTTGCAGGTTTTAGCGTTTATTTTTGTATTTCCAGTGCTTATTTGTCAGGGCAAACAATTAACATCTAGTCTGATGGAGGGAGAAGGGGAAAAAAAGAACTGCTTTGCTTGGCTTGCTTGCTTTCTTTAGGTCTGAGTTCTCTGTTAACTTCCAAAGATTGGGTATGGACAAGACTTGATTTTTCTGAAGTAACAGTTATTCATTCCATGTGAGTGCAGTTTGGTTGCTGAAATTAGAATGAGAATTTATTCAGAAAGATAGTTTTCTGTCCACTTTTAAAAGCCTGCTACAGTAGGTTTGTGTGTTGATCAAGAAAGTGAAGTGGCATACTTATCTAAGGGCTTGTCTGAACAACACTGGTGGCATCAAATTAAGGGGTGAAAGTAAAAGTAATGTTTTTGGGCTCTTAGGGTAGCTTACTTTGGATATGGTTTATTTAAGCAGAAGCAAGGCATTCTGCAAAATAAATGCATCCAAGTGGGAAGCTGGTGCAGAGAATAGCTACAGTAATAAAACTTACACACTGCCTTCTGAATAGTGTATGTGTCCCAAAACTCTGAATGTACAGTATGTGATAGATCAGACTGTGGCTGATACTGCACAGGGATATGTGCCCCACTCCTGCAAGTGTTCAAGGCCAGGTTGGACAGGACTTCACACAGCCTGGTCTAGTGGAAAGTGTCCCTGTCTATGGCAGGGGAGTTGGGACTAGATCATCTTTAAGGTCCCTTCCAACCCAAACCATTCTATAATTCTCTAAAAAGTGTAAGGCATAAGGAGCTCTGCGTTAGGGCTGGGACTTCATGTTTCACTAGGACTGTGTTGTTACATGTAGGCTGTGGCAGCAATTCTTCCCTTAGGAATTCTTTATAGCTACATTAACTATATCCAGTTGCTTTAGATTTTCAGCACCTCTGAAAATCACAATCTGTGTTTTGAAGTCAGATAGTGTTCGAGATGAGAAACAATGACATTTTGGGTAGCCTGTTGTGCCTGAAAATCCATTCAATGAGGCTTTGTACTCTGGGTACAGACAGACGTGTTCACAATGGTATTTTTTACATTCATGTGGCCATTCAGACTTCCAGAAAAGCCTGAAGAGCAAACTCTTCTTTCCCAAGAAACTTACTGCTTTTGTTTGTCCCTTCTACAATGCAGAAGCTGTGAGTTAAATTTTTGTGTCAGTAGCATACCTGCCTTTTCTTACTGAATTGAATCATGCAATACCAGCGGTGTTCTGCAGTCTTGTTTATCTGGTAGCTTCCAGGCTTGGATTGTCTATCCTATTTCAAATAGCTCTGTAGGCCAGACTTGTTTAAATAATTACAGTAATTATGCTTAAAACAACAGATGACTGGCATTTCACCTAGAGGTGCTTCCTTGGGAGTTGGTGATTTTGAATTTTCTTAAGAACTGCTCTTAGAAGTAAGCTTGGAATACAGCACTGAGTTAACGTGTAAGCTAAGTCTACTCTTTTCCATGAAGACAAGCAACCCAAATCTACATGATTGTATATGTGTGTCGTGGGTTGATGCTGGCCAGATGCCGGGCATCCACGAAAGCCGCTCCCTCACTGCCCTCTGCAGCTGGATAGAGGAGAGAAAATTTAATGAAGAGTTCATGGGTTGAGATAAGGGCCAGGAGGGATCGCTCAGCAAATGCCGTTGTGGGCAAAACAGGCTCAACTTAGAGATATGAAGTGATTTTATTACTAACAAAACCAGAGCAGGACAATGAGAAGTGAAATAAGCCCTTAGAAACACCTTCCCTGCACCCCTCTCTCCTTCCAGCTCTACCTCCTCCCCCAGTGGTGCAAGGAGACAGGGGGTGGGAGTTGTGGTCAGTTCATCACCTGAGGCTTCTCTTGCTGCTCAGGGAGAGGAGTCGTTCCCCTGCTGCACTGTGGGGTCGCTCTCGTGGGAGAAAGTTCTCCATGAACTTTTCCAGCATGAGTCCATCTCACAAGCAGCAGCTCCCTGTGAACTGCTGCAACGTGAATCCATCCCACAGGCAACAGTCTCCCTCAAACTTCTGCAGCGTGGGTCACTCTTCCATGGGGTGCAGTTCTCCAAGGAAAGGTTGCTCCAGCCTGGGAGCAGGGCCCCTCTCTCCATGGGTCTCCCATGGGCTCACAGCCGCCTCTAGGCATCCACCTGCTCCGGTGTGGGGCTCTTCCTTGGGCTGCAGGTGGATCTCCGCATCCCTGTGGATCTCCGCATCCCTGTGGATCTCCGCATCCCTGTGGATCTCCATGGGCTGCAGGGGCACAGCTGCTTCACCATGGTCCTCACCAAGGGCTGCACAGGAATCTTGGCTCTGGCACCTGGAGCACCTGCTGCCCCTCCTTCTTCACTGACCTTGGTGTCTGCATGTTGTTCTTGTTGCATGTTCTCACTCTGCTCTTCTCTAGGCACAATTAAAACTGTGCCACAACTTTTGATTCCTTCTTAAATATGTTATCGCAGAGGCATTACCACCATTTCTAAGTGGCCCAGCCTTGGCCAGTGGCATGTCCATCTTTGCAGCCACCAGGGACTGGCTCTCTTGGACATGGTGGAAGCTTCTAGCAGCTTCTCACAGAAGCCACCTCTGTGGCTCCCCCACTAAGGAAAACCAGGCCATGCAAACCCGGTGTAATGTGTTTAGTATTGAAAAAGCTTGGGGGGAGACAAATGCTTTCTCTTTTCTAGCATGCTATACCTTCTGAGTTTTTTATGTGGAAATATAAATTAGCTCTTTTGTATCTCTATTTTTCATGACCAGTGTGAAAGGATTTTTATAAAGGAGACATATGCTATTACCTACTTCAATATATGAAAGATTCCTGCTGGACCAGATTCATATTGCTGCTGCCTGCTTAGTCAGTTGTCTCATTGACATCAGAGGTGGTTTTGCATGAAAGAAAATCTCTGATGGGGTTGTTAGCACTATGCAAAACAATGGGACTCTTAGTGTCCAGACTGCAAATCCTGACTTGGATCTAGTCTTTCAGCTCTTGCATTGACTGATGTGAAGGGTTCCAGTGACGAAAGTTGATTACCGAGTAGATGAAACTTTCACAGTGCTTTTGGAACCAAAAAGCTGCAGTTGCAATACAGTGTGTGCAAGCTACCTGTGAGCTGGGAATTGATGCATGGGCAACTGGGCTGTTTAAGGTTTGAGTGGTCAGGTTTTGTAAGGAGCCTGCAGTGCTAACAATCAACAATCTTGTATGGATCTTAGTGCTTGGAAGAGTGAACTGCCTTACTAAGTGCACTGCAACAAAGGAAAAAGCTACCTTACAAGCAGGGGATTTTTATGCTCTGATTGAAGAACTGTGAACAGTTGCTCTTGGACAGTGTGAGGCAGCACATATTGGAGGAATAATTGCCCTTCAGACATAAACTATACAGTATAAAGGTTGCGTGCTTGCTTCATAATACTCTTTGTGTCCCCTTGGTTGCTGCCTTATTTTATTTTTTTTTTTGGTCCTGCATACACATACCTTCCTGGAAGGGGGAATAATTAGTGCAACTTTTCAAAGAGCTGCCCAGAGGTTATGAATTCTCTCATTTTCTCATTCCCTGGCAGGAATGAGGCAGGAGATGGAGTACCTCCCTAGGTGGGTTCAGGTTGTGTTCCCCATCTCATTCTATACATCTGTCCCTGTAAATGGTTAGGAGAAGGCAGCAATAAGAAATGTTGTCTCAGGCCCTGTATGTACAGTATGGCAGTGATGACATGACTCCTTCAGCTTTGTGTGTGTCTTTGTGGCACAGGAATGCAGTGATGCTGTGGTTGGAGTATAGCAGCTCCCAGCTTGCTGTGGTAATGGGGATTTGGATATTGCTGTCTCTGACCTGAGGAAATGTGTGCCATGGCCTCAGCCAGCCTGACTTTGGGAAGCAAAAACTGAGTGAGGAACATTGCATGTCCGGGTGATTTGCCTTCAGGCTAGCTGGTCCAATCTTGATAAAAACCCAGGAGCAGAGACAGATAGGGAGGTATGTTCATAGCCACATTGTGAGGAGAAAAAGTTTTCTCCCAGGAGATGGCACATTTCTGCTAGGTTTGTGACAACACAGCTGTGTTGGCAGGCAGACTCCAGCCCCCTAGGGGGTCTGAGAAGTAAATTCTGTCTGTCACCTTTCATTCATCCATTGATGAAATCAGACATCTCCTGGCAAACTGTGGAATGGTAAAATAGGTATGAAAGGAAGCATTCCTCTAACTGTTAACTAGCTGTGGCTGCCAGTTGCTACTTACCTAACATACCTGTACATGTTAAATTCTGTTATTATATCAATGGTTGGGAAACTGGGGAGGAGAGAAGAGTGCTGGAGGGGAATGGGAAGGAGAGAGCGCTGTCATCTCTCAAATGAGGTGGGAGAACAATGTGTTTTAAAGTCCAGAGAGTTGCTGTTATGTTGAACCAGAGCTTACTTTACTGTTTTTAAACTTTTTTGTTATGTGTGAAGAAGACATTGAATACTTTTGAATTCTAAAAGTGTCACTGTTCTGGGGAGAACTGGATAGAGATAAGTAAAGAGTGTGTGAGAGTATCCGTCTTTTAAAAGTAAATGTGTTTTTGTTGATCCGTGGTTTACATGACCTAGCTAGCTAGTTAAGGTTCTTAGAGGTCTGCAGATATTTAATAATAACTTTGTGTTGTAACTAGCAGTTCTTCAAAGAAATACCAAGCAACATCATTACCTTTGATGATTTGGTGAACTGACAGCAAAGGTAAGTAAGGCTGCTGTGCCAGCTTCTGCCTTTTCTGCCTTACTTGCTTCATATGCTGCCCAGCAGTTATTTAAGTGTATTGTAGGTAGGTAAATAAATTGGACCTATCTTTTTTTAGGTGACATGTCTGACAGCTAGCTGTTTTCTTGTTGCTTCTCATGCATTTTTTTTTTTTTTTGACAGCAGCTCACCTGATGGAGTCAATGTGGTGTTTTGGACACAAGTCTAATGTCTATTGTTAAACCAGCAAGTCAGTGATGTATAATCTCTTGAATTTTAGTTAATCTTAAATTCTCGTTGCTGTGCCCATTCTTTCTTATACCTTTTTTTTTTCTGTCGTTGATGTTTGTTTGTTTGGTTTTTTTTGGTTTGGGGGGTTTTTTTTTTTTTTTTTTTTTTTGTTGGTTTTGGGTTTTTTTTTTTTGGTGGGTTTTTTTTTTTTTTGTTTGTTTGTTTGGTTGGTTTGGGTTTTTTTTTGATGTGTGGTTAGTTTTTTCGTTTGTTTTTTGTTTTTGTTTGCACTGTAAGGGTGGGCTGCATTCTCACAGAAGTTCTCAAGGATGCAGTTATATTTAAAACCACATTTAAGAACAAATGTACATCATATCTGTTACTTAATTGCACAGTGATGTATAACAATACTCAATTCATCCACATACACAAATGTGGGGCTTGCATTGGCAGTTTTAACAGGAGATTCAGGAAACTTAGTCTTTTTCCCTGGTGATGGTATCTGAAGGTGAAAAATACGCCTGTATACTTATGAAAGCTGGCAGAATAATCTCTTTTACAATAAAAATGGTTATCCTCTTGCATCCTTACTCCCTTCAAGTATGCATTATTGAAAATGGATAATTGAAATTGGAGTCAGTATAAACCACAACAGTCTTCATGAAAAATGTGAAAACTACTTTTAACAATTTTTTCAAGTAGCTTTAAGCTGTACTTAAGGGTAATATCAGGAAACCTGTGGAAATCTTCTACAGAACCTGCAGAGGGAATAGCAACCATCTTGTAGACTTAATGCAGTTCCTTCAGGAGGTTTACTGAAGGTTGTGTTTGGACTTAATATGCACACAGCATTTATGAAGAGAAGTATCCCTGGGCAATTCCCTACTTGCATCAAGAATTTCCACTCTTGCCTGAAGAAGAAAAGCAATGCCTGAACTTTCTTTTGCATGAAATTGAAATTTCAGAACAATGCCATTACCAAATGTGTCTGGTGTGTTTCACTGGAGCATGGCAGTATCTCTTGAACAAACATCGCTATTGTAACAAGATGGTTAATGGATTAGTGCTTTCTAAATGTGCCCAGTCGGCTGCACTGTGGATTTATAAATGTTGCCTTAAGTACCTCCCTCTCATGGCTTGTTTCCTGAATTAGTACTTCACCTGAGCTTGAAAAACTTTTAATTTCTTGGGATGTTTCCAAAGTTCTAGTATCACATCTGTGAGAACAAGACTTTAGAAAATCCTCCTCAACAAAGCATGAAGGTAGGTCTACAGCTTTTTCTTTTATACAGTATGTTGAATACAGAATTTGTGAAGGTTTTGTTGTTCTGTCTCTGTGTCATTTGCAGCATAGTTTTGGGCAAAAAGCATTTTTTTGGTGCTAAACCAGTTTTGGAGTTAGGGTAGGGGATATGTGAGCTGGGTACCACCTCAGGTGCTGGTGTCCCATGCTACTAGGGCTCATCTCCTCGTCATGCTGCCTCTGGCTCTGAGTGAATGCATAGAGGGGGCAGGAGCCAGGGAGGAGATTCCCATCCAGCCAAAACAGTTGCAGAGGACAGCTCTGCACTATGATCCCTGCTCCTCAGTGGGGCCCAGTGCTCCAGTGTCCGCCCTGGCAGGGCACTGGACCTGTGGGGACAAGTGTGGCAAAGCCAGTGGGACTTGTGCACTGTGGGGACATTAGGGGTGGGTGAAAGTAGGTGTAGAAAACTGGTCTAGTGGAAGATGTCCCTGCCTATGGCAGAAGGGTTGGAACTAGATGGTCTTTGAGATCCCTTCCAACCCAAACCCTTCTATGATTCGTGGCTGATCTCTAGTAGCTTCATAATGCTGTGACCTCTTCTGAGGTCCAGTAAAATTAAAACAAGAGCAATGCACTGTCACAGATCTCTAGTATGGTCTCTACCAATGTGTTTCCAAGCAAAGATCTGGACTCCACCTGATTTGAAAATTGTTTTGATTTGGTAGGTTCTAGCAGTTCTACTTGTTTCATATCTCTAGCATTTCGTAAACTGGGAATTACATTTCAGTAGAAATTACACATTACATATCTTTCTTAGGATAGACCATTCTTATCAATTTATGGATTACTTCATTAAAATATTCTCTATTATTATTACATATTGCTCCATCAAACACTGTATTAGCATTAAAGATCAAACACAAAGGAACAGTGTTTAGTAATGCATAGCATTAGCAAACAGCATTACTTGGCAGACTGACCACTCAGCTTATAACAAAGGCTTTGCCTCTCACATCAGTGAGATCTTTGTATTGCTGCCAGCATGCTCTCCACAACACTGCTTCATGCTTGTGTAAAACTTGTGAGAGGAGAAGACTTGGAGAAATAACAGGCTACGCCATTATGCATCAAGATTATACTCTGCTTATCATAAATGACATGCTAAGTACTGGCTGGGTCATCAAAGAGATTGTGGGTGTGAGTGGATGGCTGTGTGTTTAACTTCTTCCTTGTGTTCCTTGGTGTAATATTGTTTTAGTTGTTGAGCCTGACTACTTTCACTAATACTTGCTGTATTTAGTTACTGCCAGTTTTGACTGAGTACCAGTCACAATGAGTAGAAATTTTCTAAACTTGTTTTTACTTATTTATCTGAGAGCTAATAAAGTAGTTTTATCCTTCTTACTTGGTACTTTCGAGCAGTTTCCAGATTACCTGGATTTATACCTCTGAAATGTGGTTGATCAAGATTGAAGGGTAATAGTTTTAACAAATACTTTAATTCAAAAGAAGTCTCTTACTTAAAATTAAGTAGCTTCTTCTCTATTATGTAGATGTATAGCAGTTTCCCCCTTTTTCTTGTGCCTATCAGTGATAGGTTTACTTCAAATACACCTTAGTTATTGCAATGGAATTAAAGGCATTACGTGTCTGCATAGGCAAAACAGTGTCTTGACTTAAAGCCAGCAATAAAATAATTAATGACTTCAGCTATAAAAACTTAAAGCAGTAATTTCTCCAAACCACTTTCTTTTGTCTGGAAAATCAGGAGTCTGTTTTATAAAATAATCTGGAGCATTAAGGAAACTTACAGGTCGTTCAAACTCTATAGTGCTACCCTGAGAACAACTAGAGACCATGACAACTTTATTTTTGGGTAAGAACCCCACAGTTCTTGTTATCAGTGAGCATTGACTCCTTTTATATTAGGCAAGAAAAGTTAACATATTAGTATTACAGAGAAAACTGTGCAGCAGAAAATAATCGCTTCCTATTTCCTGTACAATTTAGATAGTGGTAGTGTGTGTATTTAATTATGTATTCTATGAGCACTTCAGTTTAACTGCGCAGGAGACTTTTGGGGGCATTTGTTTCTTTGTTTAGATGCTAAGACTTTTTTTGTTTTGTTTTTTGTTTTTTTGTTACTGCCACTCAGTCAGTAACAACTGTTGAAACTGATAAGCAGTACTCAGCTATCAAAAAGCTTGCTTTCAAGGCTGACTGAGGTGCTGGTAGTAGTATCCATCAACCACAGCTGTTGTCTGTAACACCAGTTCCATGTTTTATTTTGGAAACATCAGATGAAGTCACTGCATGACTACAAAGAGCAATGAGTGAGAAGAAATAAAATTCTAGGATCCTAATTTTTTACACTTTAAGAAAATAAGGGAATCTGTACTCTGCTGCAAAAATGTGGAATGAGAACTGGAAGAAACAAAGAAGCTGCAGTAATCTGAAAACAACAGCAAGTGAACTAAGAACTGTGCTCAAGGGTTAGGGGGTTTGCTGACTTTTAGACCTCTGCCTATTAGGTCTTCAACCTTTGATCTTTCTGCAATTCTGGAAGCTCTCTTCAATTTTTTTCAACACAAGGCCAAAGTTGTGTGATTACAATGAGGCTGTTGTACTGAACATCCCACATATGAATGCAGCACAGAAGACTGAGAAGTGGCTTATGTTGCGAGAATGCAACAATCTACATTGTAAAATGTGTATTAATCTCAAACACCCTTTATTATGTGAGTAAGGTGTGATTGTTTTTGTTTAAACAGAGCTTTTTTTCAGGAAGGAAGTTGCACCTCAGAACAAAATAAAGGATGGATAATCTAAGCTCCCCTGTGACACATTAGGTGGAGAGGAAGGGGCTGTTTGTCAGTCCAGGACTGTTGGAGAGCAAAACTCTTGGAAGACAGTGAGCAGCAACATGAGACTACAAAAACTTGGGGCCAGCAATGCTGAACTATGTTATAAGTGTAATGAAACTCGGACACCCTTGCTATTAACTCCCAAAAATGTTATGCCTTGAAAAACACCAGAGTTGATAAATTGTGCATAGCAGATTAATTAGAGACTTGGCTAACTTGAAATTACACATATCTCAGGGAGAAGTATGTCCTCTGGGGCAGGGCAGGAGATGCTGGATGTGTGTATTTCTTAAGAAATGTTCCCTTGTTTAATTTTTAGGAAACATTTTCGCTTGGTATTTGGGTGAGTTACATAGTTGTGTCTTTAGCGGTTTAGTGGGTTGCCATGTATGACAGCTTTCCCTGTTGATTTTTATGGGCCAGATTCTTGGCCATTTCAGGGTATCATTGACCATTCAGGAGCATGACTGTACATTTGGGAGTACAGTATAGAGATTTTAAACACTATGGCTCCCCAGTGTCTTTGAGGTTGTTCAGTAGGGTCAACATGGGAACTCTAGCCCCTTTCCTGAGGCTGTGAAAGAAAAGAACTTGGAAATACCTGTATTGCCTGATTACCCTTTTACATATTTGCTAACATGTTGCCCTTTGCTACTTCTATGGAAATGCCTGATTTTTTCCTAGCTTTGCTTTTATTCTACTCCACCACCACTGACAATCTGAACCATAGGCCTAGTAAGCTAATTGTTCCCAGAGTGCAGTTTTTGAACTACTTGCCAGCTCTAACTGAAGTACAGACATCTCGGTGTTGCAACATCTCTTCATCTTCCTCCTCATCTGTATGTAGCTTGGATGTGCCATCAATCTGTCCCTCCTACTGCCCTTGTGTTGCTCAGAGAACCTATCCAGGAGTAGTAGGTGAAGCACGGAGTCATGGAAACAGGAGCTGTGTATGCCACACTCACAGGGTCTTGGAGCATGTTGGGGCTGACTCCAAGACAAACTCATTCAAGCTCAATCTTGCCTTTCAGGCTTAACCACTGGCAGGCTCTGTCTTGTCCCACATACCAGCACCTGGATTCACATGGGGTTACGGAGGAGAATCTCAGGATGTCTGTGCTGTAAACAAAGATTTAACTGTGGAGCCAAATACTGAAATCTTTTGAAGGTCTTGTAGGCTGGAAGAGTTGTGTCATGAAATTTCAGCCAGTTCAGTCCAGTGACTTTTAATATTTTTATTTTCCATTTTTTAAGCATAAAACCCAAAGGGGACCATTAGATTATCTTTCCTGGTCACTATCCGACACTTAGTCTAGCTACCAACCTACTTAGCAAACAAAACTGACAAAATGTGTAATGAACTCTAATTAGAAGGAATCTTAGGAGTAGTGTAAGCATTAATAACAATAGGAAAGTTAGGGAGTCACACTGTAATCGGGGAATGGTATCAAATTATTACCATTTAAAAGAAGAAGAAAAAAAATAGAAAAATCTTGTTTTCTTTGAGATCACTCACTACCAAATATTCTTCTATTTGGCAATTATATGCTTTTCCAGTATTAAAAAAGGAGCATGACAGCATAGCGAGGCTTCCTGTTAAGATGTGATATCTCCCTACACAGTCAGTAGGCAGAGTGTATTTACCAGGAAATGACTGAAAATCTTCCTGGAATATGACAGATGACCTGTCCAGAGCCAACTGTCACTGAGATTCCTGGTAGATGCAGACCTCTAATAGAAGCCAGTAATTTGAGATATATTTTAATTAGTGGCAGCTCTCCTTTTGGGTTCAAAGAGCTGGATTAGTGACTTACTACTGTCAGTTGGAGAACTTAATTTACATACTGTGTTCATCTTGCTGTCTTCATTCTGAAGAGTGAAACTATTGGTTTTATGTTGTTGTTATTTAAGCACTATCACTTAAGCAGTACATCAGGCCTGACAACATGGCATTAAAAAACTGAGGTTCTTTAACAAAGTTAGGAACCCACAGCCTGTGAATTTGGCTCATCTTTCTGTAGCGTTGCTGTGCAACTATGCATGCTTATCCTTGGCTACGCTAGGTTTGATCTGTGTGAGTTTGCAGAAATGAATAGCTAGCCCAGTGGGGTCAAACTTTTTGTGGAAACTGTCTGCTCTGTTGCAGGGACTGCCAGTTTTTTTCAGGAACAGAGGAGGCGGATGGAGCTGAATTCGGTAAAAAACAGATCTGTTTACTGTTTGGGAATGGCTTTATATATGCACATTGTTAAAAGTTTGTTGTAGTATAGAGAGTCCTCAGTAGAACTCAGTGTGTAAAAACTGCAGTCAGCATGCCTTGCCTGTGCCATGCAGAACAAGTAAAGCAAGATGGGATCCTGGAAACCAAGAGCAGGCAGGATGTTTGCTTTGCAGGAAGAAGCATGCCCGTTGCTCTTAAAACCCAGTAACTCGAGTTACTGAGCCCAGCTAGTCTGCTGTGTGGGTGGGGAGTTGGAGTGATGGAGACACTGGAGGTGGTGTTTCTCTTCCTATTTAGTTTTCCACTGCTTAGTTGTGCAAAGGCGCTCCTCCATATCCTGAAGCTGGCTGTGATCCCACAGACGTCTTAGTGCTGTGTTTGTGCTACAAAGGGCAAATCTGCCCAAGCAACTAACTGTAACGTCATCCCTATCCTTTGAATCAGTAATTGGACTAGTGCTGAGCATTCCTGTGCAGGGTGGGGTGAGGCTGGGAAAGACAAGTGGGCCCAGGACATAGCCCGGGTGCTCAGCTTGAACTGTGTCTAGTGGCCACTAACACTCCCAGCATCACTGCTGCTTACTCTCACGCTGGTGCTCACCCTCAATTAGCCCATCTGCTTCTCTGGCCTTGTATGGCTCATTTCCACTTCATGTCATGCTTCTTATATACCTGAGCACAAGACCCTGGGACACTTGAAGTCTCTCACAGGTTGGCTGAAGTCGCATTTTCTGGCTGTGGTCACATTTTCATTTCTAAACTCTCCCCAAAAGCCATGGTTGGGCATATTGAGAAAGTTTTAGTAAATCTCTAAAGGAAGTCAAATTATATGAGGTGAAGTTTGTACATGCACACAAACACCTCAGATTCGTGGTCACATTAGTCTGGCAGAGGCTAGCACTGTGTCTGAGTGAGGTGATCCTGCTGTCCTGGTTGCTCTTCTCTCTGCTGTACTGACCCCTTCATGTGCTGGCATAAGTGTACTTGTGGTAAACTGTGCATGCAGCATTAATAGTGAAATGACAGTCTTGGTGCCCTTAAGTAGTGCATTTCTGTGTGCAGTTGGCACACATGGAGTTATGTAAACCTTAAGCCAAGAAGCAGAGTGAGATAGTTGTGTGGCTTGAGGCATAGCACTTAGGTTTGAGAAATGTGTTGCAACATTTTTGAAGTGGACAAAAAGGGAGAACTGGCCTTTTTTTCTCCCACTGCTGTCCCTGTGACTTGGAAACATGGGTTTGATCTGTAAGGGTTGATTTGAAGATTTCAACACTAGGCTCTTTAAATCCCACTCTCTATGCACTTTGTGTCTCTGGAGTGACAGAACTTAAGATGGATTTTTCTTTTAGTAGGGCAAGTGCAAACTCCTTCTAAACAGGGAAGACATTTTAATACTCAGAAACATTTTTCTGTAACTGAAATGCTGCATCTCTTGTGTCTCTGGTGATTCTACTCTTTTCCGGATTGCTTCCAGGGGTATGCAGGAGAGAAGTAGTTAACAGCAAAGGAGACTGTCATGGGCTCAGGCAGGACTGGAAGCAAAACCAGCTATGTAAAAATGTGAATGATCTCTTTCTCTTCCCTGTTTTTTGTTCTTTTTACAAGGTGATGGCAGACAGTGACTTGCTGGACTTCTGTTTCAGCTGCATGTAATGTATTCCAGCATTGCAGAAGACACAAAAGCCATTATACTGAAGGTGTAAATTAGCTTGCACTCAGGACTGTTGCCAGATCACAGAACAGTGTGTGAAGCATACCAAATGGTAGAGCCGAGTATGCAGCAATGATACTCAGTTCAGAGAGAGGCTGCCACCTTTTTGCTCCAGTGATACAAGAACTGGCAAGGAGGGAAGGTGCAGCATCTTGGAGCTATTAATGAAGAGGAGAGAAAAAAGCATTGAATTAGCATTTAGCATTTCTAGCTGCCAAACTGTCTCACTTAGGCTGAATATTACTGCCAGGCTGTGTACTCTCAGCAGCATGTTTCGGAGCCAAAGGAGGTGGGGGAGGAGCTGGGAAGCACCCACTGTGATGCATTCCCTGACTGTGGCAGAGTGTGAAGGCAGGAGCTGGCTGCCAAGTGGTAACTTCTGGATAGTTTAAACATCTAGCCCATCTGTGGAAAGCTACCTGGGATGTATATAGAGCTAAACTGAGTGACAGAATTCTAGCTGAAACTTCAGCTTCCAGCTCTGTACCATGATTAAAGGAACGACAAGATGACCAAGAAAAGTCTGCTTACTTTGGAGTAATTAAGTTTTTTTAAAACTGCATTATCCTGACACCTAAGAATTGGGGACTGTAGTTGCATTGTACAGGACAGACACAAGGAAGTGTAGGTCATCAGTAAATAGCTTATTGATGAATACAGTTACTTTACAGATTTGCAGAGCTGCATTGACTTTTTTTTTTTTCTTTTGCAATAGTTTATCAAAGATTTCATATTAGAAGGCCAGGTATATTTATTCTGTTTGCAAAAGCTGCTTGGTGAATCTTGTTTTGGTGCAGGCTGGTCTTCTTTGGAATCTTGTATCAATGAATGTGTGTATCAAGGCACCCTTAAGACACTGGAGTGTATATTAGCAGATTATTATCCTTAGAGTTGTTATGTGGATTTTTAGGTATGCTTTAATCTCTTGCTGCCTCTTCCCTGGAAGGCTGATTTTTAGGTAGCAAAGCTGTTTAAAGCTTCTTAAGTTTTGGGTTTTGTTCTTTTTTACTTTAAAAGGAAAGCACTACATGCACTTTTATCTCTAAACCATTGCTCACCACAGCTGCGAGTAACTGTTTACTCTCATAGTTAAAATATAGCCATTGTGATAGGATCTTGTTCCACAATGTTCAGCTGTGACTCTGGTGCTAATTTATTCAGTTAATCATTAAAAGAACAGTATTGCTGACCAGTAACAAAGCAAAGTTTGAGACTGAAATGAAGCTGCTGCACAAGCTTAAGGTAGAAACTAATATAGGAATAATAGCAATAGACCACCAGCTGGTTAAGAGTTGGCTTTTATGTCTGTTTCCTTTTGGAAGTAAAGGGAGAGAATAGTTTGGAAAGAAGAAGAAAAGTACTTCTTAACTCTCTACATGGTGTGAACTCAGTCCAACCCCTTTACTATGATATCTAACATTAAATGTTACATATTCATATCATATATAACAGGTAATGTTAGAAATTCTTGTTTACCTGTACTTGCTTAAAAATTAAAGTGTTTATGGCACAAGGACATTGTTCTGACCTTCAATATTAGCATTAATTGCATTTCCCAGTACCCACTCTCTGAATCATAACTGAAAGACCTTTGATTTATGATAATGTAGAGCACCTCTTTGTGTTTTGTGGGTGTTGTTTGTTTTTTTTCTTTTAACAACTAGAAAGTAAATAATATTTAACACAGCTACATTTAGTAGTGGTAGCACAGGATTCATCCTACTGAACAACAGTGAATACTGGGAGAAACCTGCATTATATAAGTATGATTTTGTGGCTAAGGCCATGATTGTCTATTTTGTTGAGTTAGGCAAGTATTTAGCATGGTCTGAAAAAAGCCACTTCCCTTTTCTTTTCTTAAATCTCCAAAAGCTAGATGTGGTGGATGCTTCCTTTTTCTTATGCTTGAGCATTTTTCAGTTCAGACTGAGGATGGTCCAGTCTGGTATCAGCTGGAGTATCATCATGTTCCCTGGTACAACTGAGATTTTTTTGGCTTAATGGAGGAACTAGAACCATTCTGGTATGGAAACCAAGGTCATTCAGAAGTAGCCTACCAGGCTGACTTTTGCAGCCATTTAATCTGATTGATTCTAAAAGATGAATTAGAGGTGCTGATGGGAGGAGACTTTTGAGGACCAGCATGGGGGAACGATCAAACATTCTCTTATCCCAAGAAGCTCAACTTTTATTCCTGACTTTTTATTTTTAATACAGTTCTCATGATTCAGCAAGCTCAGGATTGAGAGAAGTGCCAGACTGATGTTTGTTGGCAGCTCTGTCTTCTATGTCCCTTCTCTGTGTCTGCTATCTATAAGTGTGACCCTGCTTGACAAAGGTTAAAAATACTTGTTCCTGCACATGCCATCTTTGGATCCTTCTTCCGCAGTTCACTTTGTGTTGCATGTTTATGATGTGTGGCCGGGTGCTACTTGTGAGCTTGTTGCACGGTGTCCCGTGTCGAGGCTCAGCTGGCGCAGTGTGCCCAGGCCACTGGCAGGCAGCTCTGTCTCACTACCTGGCTTAGAGTCTGAGTTCATCATTCCCCGCTGATGCATGGCCCAAGCAGTCAATACAGTTTTTGGTTGTGTTGTAGTTGAAGAGTGCAGGTACTATGCTTAGCTGCTGATGGGGAAGAAGGCCAGAGGATGTCATGCCTTATTTTATTACCAGGATGAAGGAGTTACTTAAGAAGTGTCAGATACAGATTAAATGCAGTCATTATCCCCGTGTTTCTTAGTACAGCTGTTAGTAAGGAAATACTGGCTATCTCAGTCAACAGTTTAATGTTGTTTTTCTTCATGCTAAAGGCACTGAAGGCTTTTAAATTTGCTCTTAAAGGGTGTTTCTCTTATCTGCTGTTTGGATACAGGATAAAGAGATTTAGAAAACCTTTAAGAAGCAATTAGAAATAGAGGCATGAACAGCTGTAAGTTTCTATTGATGCTGAAAAGTAAACAAGCAGAAAGGAAGGCTGAACACTAATATGGGAATGGTCATGGGATGAAAAAGCTTGCATAGGTGCTTTCTCCAGCAATTGCTAGCAGCAGACTAGAGGAGGCATGTAAAGACAAAGTAAAGGAATTACAGATCACCCCTTCTGTGTTCTCAAGTCTGAATCAATCAGCAGCTGGAAGAGATCACAGGGTGAGATGTTCCACATGAACTGCTAAGTTTTACTAGCCGTCGATCAACTTACCCTTCAAGAACATGTCTAATCACTTTTTGAAGGCGTTTATACTGTTGTTGCAGGATACCATGGAAGCTTAAAAACATAGAAATTTAGCTGGTCTTTACATGAAAAATTCTGCCGCCCGATGAGAATTAGTAGTAGTAAGTGAAATCATTTATGAGAGACCAAACAGACATCTCCTATACAGCTTCTCCTATACAGGCTACTATCATGTCCCTTTGTTATCTTTGGATGAAGAGAGACAAATTTTACTTCTGGTACTATAGGGAGAGATTGCAGGGACTGAAGAAAGACAGCCCTCAGCTCTGCATGCCATCAAAAAATTAGCCTTCTGTGCATAGCTATGGTAAGTAACTGTTGGAGCATATCAACAATTTTACTTCACTCCAGAAGATTCTCTCTACACAAGGTTCAAGGGACAGCTGACACAGGGTAGTCATAAACCAGCTACTTATTGGTGAGCATAAGCATTATTAGTGATAATGTCATGTCCTGTGCGTAGGATATATCCTACATTAGTGATGTGTTATATTTTCTCAGGCATAAGAATGCCGGCTGTTGCTGTCTCTGTTTCACAGTGATAGAATGATGGGACAATTATTTCATCCATTAGGGAGAAGAACCCTAAAGGACCTGTAATCCTAACCATTACAGCCACTTCATTACTAGACTCATGGAAACAGTGTATTCCTTCAGGTATGCCCATCCTCTTATGGGAACTGGGATGTTTGCACATGTTTTGGTCTATGTTTACAAAAATGTTTCACATACAGAGACATCTGCTTTTATTCCTGAAAAAATGGAGTTCCTGACTTAGCTTTGATACTCTAAACTCCTAACAATAGTTCCAGAAGAACATTCTTATTAAAGAAGAGACTTTAAAAAAATTTTTTTTGAGGTTAAATAAAATTTTCACCTGGACTTACTGTGTGGTCCCAAGAAAAAAATGGTGGTCATATTCTTAGAGGAAGTCTTAAAGCAAAGGTTGTCTTATTGCCCTGTGTTTTGATTCAGAAGGGAAGGACAATGTTCTGAAGACGTGTAAGCAGTTATTGGGAAGTTTATAAGGAAAAGTCTTACTAATCGCTTCAGTGTTTTCTAACTGTTCTAAGCTGTCTGAGGCACCTGGGGGCTAGTTCTCACTCTCTGAAAGCTGGGATGCAGAACCCTTGACTTACTACAAGCTGCACGTTGCACCTTAACAATTTAGATAAGGAAGCCCATCCATTTGTGGGGATCTTAGCACCTGCTAGCTGCCCCTTCACACTCTGGAAAGGGAAAAGTCTTTTGGCCAGCTCTGCAGAGGAGGGAGACAACTGCTTCTATCTCCTGGTATGGTAAGCCCAAGTGAGAATGTCTTCAAGGAGGAGTAGGCACGCTGTAAGGAAACATAATGCTCTTGGTGTAGCATTACCTGGCATTAGTATGTAGTTTTAAAAATAATTCTACAGGGAGGAGAACAATACTATCACAAAGTAGTTGTAGCTTTTCTGCCAAACTTTGCTTTTCAGCCACAAAATAAGTTTAAGAAATCCTTTTTTTAAACTGTTTTTTTTCTGATTTACACTTCAGCCACAGTCAAACTTCTCTATGGTTTTTATTTAGTTTCTGAGTCATACTTCTTCTTTCTCTTCTTAAATAACAGCCTTCCTAGTTTGGGAATAGCAGTTCTACTGTACCTGCCAGTTCCCCTCTTCTGCATTATGCAATGCCCTACATTGCATAGCACTGCTGCCTTGCAGCAAGGGTCCAAGTGCATCTACAGCCTCAGAAGCAATAGTCTGCTGTCACACCTCTCTAAACAGAGCTGATTCCTACCTACTGTGGTAACACCTCCAAGTCCTGGGTCACCTTGGGGTAGTTACTGAGGAGACTCTTCGGGATACCCCACACCGAGCTGACTTCCTTGTTTTAGAAGGGAAGATAGTCTAGAGGGATGAAAATGTCATTTGCTGGTATGGGTTGCTGCTCTGCAACACTGTGAGCAAGACCTGTGGTTTTCCTCTATGTTTCTGCCTGTAGCATGTTCAGGAAGTCTACAAGCACAACTTCTGCACTTTGGCTTTCACCTCTGTGTCAGGACTCATCTCATCCTATAGTTAGGCACTTATGCTGGGAGAGCACTGCAAGATGAGAATCTGCTGTGCTGGGTGAATGCAGTAGAAATTTAGGATTGCAGGAGTGTGTCCTTGAATGAAATGAGAGCTTGTTTTTTTACTACAGATAATGTGTTGTTTGTTGCATTTGTTTCTTCTGATCTTGGAGAATTGGAAGTATATCCTTCAGAAAGTTGGTCTTTCCTGCTGGTTAGCATAGCCAAAATATCTTAATGGGACAACCAAATGACAGTATGAACCTTAAGATAGGATATAACACATGAAAATGTTGAATCCTTTCAATGGATGTGAGCATTATAAAATTTGGTAGTACTTGATACAAGGCTTTGAGTTTGGACTTTAATGGTATTGGTATATTGACAACATATTAATAGGTGTTTCTTTTACCTTAATGTAGCCAGGAAGTGGGGCTGTCATATTTAAATGAATCCAGTAGAAACAGAAAGTGTTCCAGTATGCCTTTTGGAAACTAATGAAAAGTGTCCATGGCACTGCTTGGCTGGGACTGTGGTCTCATTTGAGCAAATGCTGGAGTCACTGAGCCAGCACAGTTAGGTTCACTGGCTAACTACCCAGTTTGCAGAGGACTCCTTTTGTTTTTTAGTGAGAGATATCACATTATTAGTGTGGTTTTTTTGATGGAGGAGTCAGAATTGCTGAGCTTGTTTGAAATTTTCTCTTGGTTCTCTTTATTTTTGGCTTTTTAAAAAATAGAAATGTAATAGTGACTGCATGCTGAAAGTACTTCCTTTTTGCTCATGGCATAAGAACGTTTTTCCTGTGCTGTGTGTGCAGTTTGAGTATGACCTAAAGCCCAGGAGTGATTCATGATGCTTTTGTAATGGGAACCTGACTCATATATGTCATGATGAATCAGCTTCCTAGGCATGGTGGATGCTGTTCTGGGAAAGAAATGTTCTTTGGACATGGTACACTGTGCAAGTACACATTCCTAGTCTGTCTTTCTGTGCTCATCCCATCAATTACTCAGACTGTAAACCTATATCTAAATTGTACTACTATTTATGTAAATTAACATTTCAGAAAAACAGTATTTTGCCCTTGGTTCGACTTCTTGTATGAATAGAAATTCTTGGGCTGCTTTTACAGAGCCTTGAGGTGTTCTTTTCTTTCCCTTGTGACACTGTTACTTCTGGCTGCCTCAGTGATAGCTTTGTCCTCACATCACAATGACTCTGCAAAGAACAGATTTGTAAGTGGGAAAGTGTTGCAATATCTTGTAAGAGTTTTTAAACCTTCATATTTGGCTTGAATGTAGTAGGATGAAGTGGAAATGAAACAGGAAAGTTCAGCTTAGGAAAAACTACCCATATTTTGAAGGGTTTCTTTAAGATTAAACTGACTTGACTCTTAAAATATCTTAGGTAACACTTTATTAACCTCAGTTTGTTCGGAGGATTAAGAATGATTTATCCTCACTCCCAGTTGGCCTAAGGAGAATTTGTGTTTGCCTTCAGCTTTATGTTAGACATTGCCATAATGTCATTATTATAAGAATGAAATATGTGACAAAAGCGACTTAGGAAAAACGCAGATCGGCTTTTATGAAATGTGCACTAGGCACAATTTTCTGTTTGCAGATATACTTCTTGAAACAGATTATTATAGGGCATGATTTCTTAACAATGAAGTATCTTAAATTAAAATTACATTATTTTAAAAACTAAAATTACATTATTTTTTTGAAAGTAAAGTCAAGCACATCTACATTTCTGGTCAAGAACAATCAAAATTTTTAGCTCTCAAAAGAATTTTGTGGGCGCTTTTTTCTTTGCAACAAATACTATACAGGTATATGTTAACTAATGTTCATTATGTCTTATGCTTGGATTTTGTGTGCCTGTTTTTGGTCATGAAGTACGAGAACTGCAGTACTAGTCTTTAGAGTGTCCAAAATATAGGAGTACTCTATGTGGTGTATATGGTTAATGGAGATGATGGTATTCCTTGAAATTAAGGTTGTCTGACATTTCTGTGTAAATGATCACTTTTCAGATACTTTTAACTTGACCAAATTTTAATCTTTTGGACTGATGTTTGATCTGCATCTGTGGGTCAAAATTTATGTCCATAAATTTTAGGGGAATTGTTTTTCTGAATCTGTCTTGCATTGGTTCCATATAATGGAATTTAATTTTTTTTTTAAGATTTAGGAATTTGCATCTGAAGAAGTTATGTTAAAAGAACATGTGTTAAGTGCAAACTGAAGCATGTTTAGAAAATACAATATTTAAATTTTCTTTTGTAACTTGAAGTCAGTGGTTTACATGGAGTGAGTTAGAGAGGCATCACCTGTATACTTAGTATAGAGGATAAAAATAAATTCTGAATGCTCAAATAGTAAATAAGGGAGTGGTAAGGAGAAGTGTTCCAATAATGTAATTAGCACTTTATGGCCTAATGAGTACGCAAAGAGAGTCACCTGAGATTGCAACCCCCCTTGCCATGGGCAGGGACACCTTTCACTAAACTAGGTTACTGAAGGCACCATCCGACATGGCCTTAAACACTTTCTAGGGTGGAGCAGCCACATCTTCTCTGGGCAACCTGTTTCAGTGCCTCACCACCTTCACAATAAAGAATTTATTTCTAGTATCTAATGTAAGCCTACTTTCAAGTTTAAAGCCACTGCCCTTTGTCGTGTCACTACATGCCCTTGTCCAAATTCCCTCTTCAGCTTTGTTGTAAGCCTCTTTGTACCTTTGTTGTAGGTACTGGAAGGCTGCTAGAATGTCTCGTCGGAGCCTTCTCTTCTCCAGGCTGAACAATCCTAACTCTCTCAGCCTGTCTTCATAGAAGGGGTGCCTCAGCTCTCTCATCATCTTTGTGGCCTTGTCCGGAGTTGCTCCAGCAGAATCACAGAAGGTCCACATCCTCCTTGCTGCTGGGACCCCAGAGCTGGATGCAGATTTAAAGTTTGTGTTCTGTGAGTGGGTTAAGATGGGAAGTCAGATCCACATTTTTCAATAGCTAAAATGTCTCTGTAGTATTTCACTTCTATTGATATAAGAACGTAACTGAGGAGAATATTGGAGTGGGCTGGAATAATTGTTTTAAGCTACTTCTATGGTTTTCCTCCAGTAACTCCTGATACAATGAAATGCAAGAGGGGGATCTACATGAGGTGATTCACCTTGCTCATAGGAAACTTACTGCCTACTTGAAACAGAAGGGATAGGATTGATGTGTACGTACTGTTAATACTATCCACAGGACATGAAATTCTCTTTTCAAATCTTGCAGCTAGTTCAGGAACACTTCCATTATTGACAGTAGTGGAGACAGCACAGCACTTGCAGACATCCAGGATGTCTGTGCCACCCCTGTATCTGGACAGATGGCTTACAGGTCTGTGACAGTATGGGCTGTTGGTTGTTACAGCATTGCTGAACTGTTATCAGTCCTCTTCTGAGCATTGCTAGTGTATGTGAATTGAACCCCTTGAAATAGCCTCATGAAAATGTCTTTTCTTACTTGGAAGTTTTGGGCACGGTACATGTGTTTGAGTGTCCATTTGCACAAGCATACTTTGTAGCACAAGCACACTTTGTTTCTGTATCCTCTTCCAGCTGTTCTGAACACAAGCTGCATCTGTGTCCTCAGACTAGTGTTTGAGGCTTGTCAACCTTACATGGTAATTGCTTGAGGAGAAACAAGGAAGAGATACTGACGTAATAAAAAGCAGCAGTATTTGGTTCCAGCAGCTAGGGAGGGTAGGATTGATTTCCCTAACACATAGCAACTTATACTAGCCTGTTGCCAGAAATGGATTTTGCAGACCTGGACCATTTCTTCCTATGATTCCAAGACCAAATGGACAAGTTGTTCTAAAGCATCCTCTGTGTGTGCTTAGGAGGTAGTATGGTACTGGCAAGGGGAAATGCAGGTGCTTTTCTTATAGCTAGTGAGTAGTACTGATGGTTTAGAAATGCTTTAGGAAGTAGAAATGCTTTTTGTGGGTTTAGGAGAGCTTTCAGACAAAAACCTTTTCTTCTTCTCTCAGCCAATGTGAACTTGTGCTTTACCTGCACTGGAGTCTGAAATCCAACATCCTACTGTATTGTATTTCTCTATAGACAAACAGCTTTCTTATCAGTCTTGATAAGAGTCAAATAACCTCCTGCATTCACAACTGACTTCTAATTTCAAAGCCAAGATCTTGTTTCCTGTGAAGACTATCATGTTGCATCAGCTGAAATTGTTATTGGAAGACACAGCATGGAAGACATGCTTCCATGGAATTTTAAATGTTCCAGCATGAAATGTTATTTTACGTTCCAAAGGTGTCAGCTGCATAGCCGGCATTTTAACTTGCCGGAGGAGTTCTGAGTTTAACAGCTGATACATGTTTGAAAGTCATATATATCCCTTAAAGCTGATAAAATTCTAACGACTTACTGAAATAATAGCTTTTTTTTTTTTTTTTTTTTGGCCTGGCTGTTGTGCAGACATCACAGCTGCTGTGATAGTCATCACAGTGACTAATGAGTACGGTGTGGCAGAAAAGCGGCCTTGCCCAGATGGTGGCACAGAAAACTGGAGCTCCTCCCATACAAGCACTGACCGCACCTGCCACACTCTGCATTTTCCAAAAGGTTCTCTATAGATTGTCAAGGCTTACTTAAGTCATTTCAATTTATGAGTTTAGGACATAGGTTTCTTGGCTCATGTTTTCTCTGGGTCTTCCTGCTGTGTCTGGTAACATTTTTGCCTCATTAATGTGAGGATTGTATATCAAATATATTTAGAATGGTTATGGCACTGGGTGTAGGGTAGTGACAAGCTGAATATAGCTTTATGATTTTGCCTAAAAGAAACCTCCATGCAATTTTATAATAAAAAATAAACAGTCTACAGCTGGAAGTATGAAGCAGCTGCACTCTATTTCTGCAACAGGTCGTGGAGTTTGTACAAAGCTTCTTGTGTAAACCAGTAAAATAATTTTGATGAATTTGAGTTGTATTGTAAAGAATTGTCTTGCTAATCCACTCCACATCAGCCTTTGTTCATAGTAAATGATAAAGCTGGACCAGAGGGGAGTGGGGCTGAGTGATGCAATGGTGGTTTTTGGCTGGAAATTGTTGGGGCAGATCTGCTGATGCAGTCATGGGCGGCATGAGTATTTAACTTTCAGTTTTATCAGTTACAAATTCAAATTCTGTAGTACCTTCTGGACTTTTTTTCCCTTTGTGCCTTCAAAATAACAGTTGCCAGAACTGCTTCCCTGTTTTACTACTTTATTTTATGTTTTCCAAGATTACCACAGAGTTGCTCCAACTTAGCAGCAGAAAAGTGGCAAATCTGGCCAGAATGGTTAATAGATGATGTCTGAGTGTGGGTTGTATCATTATGACTTTCTGAAAACTGAAATGGTGGACTGTCTTTTGAAGGCTGGGTAGCCTATTTTAGTTGAGAGCACATTGACCCAATATGGTCCTTGGAAAATGTTAATTTATTTGGACTTCATTCAAGACTAGATAGATGGTTGGTTTTTTCCCTCTGTGGCCACAACATTTTGCAGGCACAGAGAACACTGCGAGGACAGGCTTTGGTAACTATTTTAGAGCAACGTTTTCTGTTCATAGCAATTTCTAACTACTTCAGCAAAAGCAACAGGGCTGAACCTGAGTTAGAAAGGATCACTAGAGAGTTTACTGCTATGCTGCAAGCTGGTTTTGGCGTATGAACCTAGGAAAACTCGAGCTGTCTGGGCCAACAGTTCCTGTAACCCATATGCAAACAATTGAATGAAAAGGCACTGCCTTTTCCCCATACCTTACTTCTTCTCAATAGCTTTCCCTCCTCCAGCTGTTTTCAGTCTAGGATGACATCCTGAGCTTAATGTTCTTTGTCTATCTAGCAGCACGAGCCAGGCTCCCTTCCAAACGTGTTTGCTCCTCCACAGCACCCCAACTCTATTTAAATGTCTCCAGGGTATGGCTTGTTCAGATTGGCACAGTTTGATCAGCTGTTTGAGGAAGTGCCGTGCATGTTGGTTCTGAGCTGGCTCCTGATGGCTTCATTTTCTGGACCATATCTCCAGTATCAGAAGAGACCATGAAGAGCATTTTCTACCCTCTCCTTACTCTTTTCGCTTTTTTTGCCACCTGTTCATGAGGCCATCACTTCCCCAGGCTGATGAATCATAACTTGCCCAGCTGACCCATACCTCTGTTCTTCCTTTTTGTCTCCTCTGAACCTTTCACTTGATAAAATAATGGGACTAGTCTGAACTGTACTCAAGGTCTGGAAAATCATGTTTTTATTCAGCAGCATAATATTGTTTTCTTTTGTTCACTGTTCTATTCTTAATAACTATATGGGTTTTTGCTGGTAGCCAAGCACTGAGCTGATGTTTTTGTGGAACTATCATAACCCCAGTCCAGGCTTTACAGAAGTAGTGGCTAGGAATACTCTCTTCTGCCTCTGAGGTGAGAGAATTGGGTCATTTATACAGTGGGAGTACGGGAGTAGTACCTGTTCTGAAGACCGTTTGGACCTAGAAATTTAAAAATAATCATCTAGACATTCTGTAGTCTTTTTAAAGTGGCTTGGTCATAGTATTCCTATAGACAATACCATGCAAATCTGCCATTGCTACAACATCTCACATGTATATGGATTTTTTTATAAAACTGCACTTTTAGTTTTATTGCCATTGTTGAGGTTGTTAGAGACAGTCTAGCAGTTGCATTCAGTTACACCATACATTTGAATAACAAAATAATTTCTTCGATGTCAGTCCTCATTCTGCTTATTATTAGCTCTAGAGAATAACCCTTATTTGTACAATCCTGGAAATTTATGCTTGGCTGTGTTTGCTGGAAATATTAAAAGCATTTTATATTATGGAAACACTTACTGTGTAGTAGGCATGAATCTGAGATTGTGTTTTTTACAGGCTTATATGATGGCCTTAAATTCTAGGATGTTTACTTCTAAAAGTATATATAAACTGCACCTTGATGGATGAGGGCTAGAAAGAAGCTTCCAGGACTGGCAGATTATGTTGAGGCTGTCCTGTGTCATGCTGAACTTGAAATCCTGACAACTTTTCCCCCAAAACATGTGGTAACTGGGCACAAGGTTGTTCTTGTGTTAGTGTTGTTCAGTGCAAGTAATACTGCAGTGGTAAAGAGTTGTAGCCATATGAATGATTCAGGATGTGGCAGGATAACAAACACAGAAGTAGGTGCAGAATTTGTCATTAAATATTGGCATGATTAATAGGTATTCCTCTATACATTGTTTGGAAATACATATAAATCTTGTACGTATAAAACCCTCTATTTAGAATATTTAAATGTGAAGTATATTACCATACTTCTGTTAACTGTGTATTTTTAATGTGTTTCCACTGTCTGGTTGCTATTTACTTGTCAAGCCTGATTGAACTGGAAACAGAAATACCTTCTAAGCAGGGGGAGAAGGATTTCAAGACAGGAAAAAGTAGTAGTACAACATTTGGTAAGGATGAGGTAGCATTTGTGAGAGAGTAATGAAAGCAAAACATATACAAGAGGAAAAAAAAGTTAAAATTAGCTAGAGGTATGTGGTGAACGTTGAGGGTATATTTGCAGCCAGGTTTGCAATGGCAAAGAAACACGTATGTTTGCCCTGCACTGGCTATCAGACACTGTGTGTTTCTCTTTCTTCCTTTTAGTTCACCATAACTCTTGAACCTGTTGGCTGCAAAATTTAACAAAGGAATGAGATATCTCAAATATATTTAGGTTCCTACAAATTTAACAAAAATCAGTAGCTGAGTAAAAGAGAACAGCCTGATTAGTGCTCCCCACTGAGAAAAGGCAGCTACATCTTGGCTCCCAGTCGCCTCTGCTGGGCATCAGCCAGCTGGTCAATGAGCATGCACATCCTGCACCAGCCGGGCAGCCGGCACACATAGATCTGTGAAAACATCATGACCCATATGTCAGTTGTCTGGCTGATCAGAGTGCTTGGGGATAAGTGGGTTAAAAAATCTAGGACAGTCTGTAAGAAACCAGGCATCACATTTCCAGTAGCTCATGGAACAACATGTTATTTTAGTAGTAACCAAGATGAGATGTTTTGTCCCTTGTCAACTAATGTGCACTTAGAAAGCTTCCAGATTTTTCAGCTTGAGAACCTTATGGTCAGGTGGTCCCATATGATGGGAGAGCCTCTAAAGTACCTCTGGAGCTCCTTCTCTGGTTTTAATGAGCAGGAGTAATCACTGTTGTAGTTGCAGTGAATTCAGCCAATTGATGCGTGTGCATCTCACTTTTCATAAAAGAAAATATTATTTATCTAGACATGAAGTGATATGAAATATTTCCAAATTTTCTCCAAGTCTTTTTTTTTTTGTTTGTTTGTTTTCTGTTGTTCTTTTAGGTTTTTTTTGTTTTGTTATTGAGAGTGTATTTTCTTCAAATGTTTTTAGTGGATTCTTCTATTTTTCTAATTCTTAATGTATGCTATATTTTTACTTGAATGAAGGAGTAAAAGTTTTGGTCAGCATATTTTTGAGGAAATATACTTTCCATTTTAGTTATGCTGCTGTAACTTCTCCTCGTAGCTGCTCTTTGTGGCGCCAAAGCACTTTCTTATTCTTTATTCATTTTAACCAGGTAAACCTATTTTATAGAAAAGTATATTGGTGATCATAAGATAATTTTAGAGAAGAGAATGGAAGGGTAACTGCCTAATAAACGTATAAACTCTGAAGAACTGGGAGGGAACCAAAATCTGTGAGGACTTCCAAAGTGATGGCCACTCTATTGCTACAACTGTGGTTCAGGGGCTCATTGACCACTCCAACACAACATGTATCTTCACTCTGTGATGTTCCCATGTTTGTGCTAAAGTACCAGTTCTAAGTCAGCGCAGTGCATGTTCCAGTTCCTGTTGAGCGGCTTGAATCTGGGAATCTGTCCTGTGCTTGACAGAGTTGTGCTGAAGAGGAGCAAAAGTGGTGGTCACTCCAGAGGCTATGGGGACCCCTGCCCCCATCCCAGCCCCTGCTCTGGGGACAGTGCTTATTAGTCTGCTCTTGACTGGGACTTGATAGTGATAACGTGGCTTATGGTGATCCTTATTGCTCTGGTCATGTGCGTGGTGTTGCTATCTGGGAAATTATGTCATTGATGTCAGGTTTTCTCAGCAGTGTTAGGATATTAGTACTAAGACCTTGGGAATATCTGTGTAAATGCATGGGAAATCATTCCCTCAAATAACTTTAAAACTAGTGTGATTATAAACAAGAGATTCCTCTGGCTTGCATATTTGTTCATGGTAGTTCTACTGAAATATACATAAGTTTAAGTATTGTGTGAAATAGAAATGCAGCTGATTTAACGATAATTTGTCTTATGTTGGAACTTGAAAGGCATGATTAATCACACATGTATGTGTGATCAGGACTAAACATACTGGTGATTGACATAATCTGGGTGAGAAGTGCTTTGTTGTCATGAATGTGCCATACAGTGATGTATTTCAAACTACAAAGGATCGTAAAATTTAAAAGCATCGAATTTGGCAGAACATCAACACCAGTAGGATATAGTGGTTGATGATGCGACTCAAATAATTTTACAGTGGAAAGACTGTATCTTTGATACTTATAGCACTTCTATAAATATGACTGTATCTTTCACAGTCAAGCTTGGCAAGCTGGAAATTGCCATATGATGGAAAACAAAAGTCTTGTCTTTAAAAGTGCTATAGTTGCCTATGTTTGCCCATTAATTTCCTGGTCAAAACAGCATATAGTGAAGCAAAGAATCTGTTAGCAGAATCTTCTAGCAAAGAGATGAAATCAATAGAAATTGATGGATTGTCGTAGGGTTAAAGTGTAATTTGGTGATGAGCTACTCTACGCATCCACCATGAGTCAGTGTATAGTCTTTCCTTCAAACACATGAACAAAGGACAAATTGTGTATGTAGTGTGTTGTCATCTCTGCACTTCAGGAAGTTTTGGAGATTCACTTGATAGTATTGTGTTCTGTGTTAATGATAAATAAAGGTGCTGCAGCATTGAAGATGATTTTGGAGGAGGGCAAGGGTTAAGAAGAAACCATAAAAACCTCAAATTTAAAACAATTAGGTGCTTTTTTTAACAATAGAAAAGATGTCTTCATGCTCATAATCATATTCACATTTGGCTGACAGCCTTGTATGCTCAAATACCTGTTAGTTTCATTCAGTTAGATTGTCTGTATTTGCTGTTAAAATATTTTTGATGTTTCACACTGGTTTTGTCATCATAAATTTAATTAAATTATGTGATATCATGCTAATTAATGGGCTTTAAAATTCTTAAAACATAAAATTATAGTATTGAGTGGAGGTAAAAAAAATATGAATAAAGTATTCTGGATGGAAGCTGCACTAGGCTGACAAAGGTCATGCTGTGTAATTATCCTAATTTGAAACAGTAACAGAAAAACAACTAAGCAAAGGGCATTACTCGACAGGGATGTGGAAAGGGGCTTTATTTTTATTAGGCCAGCAGAAAAAAGTTTAACTGAAAGCAACAGAAAATCCAAATGAGACTGGCAAATATGTTTGATATTTGTGATGAGATACTGAGAAAGGGGCTGTGCACTGCAATGTTGCTCACTTTGCTCTGACTCTAGTTTTGATTTGCAACTTTGTCTTTTTGTAAAGTACTGTATCTCTTTGTGCATAGTGGGGAATAGAGTAGAAATGTAATGGTTTTAAAGTCTCTCTAACAGTTGAGCAAAGCCTAACAAAATTAACCACAAACTATTTAAAATCTGCTTTATCTTTGAAGAATTATGTTATTAAACAGTAAAGAACAAATACTTTCAATGAGAAATTTGAAATTGGTATTCAAATTAGTGTAAAGTGAAGCTGTTAAAAAAAGCTGTGGTCTTCTCTTTGATTTCCTATTAGGAACAGCAGGGAAAAATGCTATAGGAATGGCTGGAAGAAATGTGTTACCAACCTGCACTACTTCACTGATGTAAAGCTAATAGGGAAGAGCAAAGCAGATACAAACTTTCTAGGCTTTCCCACATACAAAGGCAGAGGTCAGTAAACTGGGGCTTTTGAGATGATGCCTTGGGTCACTCTTTAGCAACGTCTTTGCATAAACAAGTCCTTCAATTTGTCTCTGGCACAAATATGCAAATAAGTTTTTGCTAAAATGTTGTTAATATATTTAAAAACACTAATGACAAGAAAGAGGGACATTAAATGGCCTGAGACACTGTTTATCTTGTGTATTTGAAAGATCAGTGCTTTTCAGAACCTCAGAGAGATTTAGCTTAATAAAAGCAACAGGGGAAGAAAGAAATACAGAAGAGATGCATAGAAGAAGAGATAAATAGCAGGAAGATAAAAACAAACAAACTAAATCCACCAAGACCCTACAAGAACAGAACCCCCCCCAATACTGTAATCCAAACAATCCCTCTATGAAAGGAAGGAAAAAACCCCAAATCACTCTATGTCGTAAACCTGTGTTTCCTCTGTTCTAAAGGTATTTTACAAATTAAGTTTTAGATATTTTTTGCTTCTTTTAACCTTTTTTGACCTGAAAGAAATAAATCTTTGTTGGCACTGCAGTTTGAAGAGACTTATTATAAATTGCATCAACAGTATTTTATCTTCTAAGATAATGTAATTTTAGATGAACCTAAGGAATGACAGTCAACCATTTAACTGGCATTGTGTGCAAGGCAGAATATATACACTAAAGGTTACCATGAATTCTGCAGCTATAATTGCCATTGACCAAAACAGACTTTTCATTTAATCAGCCCCCAGAGAAATAATGTTGCAAGGTTAAAGGTTACCGTTTTTCAAGAAAGACGTCAATAAGGAATGAAGACTGCTTACAGTTTACAGGCTGTCTTGTCTCTGCTGTGCTTGAAGAAAGAATTAGACCCTTTAAGTATGAAAAAGAACTGTACTCAATACTCATTCCTACAAAAACCCACCACCACCACCCTCAACCCCCCAAAACCACGAAGAATTTTGGAGGTGGGAAGTGAAGACATTCAAGTGGCTTTTAAAAATCTTTACTGCTTGATCACATTTTAATGATTTTTAATTTTTTTTTAAATGTAAACTTCTAAAGAACTGATGGGGAAAAAATGCTACAAGTGCCATAGTATCCCTTGATATAGTGGTAGCTAAGATTGTTGGAGATGTTATATTCACAGCTGTATAAATTTGTGAAGAGAGAGGTTATGGCAACTTTTATGTCCTTAACAAAGGCTTTCTTGCTCAAAAAATGCTTCCTTCCTTTCATGGTGGTTCACATTTGGTTATGATGAGAAAATTCTGAGGAGCTATTTACTAGGTACTTTCTAGTGTTGAGGTAAATGTTTGATTGATTACTTGAGGCTAGGATACATAAGCTTGAGAAGATACATACTCTGACCAATGTCCTGTGCAGCCTGAGCATAGAAATGCAGTTAAAATCATGTACATAGAGAGTTACTTCCAGCTTTGAATACAGGGCATTAGGAAGGAGAAATGTTAGAGGTCCTCCCACCTTTATGTAAAACTATATCCACAGGCCCGGTGCAAATAGGATCTCTGAAACTTTTGTTAATGAACTGAAAAACTTTCAAGTGGCTCCTAGACAATTTTGTGGCATGGCTTGACTCACATAAAATGGACAAATCTAAATATTCTCTAAAACGAGACTGCATCTTTTCTCTCTGGGTTTTTATTTGTTTTCATACCTTGGGATGAGTGTGATAGTTATGTAAAAGTGGAAAGCACAGCAAAGAGAGGAGGCACTTTGACACTGTATGCTGAAAACCCTTCCTGCTCCTTCCAGGGAAGGTGTATGATCAGGATGCTGGAGCAGCTGAGTAATTTCTAGGCTCTGGTGTCCCCCTTGCCGTGTTCAGATGCCTGTCCTCCAGCAGACAGGGGTTGTGCCATGCCACCACGTGAAAAGCACAGGGCCACTGCTAGAACACCCGGCCTCTTTTCTTTTGCCACTGATCAGAAAATCTACATCTGCCCTTTTGTTGTTGCTGTCACCCTTCCTTTCATGTCACCTCCTTCCATCTGTGTGTGGTTTTGTCCACTTTCTGTAGCAGGATAATCTAACACCTAGATAGTGTGGGACAGGAGTTAGCTCTACTGTGACTGGTTCATGCAGCAATTAGCACAGAGGCCTCAGATTAGTGTAACAGCTGCTATCTTGGTGAAGAGCAGATGCTTCACTGTGGATCTCCAGAACTAAAAGCACAGCCTCTGTGCAGATCTCAAGTTAAGTGCAGTAGCTGTCAGGCTCAAATTCATGTCACATCACAGCTGAATGAAGGGCTGCATTCCTGCAGCAAACACAACAGTACTGGCACCAAATGAGGTGCTACAAGCGGCCTGTGAAGGAAAGCACAAGTACTGCAAATATATTTATCTGCAATGTGGGAGAAGTGTGCATCCTTGCACTTTAATCTCTGAAAATGTGTGTATAAGCCATACCCAACCTCTCTATATCTAATTTGGTTAGCATCTCAGTGATTGTCAAATTGCTTTCCTTTACCCCCATCTGATTTTCAAATCAACTGCAGGATTCAGGATGTGATAGGGAAGATCTTAAATGTTCACAATGAGCTCAGCTTTTCAACTTTCAGCAAGCTGGAAACACATATGTAAGACAAAACATGGAAGTCCTACAAATTATCAGTGAATGCCTGTGTTCTTTTTTACAGGAAGTACTCTTTGGCCTACACATCCCTCTCAGTACAAAGTTCCTCAGCAGTCCTGCTGGACAGTTTGAAAGTGATTACCTTGGTAACGCCACTTCCTGCAGCCAAGAAAGCTTCAGGCAGCTTGTCTTAGTATTGCCTTTGTGCTCAGTGCTCTTAACAGTTATAGTGTAAGTCTCTAATTATTCTGCTTCATAACGACTTTCCTCCTCCCCTTAAAAGGGTGCAGCAAAGTAGAATAAAGCAAAGATTTACATCTCTGAAATGTGTTCAAAATAAGGTCCTGATAACAAACTAAAATGCATTATGGAAGAAAAAAGTTACTATTATCAGTTTCCTGCTGCTGCATCCTCCTGTTTTACACTAGTGCACACATACAGAGACACACACACATTTTCTCTTTTCCTTTAGATCTCAGATGGGAATTTGAATATGATGCCAATTAAGAGTATAGTACTAGAACTACTAGACCCAAAAGGGGCGTGGCTAAGAGGGAGCAAGAGAGAGCCATTGCCCGCTTTTGTTTTCTGAGTTCCTCTCGTGGTCTGTTTTTCAGGTATAGGTCATCCAAAACTGTATGGAAGAGAAACAGTACCTACTTGATGTTTCTGAAAATTGGCTATTAGTTATTCTGCTGCATTCTGTTCCAAACACTGCTGTCCTGCCTGTCTTGTGACAGGGCATGTCTTGCAGTGAGTCTTACAAATATTTGTTTGTTCCAGGATTGTAAAGTTACAGTTTCAAAAGGAGAGCTATGAAGGTGAGGAGATTGCAGAGTTTATGATCTTTACCTCAGAGGCAGCAGCAGGATGCTCCTAACTCAGTGCTGTCTTGCCCTGCTTCAAGAATTGACATCAGACACTTTCTTAGGTTAAATTTGAGACTATTGTAGTTGCTTTGCAGTTGAATTTAAGGACTTGTTGTATTAATAAAAACAAACCCGACATTGAAGTAGCTCTTGCAACTGAGGAAAATGCTTCTGTGCATTATAGGCCTCGATGTCACCTCACATTTAAATGGTTATAGTAGAACAAAGCTTTGTGTTTTGGAATCTATTGGAGATATTCCTTGTGGAGAGGAACTTTTTGTTAGCATGAGATTGTTCTATTTACATAGATAGTGCCTAGTATAATGACAAATAATAGATTAGTTTTTGTTAGAAAAACATCTTGTTTGTCTTTATATTATTAGGAAGGCATATGTCTCTGTTAGGGAAACAAAATTACTATTAAAGGCTTCTTTTGTTGTTGATGGAAATTTCACATTCAATAGTGATGTGTCAAGTACGAATATAAGAGATCTGCTATTCCGCAATAGCTATCCATGATATGTGCTGATGACAGTGAGGCCAAATTAATCTGCTGCATGCTGGTCAATATTTGCAGTTGTTTAGAGAGTTTCAGTGATGGACATTTATATAAATAGTGGTTCATTGTCCCTTAAGTGGATGTCACCTCCTGAGAGACGTAATCTCCCAGGGGAAAAAAACAATCATGACAAACCTATCATCAGTCCACAGACTGAGGGACATTCATTTTCTTTTTGTTTCACTGTGAATACCTATTTTGTGTTTCTGACACTGATTTGGTTGTTTTTTCACTTTCCTTAAAGTATGATTGCCATTGTCTAGTTTGTGCTGTTTTTTAGCAGAGTGTGGGGTAGTCACATTTCACACATCAGATCCTTCATACAAAGCAGAAAGAGGCAGACATGGCTATACATTTTTTGTGTGCACAGTTGCTATTGGAAAAGAATAATTCTCTTTTTTTTCCCTGTGAAATGCAGAGTCCAATTTTAAAATCAGGACTACACAGTTTAAATGGTAAGATGCTAAACATTCCTGTGAAATTCAAGAACTTGTATGGACTTGTAAACTGCAATTGTGAATTATCCTATTCAGATATGGTATGAAAGGGCTGCCAGTATGTTCGGTTCATCCTTAGTAGCTTCTCTGTCTTCTCAGGTCTTCTGCCAAACTCTTCTGTAGTGCTGACATGAGCCGTCTGTGCACTTTCTCTTCTCTAACCCAGGCATCTGTAAATCACCAGGCTGCTCAGTGTTGAAACCTGCTTACGTAGCACAGCAATAGGTGATACATTTTTGTATGTGAGCATTTATTTGAGAAAGAACAATGTTTGGTTAACAGTGCCTTGCTGTGCACTTCAGGAAATTTATCTTTACTCTGCTTTGCTAGATTCCTGATAGCTTTAACCCTACGCTTTTCAACTACTGTGCTTCATGTAAAATAAGTAGTAGCTTCACATTCACTAAATATTTCTTTGAAAACATACCCAAATAAATGTCTTTGCTCCTCAATGCTATTGTGAGACCTAAAAAAGTTTTGCTTCTGACTCTCCTAGTCTTTAATTTTTAAAATTAGTTGTGCTGAAACTTCTCAAAAGAACTTCCATCCACACAAGTGGATTTTATTTATAGAAGAGTAGAGTTGATTCTCCTGAAGGAAGGACAAATTTGTTCTGTCAGAAACAAATACATAAGCAAACTAAAACAAGGAAAAGGTCTATTTTGGCTGTCCTTACTAATTAAAGAATGAAAAGGCAAAAGATGGGCAGGGGAAGGGAAATCACAGTTTGATTTTCTGTTTGGCTTCAGTTTCTGTTTTTCTGGCTCAGTGTTAGGAAATCCTCTTCCTGTGCCCCTAGTGTCATGAAAGAGCAAGGGGAGAAATCTTGGGGTCATAGATAACTATGGAAATGGTATTAACTTCAACCAGCAATGAGCAAATGATTTACAATGCTCAGGAGAGAGACTGACCTATTAGCCCAAAAAAGCAGAGAGTGGGAAGAACTTTTATGGCTGTTTGAAAAAATTGTCCTGTAACCATCCTTTTTCTTTTGTGTTGGGAATGGTTCAAGCTTTAGGAGAATGAATTGCCCCCTGACAAGCTTGCCTGTCAGTCTGTAATGCCGGTAACATCCAGCCTAAGGCAGCTCATCCTCAGCCTTGTGTACTTGCCATGCTGGGCTGCAGGCCCTCCTTGCCAGCTTGGAGGCTCAGTATATGGGCAAGGCTCTCAGGAAGCAGGACGTGGTTTTATTTGTGTCTGCTTGACTTGCCACGTAACACGTTATGGATATGTGGGTCACTTCTGTCACTCTAGTTTGTTCTTTTCCATCAACTTCCAGAATTTTAGGATGCCTGAGGATTTCACAAATACATTGCATGAGGGAAAAATACTCTTCTCTGGATAGAAGATTTATGTCAAAGGTGGGTGTTCTCTGTGCCAGAGAGGCACAGTTTCTGTGCCTTGTCATACATGGGTTTCTTTTGCAATTTTACTTACATTTAGTAACTGAAGAGTCCTTAAAAAAAAGAGTTATTGGTTGTTTCTTTTTGTATATGTGTATCCGTGTGTGTAATTAGTTTTCTTTAAAGCTACTCAGGAAATTATTATTAAACAAAATTTAAACCAAAGTAAAACATGTTTATGACTTGATTATATACAGAAGCCTCTGGAGCACAGCAGAAAGTGGCAGAATAAATAGACAAGAAAGAGACTGGATTGATAAACAGCAGTATTTGAAAGAAGGGTAGTTTACAATTGTATTTGGTTTGTGTGGCCAGGTTTTGGTAGCTGGGGAATACAGGGGTGGCTTCTGTGAGAAGCTGCTAGAGGCTTTCCCCATGTCTGACAGAGCCAATGCCAGCTGGCTCCAGGATGGACCTGCCGCTGGCCACAGCCACAGCAGTCAGGAATGGTAGTAACGCCTCTGTGATAACATATTTAAGAAGGAAAAAAAGTTATTGCGCAGATGTAATTGAGGCCAGAGAAGGGCAGAGTGAGAATATGCGAGAGGAATGGCTCTGCAGACACCAGGGTCAGTGGAGAAGAAGAGGCAAGAAGTGCTCCAGGCGCTGGAGACGAGATTCCCCTGCAGCCTGTGGCGTACACTACAGTAAAGCAGCTGTGCCCCTGCAGTCCATGGAGATCCACAGAGGTGCAGAGATCCACCTGCAGCCTGTGGAGGAGCCCCGTACCAGAGCAGGTGGATGCCCAAGAAAGGGCTGTGAACCTGTGGGAAAACCCATTCTGGAGCAGGCTCCTCACAGGGACCTGCAGACCCATGGAGAGAGGAGCCCACACTGGAGCTGGTTTCCTGGTAGGATTTGTGACCTTGTGGGGGACCAGTGCTGGAGCAGGCTGTTCTTGAAGGCCTGCACCCCATGGAATAGTTATCCACATTGCAGCAGTTTTTGGAGAACTGTTGCCTGTGGGATGGACTCACATTGGAGAAATTCATAGAGAACTGTCTCCCGTGGAAGGGACCCCATGCTGGAGCAGGGGAGGGACTCCTCTCCCTGAGCAGTGACAGAAACAACGTGTGATGAACTAACCATAACACAGATTCCCTGTCTCCCTGCGCTGCTGGGAGGGAGGCGGTAGAGCTTGGGAAGGAGAGAGGGATGAGGGATGATGTTTTTAAGATTTAGTTTACTACTCCCTATCCTGCTCTGATTTTGTAAGTAATAAATTCCCCAATTTGAGTCTGTTTTTTCTGTGACGGCTTTTGGTGAGTGAGCTCTCTCCGGACCTCATCTCAACCCATAAACCCTTCATTATATTTTGTCTCCCCTATCCAGTTGCGGAGGGGAATGATAGAATGGCATTGGGCCTGGCATCCAGCTGGGGTCAACGTACTACAACACTTCAGAAATGTGTTGAGGACATAGGACTAGGCTTTTCTGTGGTGCTCCCATGATATTTATGCTTGGCCTTGTGAGGCTGTGAGTATCTTGGTGTTGGGAGCACTGGTACCTCTCAGCAACCTTACAAGTGGACAGTGCACTATCCTGCATGACAGCTGAGGGACAGGAGAATGTAGTTTATTCAAGGTTACCCCAGAAGTCCAGCTGTTGAATTCCTGTGACAAAAGCACTGGAGTTAATGTTCTATTGCAGTGCTGGTGGATTCCTCTAAATGCCAACTCTGAGGCAGCTGATATATAGCAAAATAGCCCTGTAGGTTTCCAGATTTTTGGAGGGTGAAATGGCACATTTAGAAGGACTCCTGCAGAGGGTGTCTGATTGAGTTCATAGCAGCAGGTAGGTCTAGAGGAGGAATCAGTCTGCAATACACAGCCATAGGACTCTCTGGAATCAAGTTAATAGCTTCAGTCCCTGAATGTCTATTTCCTGAATCCACTCTCAGCTCATCTGCAAGAACTCTTGTTACCACTGCAGCACGAGGGATTGTCCTGTTTGGTGCTGTAGTTATCATTATCACTTTGCTTCTACATACAAAAGTAGGGTATTGTGGGTCTTGTTTCAGAAATCCCTCTTGTACAGCAGGTAAAATTTTATCATTTTTAGAACAGTTACAGTTGAAAAAATTAATATTAAAATATTTTGGAAACTGGATTAATAACTTACATTTTCTCTTGCTGTTTTGTTGAAATCCCTATTAACACCAAGAGATTCACATTGTGACATGTTAATGCATGACTCATCCTAGGATATACCATCTATTGGGTTGTGGCCTGAGATGAGGCAGAGAGGTGTCTCATAAATGGCTTTTATCAATAAATTAAATTAACTCAAAGGCAATATTCCTACGCTTCACAAGTGGGTTGGGTATTTTGGTGTGTTTGTGTTGTTGCTGTTGTTTTTTTGCTGTTGTTTGTTCCATTTGCCCTCCATCTTTCATACTAAAGGAGATGCCAATGACAAATAGTTTTAGGCAATATTCTGTTTCTGGCATTGCTTGAATGTCGATAATATTTCTCTGCAACGCAGCCTCAGGGATTGTCATATCCCCTACCCAGTGGCTTGCAAGGAATGCATTGGATAATGACAAGCTGCAGTGCACTGTGCTCAGAGAACTAATGAGGTGCTTTGTTCTTGAGCATCAGTACATATTTCATCTGCACCTTTCAGGTGCAGGGGTTTTAACTGACATTGTATGCATTTAAAAGGAAGTGAATTTCTGATGCAAGTGTAGGTACTACACTGATCATAATGATTTTATTATGTTTTCCAAACTCAGCATCAGGCTGTCCTCAGGGGAAATGGATGTTTTGAATGTAGAGTAGGGAATTACCAAAGGAGATTGAGGATGCCCTTCTGAAAGGTGGTCATAAAGATGCTGTGACTTGTTAGAAGGAGCAAGGGTATGATACATGCTCAGACATGTCTTTATAATCCTTTCCTTGGTACTAAGTGCCTCTACTGAATGCTAAGGCTGCATTTCTACATCATGAATGTAACAATACAGTAAATGTGCAGGAAATAAAATTTCAGTCTTGTCCTTTTCTGCTTTTTCTACATATTTTTAAAAAATGTAATGGAAATAGGGATACATAACCTTCATTTTTAAAAAGGAAAAAAAGGAAGACAATGAGGACTACAGGACACACAGCCTTTCCTCGGTGCCAAGTAAGATCATGGAGCAGATTCTCATGAAAACTGTGCTAAGGCACATGGAAAATAAGGGGGTGATTGGTGACAGATGACATGCCTTCACTAAGGGCAAGTCATGCCTGCCAAATTTGGTGGCCTTCTACAGTGGGGTAACAGCATCATTGGATAAGACAGATGAGACTGATAGCATTAATCTGAACTTGTGCAAAATATTTGACACTGTCCTGCATGACATCCTTGTCTCTAAACTGCAGAGGCATCACTCCATGGATAAGAAATTGGCTAGATGATTGCGCTCAATGAATTGTGGTCAATGGCTCGATATCCAAGTGGAAACAGTGACAACTGATGTTCCTTAGGGGTTGGTATTGCGATTTAACATCTCCATTGGTGACACAGACAGTGGGCTTGAGTGCACCCGCAGCAGGTTTGCTGATGACACCAAGCTGTGTGGTGGAGTTGACACACTGGAGAGAAAGGATGCCATTGAGAGGGACTTTGACAGGCTTGAGAGGTGGGACTGTGTGAACCTCATGAAATTCAACAAGGCCAAGTGCAAGGTCCTGCACCTGAGTCAGGGCAATCCCAAGCACAAACACAGGCTAGGTGAAGAATGGATTGAGAGCAGCCCTGAGGAGAAGTACTTGGGTGTGTTGGTTGACAAGAAGCTCAACATGAGCTGGCAATGTGTGCTTGCAGCCCCAAAAGCCAGCCATGTCCTGGGCTGCATGAACAAGAGGTCAATGGAGGTGATTCTCTCACTCTGTTCTGCTCTCGTGAGACTCCACCTGGAGTACTGTAGGCAACTCTGAAGGCCCCAGCATATGAAGGACATGGACCTGCTGGAGCAAGTCCAGAGGAAGGCCATGAAGATGATCAGAGGACTGGAGCACCTCTGCTATGAAGACAGGCTGAGAGAGTTAGGAGAATAGAGCCTGGAGAAGAAAAGGCTCTGAGGACATCTTAGAGCACCTTCCAGTACCCAAAGGGGCCTACAAGAAAGCTGGAGAGGGACTTTTTAGAAGAGCATGTAGTGACAGGACAAGGGGAAATGGTTTTAAACTGAAAGAGGGTAGGTTTAGAGGTAGGTATTAGGGTAGGTGTTAGGAATAAATTCTTTACTGTGAGGGTGTTGAGGCACTAGAACTGTTTGCCCAGAGAAGTTATGGCTGCCCCATCCCCGCAAGTGTTCAAGGCTAGGCTGAATGGGGCTTTAAGCAACCTGATCTAGTAGAAGGTATCCTTGTCCATGACAAGTGGGGTTGGAACTTGATGATCTTTAAGTTCCCTTCCAACCCAAAAAATGTTTCATGATTGTGCTGCTTGAAAGACTGAAATTTTCAGACTACAACTCTGAGTGGGAATGAATGTGGAAAATACGAATTTTGACTCTTAGGAAAATGCCATGTCTCCTAATACTAGTAAAGTGGACATCAGCTATTTAAAACCTTGAACATTGTTATTTGAGTAAAAGAATGCTGTTCTGAGTACTATCAAATATATCAACTTGCTGAAGTTGTCTCTTCTGTTGTTTAGACTCCTACTGTGTGTTCATCATTGTTGTCTGATCATCCTGCAGTAGTTAATTAAGTGGTCCAATTCATGTCTGCCACATGCTCCTCTTGCAGGAAGACAAGTATATGTAGTGAAATATTTTATCTGAGATTTTTTATAACTGTGTGTAGATACAGGCTTGCAGATGTTGTTATGCCCTTGTACTGAGAGGTCAAGATTTAAGAAACAGTGGGTTTTGTGACATTTCACAATTCAGCTGATTCTCAAGGTAACTTTATCTTCCTGTGCAGCTCAGCCTATTGGATAGTTTGCCTTTGCCAGAATACAAAAACTGTCTGCAGAGTTCTTGAGCTCTGGAGCAAGGCTGGGTAGGTAGTGGCCCAGTCTGAGGTTATTTTGACAATGCTTCACAACCCCAAAGAAAAACCTCAACAATGTAAAACTTTCTTTGCATGTCTGAGTCAAACTGCAGCTTTGCCTCCCTCCAGATTGCTGCATATTACATGGATTTATTTATTTGCACTGCTGTATGTCCTCATCACCCCTTCCCTTCCCCGTGGGAGTCACATGGTGGAAATAAAGGGTGCAGCTGAAGTACAGGTGCTCTGAAAGAAGAGTTGCGGATTTTGTGTTACAACCACGTAAAATGTTTCAGTGTTTCTTTTTATCCCCTGCACTGTTCCTTCCTCCTGTTCCTCTTGTGCTGCCATAGACTGCTCTCTCTTACCAGAAAGTTAATTAAATCCAGTGTTAATAACGTAAGTAATACTACTGCTTGGATATAGGATAAGTAGGAGATAAGGGATGGAGACTAGCAGGCCTTCAGCCTTCTGGTAAATCTCTGCACTGAAACTGAGCTGCAGTATTTGTTAGTTGCTTGGAAAATGTCACCTGCATCTGTTTGTTGCTGCCTGCCTTTATAATAAAGATCTGCTTTTGGAAATCAGTGCTAGTGTGGTATTTCAAGGTGATCTAGAATCCACATGTAGACTATGATTTTGCTTCAGCTATGTTGCAGACAGATTAGTGCAGATTAAATAGAAGAAGATAAAAGGCAAGTTGATGCAATCATATTTGCAGGACAATAGAAGTGGGAGTGATCAAAGGCAAGAACATGGCTGGGTCACTCTGCTGGAGTACTCCTCTCACTCTCTTCACTTGAGCTGCTCTTAGCAGTTTTCCAGGCTCTTTGGAGCAGGAATTGGAAGCATGCCCAAGGAAGGTATTTTGCCATTACACATTAATTTTTATTTACTACTCAACAGCTGAGAACCAAAGAGCAGACCTTGTACTTCAATATGTGGCTGACTTACCAGACACCTCTATGAAGTCCTCTCATCAGCAGGAGTTAGACTTCAGCTAGTCCTGAGGTCTGAGATACTAAATGCCTCTTTGGTACATGACAGATCTTTTGAAGCCTTTGAAGCTACTAAAGCTGAAAGCATCATCAAACTTCCAAATTGTAGGGTGTGTATAATGACCCATTAGAGAAAATAAGAAAGTTAGGGAATAACAGGGAAATGTCTGAGATGTACAACTGCTCCTTCTTGAGCAAACGCTGTTACACTGCAGAACCTCAGTTTTCTTCCCTGCCAAGAATGGGGTTATTACCTTCATCTATAGAATGCTTTAAGGCTGACAGCTGAAGGGGACTGTGGAAGTATTTGGATTAATTACTATTTATCGTGGTGTTACTATTACTGCTACCACTACCATAATCTGATGTAGCTTAATTCATATAATGAATTAATTCTCTTGTCAGTAGAGATTTGAGTTGCAGCTTAGATCTGTTGAGAAATGTAGAAACTTTCTTGTGACTTGCTGTAGCACAAACCCATTGCTGTCCCGGATTTTAGTGAGAATTGCTTAGTGAAGTGATGCACTCTGAATTTGAATAGCTGATCGGTTTTGGTTTTTTGAGAAGCACTGAAAGCTTGGATGTACACAGGTTTCAATTTTTTTTTAACGGCTAAAATGAGTCTGGCTTAATAATGTATTCCTATAGTCAAGACCATAGATCATTCAGCAGGTATGGAAGAAACATTGGTAAATCACTTGAGGAATGACGTGCCAAATATTACAACTCGAAAGAGAGGCTCAAGACAAACCTTGGGGCTAAGAAGGAACTTGTTGTTTACTCAGACATTTCCTCACAGAAACTGCGCAAATCAGTAGTTTTTGCAAGAAGGAAGGGATTGATGGTCAAAGGTGAAATGACACTGGGGAGAGGTGAACTGCTGCTTGATTTATGGTAGCCACCCGGAGCACACTGAGTACCAAGGGCTGCTGAGGTATCATGCTTCTGGCGTTAGCCATGGAAGAGGGTGGCTAGTCTGTTTTTGAGCCAGACATCTAGTTTTTTTTAAAGATGACCCACAATACTGTCATTTTTCTCTGTCCAAGGAGACAGTTTGCTTCAGGATTGTTTTGAATAAAGGCTCTAATGCCCAAAAAGAAAAATCACCCCTCTTCTCATCCGAGATGCAGTAGATTGGTTTTGTGACAGTTTAAAAATTTTTTTAATTTTTTTTTTTAATGTTAGTTTTCATTATTATTCTGCCTAGCTATTTTGTATGGTGTTTGGAGATGTTAGTGAATCATAGCAGCATTGTCATTTCAGATGGGTTTGGTGAGGCATCCAGCATGTTAGTGCCTGTGAGCTGCCTGCTTGTGCTCCAGCCAGCCACAGGATCACACCAGTCTTGCATAGGAATAAGTAGTTTTACCTTCCCCCAACTTACAGATCTGCTGAGCAGGTCAGTCTGACTTCTTTCTCTCCTTGGCTTCCTTCCTTCCAGCTTTCACTCTGCTGTGCCTTTAAAATGCACCAGAGAGGGTATAATACCTGTTTTACAAAACAAAAGGAGAAGAGGTGAAATGACTTGACCACCTTCAGGAAATAAGTAAAGCAAGAGACAGAAAACAAGTTTGTTAATTCCCACACAGAGTCAGCACAATCCCCACTCTGACACCTCCTCTCTTGAACTTTTACTATTTCTTTCCCATAGACATTTGAACAGAGTTTCAGGACTTTATGCTTCCTTCTGCACTGCTTGATCTCAGTGTTTTCCTGTAGTAACCAGAGTGGTTTGAGATACTTTGAGATCTTTTGAGCTTTAGCTGCCTTTTTTTCTTTGTTTAGCTATAATTTAAATACCAGCCAAACTGTTTCAAGATTGTTACTTACCATGACTACTTCCGACTACCTTCAGCTGCTTTCTTGCAGGCTAATAGAGGTGCTTGAGAGCAAAGTCTAGTAATGCAGTTTCCTTTCCACGGTAGATTTCATTCCTGCTCTTAACCTCCTCAAAGCTGTATCTGTGAAGCCACGCTTCCAGTTTAAGATGAAAGACTTCAGAGGTTACTTCCGTTACAATGGATGATAATGAAAAGCTTTCATTGCACAGGTTACCAAAAGTGTATTTAGCAAATGTGAAAATATCCCTTTGCAAAAGAAGCTCAAAATGGACAGAAGTGATAGGGGAGAAGGAGTCTACCATCTGTAGATGGCTTCCAGACCAGAGATTGATCAATGTTTTTGTGGAAGGATTACTTGAAGGTCACAAGTAGTACTTTGTTGTTTTTTTCCTCCTCAACAACATCTAGAAAATAAACTGTATAAATTCCCTGAAAGTAGGAGTGGGTTACATTCACCAAATTCAAAACTTTGGTCTTTATGCACACTTGTTCCACAGTTGCATATATTTTGAATGTGAGTGCCTGACATCTCTAACTCAAATGAAATGGTACAACTAGCAATCAGAGCATGCAGCAGTCAAGAAGACTAACAGGCTGAAGTGCAGCTATTATAACCTCAGAGCCTGTCACTCTGAGCAGAAAATAGGCACCTGAAGCTAGAAATTGCCTGATCAACCTAGCATCTGTACTGATGCACATGTGTGTCTCTAAATGTTGTGGTGCAGCATATTCTAGCCACTTTCTCTGGCAATTTCTAATCATCTCAACTTGTGAAAGAATTTTTATGTTTGGATGTTGGCTACACAGTGGAGTGATACAGTTGGGTTTGGAGTTTTTAAAAATACTTTTTGGCTCAGTTAAATGCTCTCTTCTGCTTCAGACTTTACTTGTATGAATTAGAGTAGCTTTTTAATGCACAAAAGTGGCTTCATAGTTAAATGTTTTCCTTCTGTGTAAATCTAGTACTTCACTTGTCTCTTTTAGTGGTTGTTGTTCAGAGGGCAGAAGAAAAAGGAAATAATGAAGTTTCCATGTTTAGCTAGTTATCCAAAACACTTTGCTTTGTCTAAAAGCTTCATGCTTTTCACTAGCAAGATCCCTCAATCATAATTTGATCTTTAGACATGATTTCCAAGAATTGCTTTACAGGCAACTCTTGAATGTAATTTAAGAGATCTCCCCATCAATCTTAACTGAAATTCATAATCTGGAAAAGAAAAATTGACAATTAAAGAGCTCTTTTACACTTTTACAGTATAAATGTGACATAACTCATTCTTTCAGTGTCTATGGTGTGGGTTTTTTGTTTGGTTTGTGTTTTTTTAATCCTTTGCCAGAGTTAAGCAGAAGCAGTATAAACAAGGTTTCTAGGTAATGCAGTAAAGTTCAGTGTTTTACTGCAGTGATTAAGGTAGAGTATTCTATCATATCTGACTGTATCGTGCACTGATTTCCTTTTATTCCCAGATGTGAATTCTTACCATATCCTTTGCCTCTTCCATCCATCTAATTATCTCAGCTAAAGCAAAGTTTCTAGAATCAACCATATTGTTTCACGATTGTTCTAAAGAAAAATCAGAGTCTCCCTCCTTACATGTTTGGGGCGCCTCAAATAAATAGCAGGTCAAATTACTGATCTATTAGCTCTTTGTCTGCCATGGTATGCACAGTTAGTCATGAAATATTCATGCAATTCACAAGAAAGCTTGGGGGGGGGGGAGGGGGGGGTGTGCAAGGGGGAAGGCAGCTCCTGAAATAAAACCATGGTATCGTAAGGTCAGCTTCCTGCTTTTAGATGCAAGCGCAGGTCAAACCTTTCATCCTAGAAACTTTGCCCAAGAATTATTTACTTTCAGCTGTCGAGCTTGTTAAATGATTACCTAAGTCTGTAGTGTGCTTTTTTTTTTCTTCACAAGAAGGCTTTTATAAATGACTTTTTTCCCTAAAGGATTACATTTTTACAGTACATGGTTCTCTATATATAAGCTTTTCACAGAAGTCCTAATCCGACTTCAAATTAAATCCTTTAGTAACTCGTGTTGACTTCAGTCAGAACAGCAGAGCGCCTGTCTGTCTTCATGCATTTAAAGAAAGTCCATTCAGCAGTAGAAAGCACATTCAATGACACATAGTTATAAGATTACTGGGTTTAAAAGAATACGAAGTTGCATATGCACATAAATCCAAAACAAGAGGTACAGTAGTTTGGCTTCCTACCCCATCTTCTCATTTAGCCATGGAGAGTGAGCAAATGCATAATAAAAGAGGAGATAATGTAAATTTTTAATTTTTAATAATTTAATAATTCAAATTTTTATTAATTTAATAATTTTTAATAAAAAAGAAAAACAAAAACCTGTGTTATATCTATGCAAAATCTATGCTAATATTATGCTCATTATTATAATATCACAGTACCTTCTTCTGTGTACTGCTGACACTCTTTCTGTTCTTGTGCTTTTTCATCAGTATGAAAAATGTGTTTTTCAGGGAAGGCTTCAGTTTGAGGGTGATTTTTTCTCTTTAAATACATGAATGTGTTAGGGAAGCTGAGAAGAATCCAGCTTGTAATCTGAAGCAAAAGGTGACAAAGTTGACTCCCAGGTTGGTTGAAAGAACTGAATTTCACAGATTCAGGCTGATGCTTGTAGAAGCTCATGTCTTTTTCCATGATGCCAGATGAACAAAGTGTTCCCTGTCATTTTTATTTCAGCACCTCATTTATTTTGATTAATCTGGTTAAAAGTTTTGGAAACCTTGCAAATTACCACCCGAGGCTCTGATTTTATATTTATTTGTTTCTATATTTATATAAATATATTTATAAGTATATTTAAATATATTTATTGATTTAAAATTTATGTAACCTTGCGATGCACACTGCAATGACTTGTAGCCACTTGCTGGTGTTTAAATATGTCTGGATTTTTGATGCAGTTCAAGACAGGAATGATGTTCTAATTCAGGTTGGAGACTCAGACTAATCAGAAACACTGACTGAGGATACATAAAATTGTGGAGTCATAGGGTTTTTGCTAGAAAGAACATTTAGTCCAATATCCCTCTCAAGGCAGAATAATCACTGGGCCTGCTGTAGTTTTGTCTAACTGTATTCTGAAAACCACCAAGGATGACAATTTAACCTATTCCAGGTTCCCCAGGGTGGCTTCTTGCTGGAGATATTTTCCCCCAAATATCCAGTCTGAATCTCCCAAGCCTCAATTTCCAGTTGCAGTTTGTTTTCCCATGTTAGACTGTTTATTACTAAGTTAAGAGATGAACTCCATAACTGCCCTTGAAATAGCTGTAGGCTGCTAGAACCTCCTATTGCCTCTAGATAACCCTAGACTAAACACATTAGAAAGAACAAAATATTCTGTAGGCAAATTTTACTGTAGTAGAAAATATATTCTGTGGCACATGCCACATATACCCATCACCAGTGGCTGCTGAAGCTGATGAATCATAGTAGAATAGAAGCGTGATCCATAGCACATGAAATTTCCACTGGCTGCCAGCCAGCGTTTTTCTTGAACAATTTAATGCTCCACCCTGTAGCAGGATACCCTGCCCAGCAGCAGGATCAGGAAGTGAGACATGGTTTTGTTTTTTGAATGAGAGCCTTCACTGGCATGAAAAGAAAACTTGTCTAAATTCAACTAACTTTGTGCATCCTCCAGCGGAACTGACACATTCCCATAACTTGTTCATTTTTAGTTAATGGTATGTGCAGCTCTTCAGTCTCAGTCCCAGTTAGAGATGGAAGAGTCACGGGGAAATGGAGTCTGGTGTTGGATCTACCTACCTAGTTTGTTATTTCTAAAGAATCATATTGAACACCTTCACATTACCCATTTGCAGATAGCACCTGCAGTGTTGTTGCTGTGATGTTTATGGCAAAGCAGAATGTAGTTCAGTAAAGTTACCAAAACTCTGGTTTAAAAAGATTTGCCAGATAACATGTCATGTCACCAGACCAGTGTAATTTTTTTGTCCTACTGCAAATCCCAAAGAGGTAAATGCAATGAAAATTTAGATATTCTGAAGTGTTAAATTTATCTCAAATTACTGCACTGTACTAAAATGCTGAAATGAACCCATTTGCAGTACGTGTTACTCTTAGAAAAACGATGCTGGTGGAAGAAATGTTTTCTGGGGTACTTAGATACTGCTTCTTTCATGCAACAGAATGGTTAATTTCTTGTACCAGTGCATTGACTGTGCCTTGCAGTAAAGCATGCATGATATTGTAATATGCAATTTAGGATTTTTAATGGGAAATGTTTTTGTTGCTAGAATATGGAAAAAAATATGGTGCACTTTAAAAAGATTATTTTGTATGTGGTTATACAAATTATTTCCTTCAAGAAAAAGCAGGCTTAGGAGATTGTAAAAGAGTCTGTTTTATAGCTGAGTTGACTCATAAACTGAGGTGCCATTGACTTTAAAAGTGCTGTGCATGCCATTTCTCTGCACAGTCTTCTGCTGTGATAATGAAATAAAGATCAGGTGCTGTGCAGCCCACTGAGGTCGAAATGCCCAACGCTGTTCTCAGTTGCACGTGGTATTGGATAACGGCTGCATCAATCCCTGCCGTTGGGGAGGTTGTGGGGAGATCTGCACAACAGTCTCTGTGGGAGCCTGCGAAGCTCAACTCACTGCAGTATGGGACACTCCTTCCCTGGATGCTGCTGCTGGCACACTGAGTCCTAGGCCCTTGCGTGGACTGTCTCACAGAGCTGGATAGTTCCTGCTACTAAAAGATTGCAGATCGAAACACGAATTACACAGTTATGTCACACAGTGAGCTCTGAAACAAGGATTGTTTTGGGCATTGTCTGACAAACATATCCTGCAAAGCCGAGATGAGGTGCAGCCTTCTTTTCTGTGCTGGCCTTTATTCCACCTGCATAGAAGGCCATCTCCACTTGTAAGTTCTGTTTAAATAATTTGGAGATATGCTGCTATGGGATGCAGACTCCTGACTCCTGTCAGAGGCACTGGGAGAATTACTGGTGCACGTGCATAGAAAATTTCTGCCCTATTACCATAAATAAATAGAAACCCAGCATGTATTGTCAGGGATTTGTGTGTTAATCATCACATTTCTCAGATGAATCTGGTCCATGGTGACATATCTATAAAGAAGTATTAAACCTTCAGATGAAGACAGGAGCACAGTTGATTAATGATTGTAATGATTCTTTTCATTTGTGGTTGGAGTCTGGAAAGGGCACACTGGTAGAAAATTTACTTAATACTCCTATACTTCTCTTCCTTGTCTTAGATGATTTTTCTCTCTTAAGAGGTGAGAATAGTAGAGTATTAAACTTGGGAATATAGGTCTATATTCAATGCTTGATGTTATTACAGAATATTGTGAAATTGGTCTTTGTTCTTTATTGTTTCAATGGTTAGGTCTAAAATCAAAGCTCTGCAGTAGAGATGAGAGATATGACTTACTTTCCCAGCTTTTCTACTAATTTGCAGATTTCTGATATTGCTGAGGTCTTTGCAGTTTTGCTATCTGTAAGGTAAGAATAATGATAGTGGTTACCTTGGCAAGGTATTTTAATAATAATGAACATAAAGAGTTATTGAGAGCTGGGTTTTCATTTTCAGATAAATGTTACATTCAAATTATTTTTATTTGTCACTGAATTAATACATTATATTTGTAAATTTTGCAACTTTTTTTCCTCTTCTGATGGAATAATTTTCATTTACAGTTTTCAAAAGGTATTTCATTTTAGTAATTAGAATACTCTTTTGGTTTTGTTTTCTTATTTTAATTTGCGTCTGGTGGATTCTAGTCAGTACATGTTTTCCTGTACTTATGCTTTTCTTTAAGGAATTACAATGGAGACAGCAGGTGTGGTGATTGATTCTGGTGATTGATTGACTAGTTAAGTGCTGATGTCTCTAGGAGGAGTTAAGGCCATTTTTATAAAATTGAAAATGAAAGAAAATTGTAAGGGGTGGATTTTTTTTAGTGATTGAGACAGCTTTTGCTTTGTATTGTTAGAAAATGAATTTTCTGCACAGTAGCAATTAGATTTCTTGAATTATATTATCATTCTATTCAGTTTAATATTATAGTTGTCACTTACATAATGAGCCTTCAGTATGGAGCTTTGATACACCGAGCCTTGCTATTTCACACAGGGAACATGAAAGAAATAAGTATCTACGTCTAGATTTCCCTGCATGCCCAATAGTCTGCACAGTAAGTTTTCAGATCCAAATAATGGAACTGGCATGATTTCTAAATGGTAAAGGACGTCCGTACTGCTGACTACCAGGGAGCAACACCAGCTCTCTGGCGGCATGTTCTGGTTTTTGCTGCTTTGTCTCTACTTAGAAATTCCCACATCCACACTGACTTACAGTGGGAAATATCAGTAGTTTTATGCTTTTATTTGCTCAGATATGTTTGTGGTTTAGCGTTTAATTTTTTAACTTGGATTGTTTACAAAATATGAACATATTTCTCTAGCATGAAGATATATGGTCACAATATGGAAAAAGGGCCATGAGACAGGCTATTATAAGGTAAATGAGAGAGGAGGTTTAGCAAGGATCTAGTCAGTGCTGTGCTATCTGTGCCTTTAACTACCTTTCCTTTACTGGGAAGCCTCAGATTTGTTGCAGTTGGGAGTTTTTTTTAGCCTCTCAGCCATGTCACGCCATTGAAGGGAAATAAGTCAGTTCCAAATTGGTGCGGGCAGATAGCCCAATTTCATCTCAAAGCCGGATGGAGCTATGTGCTGTGATACACATGAATTTCCAGGATGCCTGGGATCAGGGAACTGAAACTACATTAGCAGGATTAGAAACCTTTTGGAAAGTGCTTTTCTGGAACAGAGCATGTTCAGTGCAGTTGAATAATGCCAGTGCCACTTGGAAAATTATGAAGAACAAACCTGTAGATAGGACCGACTCAATTCCAGTACCATTCATAAATTATCAAGGAGTATATCAGCTGGCAGTAAAATGATCCCTTGTTCCATCCTTCAGACATTAAAAAAAGTAAAAAAAAAAAANACAAATGTCAAAGCAAATTTGAGGTCTATTTGCAATGTAGTAGTTAGACAGAAGACCATAGAAGAAGGGAAGATTATGTACCCTGCGTGAATTAAGCGACAATGCTCTCAGCAAGATATGTGTATCCCCAGTCAGGTGCACTAAAAGAGATGTGCATTTTTATGTTTATGCTTATTTCTAACCATCCTTTAACTTGAAATGTTACTATTTCTGTCCACTTTAGTGGAACAGTGGCATATTTTAGGATATGCATGTTTAGGATTTAGATTGTTTCTGATCTGCTTCCCACAAAATAAACAAACCAGTCTCCTTGATTTGGGGTTTTTTTGGCCATTATGCCATGCTTGCTCAAGGTAGTCAGCAATATCAGTATCTGAAATGGGTTCCTGACAATAGCTCACTTCCCAGCCAGCTCCAATTTAGGCAGGACTTTGGTGTGTTTCCTGTTATGACAGTGCCTGGTTATTTCCTTTTTGTGCTTATTAGGTCTTGCACGCTTAATGAAATTATTCTCTTTAGAGACTCCAAAATGCATACCAGTCTCTTTCTGGTATTGTTTTGGATGATCCACAGTTTCTCTTTGGTTTGTATCCAAATGAAATTGTGCCAATTTTGCATGTCTGCAGTTGTGCAGACCCAGCTGCCCCATGGGGCACCCAAAATGCTGGTGTGTCTCCCCTCTGCAACAGGGGCTCTGTGGGAAAATGGTGATGAGGAGACCTGATGGATGAGGGGACTTCGTTGCCTAACAAATGTCCAGGGGTCTCTCTTCCCTGTTTGTGTGGCAGAAAGTTGGAGGAGCACTCCCTGACGTGGCTGTGCATGGCCACTGGCATGTGCCCTTGCAGGCACATGGTCTTTCACCAAGGGACAGCTTTTCTCCAGTCAGGAGTCCAGTGGTACTTTGCAGACACCTGCTTCAGGCACTCACTTGCCCTCCACAAGCTTACCTTGGTTGGTTTCTTCCTCGTGCACCAGCCAGATGGCTGGTGCTCAGAGGTAAAGACGATGGATGGATTCAGCTGCAGCATGAGGGATTTCAGGAAAATCAGGCACTTAGTTTGAGGTTTTGCTTGGGCATTAAAAGTAATGGTGTTTATGCTTAGGAAATAGGCTTGTTGGCTTCAAAGGCATCTGCTTAGTTACATTATCTGCAAAATGATTTCTGTGTTTGTATGAAGAGCACGTGACTTCTTGGAAAGTTGCAGTATTTTCAATAGAGAGCAGGATAGTGTATAAATAAAAGAAATAATTGAAAAGTCCATGGCTTACCTGCCAAATCAAATCAGATTTTTTCCAGCCATTATCTAAGAATGACTGGTAGATGTGCTAATGCCTGATGGAGCAACACTGTCCTCATGGACATGAGTAGTAGTGACCACAAATGGAAACAAGAGCAAAATGTCCTTCCATAAGTGTGGTGCAGAAATGATTTTCAAATCAAAAGACCATTTTGTTAAATCAACTAGTCTGGATGTAATGTTTCACAGTAACTCCTTGTTTAGCAGCAGATTCTTTTTATGCTGAAATCATTGCTTCATTCATGACTCCTAGCCTTACATGAATAAACCCTTTCCATTTCACCTACTTGCCTTGCAGCAAAATCACTTCATTTTAGGTTTTTTAAATAAATGTCAGCTAAAACGAGTGTTTAATTAAATAATAAGGACCTCTGTTGCTCAGCTGTTGAAGATCAAGCTCCATTTGGCTGCAAAAACTTTTCAGACATTGCTTAGCAAAACATACTTTATTTTTATAAAGGCATCTGGCATTTCTGGACACAACATTCTCTGCTAAATCTAACTGCCAGTTTCTTTTACTGGTGTTTTTATTGTCTTTTAAGACTTGCTAAGCTGCTGCCTAGCCTTGATTTATGTCAGTAATGAAAACCAGTGGTTTGCAGCAACGTATAATCAGTTACTTTTTCATACATACCATGACTATCCATTATCTATCTTAACTTACTCCCATCATAGATTTCTGCAGCAGCAAGTCTCCTGAAGGGTCTCTTTTCGAGCAGGTGTCGCCTTTGCAATTTTATCCTTGTTAACAATTAACCCATTTTTCACAGTTCTTTCTATAGGTAACAATAGGGTGCATGTTTCTCCTGTTCAGAGTTTTGTATATGTATGTCCAAGGAAGGAAAAAGGACACGCTCCAATTTTTAAATGTGTTATATGTTGTACTTTAGCTCACTGCAAACAAGGAATGATCTTGTAAATTCTGTACCCTGTATGCAAGGAGGAATGAAAAGAAAAAGATAAAAATCACTTATTCTGTAGGATGGTGCTTAATGATAGATCTTTTCATGCAGAAGCATAGTTCTTTTGGTAATAAGACTGCAGTCTCTTTTTTCCTTTGATCTTCATAAAAAAATTAAGAACTCTGATGAATCAGTGTTGCATAAATTAAATTATATAGTGGTAAGTAACATTAAGCAAATTGTATTTAGTTGGAGGTTTTTTTATATGCTTGTGAAAATTAGACTGTAACTCAGGTCCTTTGTAATTATTTTAGATGTTTATACCATTCATATCCAGAAAATACAGAAGTCCTGCAAGATTTGTGTGTCTGTTTAGTTGCCTATACATAAAACACTGTGACTTCCTGGCATTTGGAATGGGTGACTCAGGATTTCAAATCACAAGGTTAGCATAAAAACCTGTACATTTAAGAGGCTTTTTTTTTTTTTTGATCACAGCCCTCATAAAGCACCTCTTGAGAGATGTATGCCAGACTAGTGCATTGCTGGGTCTGTCTTATACTCCTAGACTTCCCAAGGCTGCTCTTGCTTGTTTTCCTATGTTTGATGATCAACCTTTCAAAAGAGCTTTTTGAATCCTGTGTTGTTTCATCACTGCTTAAAGGAGTGGATCTTCATGGTCTGGCTGCATGTTTCATTATTGCCCAACACCTTCCCCCTAGGTTCTTGCCTCCTTGTGCCCTTCACCTCTCAGAAGTTGTGCTTTATCTTGCAGCCCTCTGGGGACCCATAGGCTGGAGCCTGAAACACTTGCAAAGTCTTTTGTCTCCAGTTATTACAAGAAACCATGATAGGAGTATTCTCGTGCAATTCTCTATTTCAGTATCCTCAGCACTCTTGAGCTTTCTCAGGGCTAAGGTCAGTCTGCTGTTAGGACATGCGTCTTATTTTTTTTCTGTGGTTGCAGTCTGAGTCATGAAGCAAGCCTGTGAACCTTACCTATTTTCTGATCTGAACTTCCTTAAAATTAGCTTATGAGACTACTAGACTAAACTTCATGTGATAGCCATGTGCCCAGCATGCTTGTTGAATAGCTGAGATACTTCATCAGGACACTGCTTAACTATCACTTACCTGAAATTCACACCCGAAAACTTGACCGGTCCTGGATGTCAGTGGATTTACTAACAGAGGATCTATTTCAAGTGACTGGCAAGTCTTGGAGTACTCTTGTATGAACAGCTTCAGTTGGGCTCAAGCCTGTATCATACCCTTTGCGTTGTGCCTCTGTGCACGCCCACTATTCTTGCATGCTCTGAATTAGGCAAGGCAGGTAAGGAAATAATGAATTGAAGCTGCTGCTTAGGTTATTGTATTCTGAGTTCAGTTTTCTGACTTCTCACTGGAAGTGCACAGAAGCATTTGCTTGGTGCAACAGCAGCGGGGAAAGTAGTTTGAGGAGATGATGGGCTGCCAGCTGAGCCCAGGGAGGAGGGACTGTGCACATTCAGTGTACACCATTAAGCATATTAGCAGGCACATTGGGAATAGCTGGGGAGAACAAAATCACCCAACAGTAAAGCTGCATTCCTAGTCCTGTCTGATACCAACTGGAGAAAGTTCTATTAGTATCACCATATGTTATATGTTATTGGTTTCAAAAGCACACTTTAAAATGAGGTTAAAAATAAACCTGTGGGAAATAAAAGGTATCAAGAATATTTTAATGACCTTCCTAAAGCCTTTGTTTTCTTTTGTGTAATTCACCTTTCTTTCTTAGAACTTGGTAAACTCCCTGGATTTGTTCTTGGGTTTTTTGTTTGGTTTGGTTGTTGGTTTTGGGTTTTTTTTCCTTCTTTTTTTTCCTTAATTAGGTGAAAACTGCCTTCAAAATCTATTATTGTTTGCTGAAGTATTTTATCTTGAGAGTACTTTAAAAGTCATGATCAGCAGATTGCCAGGGACAATCAATCAAGGACAATCAAGGACAAAAACGCCAACCAGCCAGCCTTTTCTGATAAAGAACCTTATCTATACTTCAGCTTTCTCTTTTCCAGCTCAGATAACTCACTGCTCAGCTGAGTCATCCTCCAGCGCAGCTCATTACCAAGCTGCAACTCGCATATACCCGTAAATCACTCCACCAGCTGCTTCCTGGCCAGGACTTGCTTTGGATACAAATTTTCAGTTTCTTTCCCTGAAGTTGCATTTTGCATGTGTTTCGTTGCTTGAAATCTCATTCATGTTATAGGTCTATGTTAGAGTTTACATGAACATCAGAAAGCTGGTGATTTTTCATTGCCGAAGCTGGAAACCAAGCCAAGTGGGAGGTTAGCAATACTTTTTCTCACCATTCCCATCTACTGTCCCATTCAAATGCAGGAATAAAGGCATGGGTGGGGAGAGGCAAACAAAACCCAGAAACGATCATCCTGCATCTGGTCCTCTAGAGAATGGAGGTGCTTTGTCAATTTTATTGAAAACGTAGTGTCATTAATTGTTATTGTTGGGGAAAGTTCAAATTTCATCAGCTGGTGGACTAGGACAATACAGTGCTTCTGTTAAGGCTGCTTTGCTCTGCTTCTCTAATGCTGTTCATAAACTCTCAGTACCACACTGGGAAATAATATTCAACTAAACGTGGGCCAAATAACTGGTTCGATGGTGACGCTCAGCATAACCTTGAGATAAATAGCAGGATGTGCAGCACTTTGCTTACAGCACAGTCTGTTTCACAAACTGTGGAACAAGTTTTCACATCTTTTCAGTAGAGATAAGTGGCTACGTGGACTTATTTTAAAATATTTAAGGATTTTAAACCAAAGAACAGTTGAGAGAGTGATAAACAGTGATCCAAATCTTTGAACTGAAATTTGAATTTAATTTCTTTTAAAACTCTTTCTTACACGGCTACACCCCACGTTTTTGTTTTTTTTTTTTTTCCTCCAAGGACTGGCAGGGGCTGGGGGAAAGCAGCACAACCTTGAAAAAGGTTTTCTTAAGTCAGTCAGACTTTGGAGGACTGTTTTTGCTGTTCTTGCTGTTGTTATCTGAGAATGCAGAAAATTGCAAATTGTCACAAAGCTCAGATGTAGATACAAACCCTCTCATAGTTTTCAACTAGTAAGATAGATAGCAGACTATGGTGTCCTACTTCACTCTTCTTCAAGCCACCTTGCAAGGTGTTTCTTTAGCTGACTTTAGTACTCTAGAGAAGCAGATGTTGTACCAAAAGGGCTACTAGCTTTAAAGCAAACTTGGCAAAAATGTTTTGAACAAAACCATAAATACATGGCAGCAGTGCTGCCAAAGTATTGAGATGTGTTGTATGCCCAGATTTGGCTTCATCTGTTTGGTGTGTGTTTACAATCTGTGGATTTCATTTGTATTCTGCAAGGAGCTCCTTCATTTCAGTGGACTGCTGATGGTCCAAGGCTGTCAGTTAACCTTGAGACAACGCATTGATAGCTGAAAGAAAGGAAAATATATATCTAGCTCAAAAGGAAAAGCATGTTAACATAAAAAGAAATGAAAGTTGACTCTGAAAGCTGCATAGCTGAAATCTTTTAATGCAGGAGAGTAGTAGGTATTATTTTCATCAAAATTAATATCTCTGGAAAAATACATTCTCTTTAGTCTTGCTCTTCTGGGTTGGCAGTGTTTCAGAATTTTGACATTGTAAAAGAGTATGAAGTGTACACAGCTAGAGTGGCATAAACCAGCTTTTTATATAATAGGAATTGGTTATATATATTTTTTTTCTTTACAATTTTTTTTTTTACTGGACAGAGAAGATACTATTAGTTCTAAGAAACCAAGGCCCTATTTCCTTGAAATCAATGGTAAAAATCTCACTTGACCTTCAGGGGGATTAATATGTCGCCTCTTGTTTGAGACTATCCCAAGGAAAGACCAGCACTCGACTATCTCTTTCTCTCTCTCTTGCTAATTTCTAATATTATGATCTGCCATGCATGTCATGGAAGATCTGCACTCAACATCTTTTGTTTCTCACAGCAATTTATCTTCTTTGTAACAAAGCTCTGATCTTGGTTTGACGTTGCTGGGAATTCTTGCTAATGGTAAATGCCAACATACACAACAGGACAGCAAACCAATATTGTAACATGACAGCATGGATTTTCCATGGGTTCAATATGACAGAGTCCTGTAGTCTAGGACATCTTAGAAAAATGTACAATGCCCTTAGTTTGAAACAGCCCAACGGAAATGTGTGATTTCTGTTCCTTTGCTCCCCCAGAAATCCATCCATCTTTTGCTACTTTAGACAGACTTCAACAGTTTTGAACTGTACTTAAAACTAGCCTTGTTTGGTTTTTTGCTTTTTATGCTTCAGCTGTTTCAGGACATTGCCTTTATTTATGTGTTCTTCACTTATCGTTCTTAGCTGAATACTTTTTCTTGTAAAGCTCCTTGTTTCTGGGTCTCTAACTTCAATGCAAATGTATATGTGACAATGGAAGTTGAATGTGATTTACCTTAATTTGTTTTGAAATATTTTCAGTAGTGTATTGACAGTCTTTGCTATTGATGCGATTAGTAGGACTGGAGTTCTACATACAACTCACATAATGATGTTGTATTTGGTAACTCTTGTCGTTTCATAGGGCAGAAACCTTGCTCTTCTTTATGACGGTTGGGTGGGTTGTTTTGTTTTGAGTTTCTCTTTTATTTGTATAAATTCCTACTGAAAGACCCCTGAGCCTAAAGCCTTTTGTAAAACAGAAGCTTTCTATTTTAAAGAAACAATCACACAAGTTTTTCAGTAAAGGATGGTTTAATTATTCCTCAAGAAAATAATTTATCACTCAAGATCTTATGTTTCTTGGCATCTAAAAGAAATTGTATAGAGCACATTAAAGGATATATCTTTATTCTTTTTTAAACTAAGGCTGTGTAGATTTCAAATCAGATACTGGAAAGTCATTGAGAAAGGTCTTGTCCTGAAAAATGTTCACAAAGAGGAGTTACTAAGCTATGCTGGTTCCTTGCATGCACTTTTGCTTGTGGCCTCGTCCCTGGGAACTGCATGGGTCAGTGAACACCTCTCAGATTTCTTTTGCTGGTATCTCTGACAGCCTTACATTGGGAAACCCTGTTGTCAGTTAGCAGTCCTTCTGAGCCTGGGACACTGCATGATTTGATGCTTTCAGCTTGGTACTGAATCAGGTTGTGCACAAAATACTCAACTAGACATTGATGTGCAGTGAGTAAATCCTCACAGTGGCTTTGGGGTTTGACAGGGCTCCTAGCACCTGAGCCTCTCTGATTTGGTTGCTCCTGAACACTTACTGTTGTTGTTTGAGGATCTGCCCTTGAAGTGCCACAACAAAAGCCTCTTGGAGAGAATGGGCAATACTTCAATATGATCACACTCAGCCACAAAGACTAAGTGCACAAATATGTGTTATTAACGAAATAGATTCTAATGTCTCTAAAATACCAAACCCTCTTTGGGCAACCACTCCTTTTTTTTAGCGCACGGATTTTTGATGTGATAAATCCTGACAGCTCTTGCAGAGTGATTATAGCCTAGTACAAAACCGAATGCTTTTATGCCAAGACTCCAAAGACTCAGGGCACCAAAAGACTTGGGATGACTTTCTATTAAATATGGTAGTGGCACATGTACTTTAAAAATATGACGTTTCCTTTGAAACTCCTCTAGCACATATACAGAAGGCACAGTTCTAAATGTGACTATGCAGTCAGGATATTTTTTCTCTTAGCAGTGCAGTCTGTATTCTACGAAAATAATAGCTGGTATTAGAGCCAATCTTTTCAAAGTTGTTTTCAATTTCAAAACTTTTAAAATATTCTAGGTTGCTTTAGCATGCATTGTACCTGTTTTACAGTTACGAAGGCTGAAGTACAAGCTGGATGGTTTGTCTGAGATCACAGAATATAGCAGTGGTAAACCTAGGGTAAGAGCAATGGTGTTAAAACCTGTTGTTTTATAGCTTACTTAATGCATGTTTTCCTGTGTTGCTGTAACTAGAGGTTAAAGTGCAAAAAATGCTTGTTTGTTTCAGAGATGCAGGACTACAGAAGCAGTATTTAAAACTAACGCGTATTTTTATTACTCTGATTTGATTTTGTACTGATGTCAAACCAAATTGCATGGTTATTTCCCTCACCACCCCCCTGAAAAAAAAGATGGCTAGAGTGTTGAGTAAAATGTTGTTGAGATCACTCAAAAGAGACATGACTGAAACTGTTTGGAAATAGGAAAACAGAAAAGTTGAAACAACTAATCCTTTTGTGTAGCTTTGCAAATAGAGCCCTCATGAGCTGAGAAAGGATTGTGGGATTGGGGGAAGGGAAGCAGCATTTCAGTAAGCAGCTAGGACAAAAGTGTTTCAGCAGAAGATGATTTTGGGGAGTAGCTGTTTGATGAAGTGCTATTTCACTAGCACCTTCAAGCAAAACACCTGTAAGAATCAACCTCCTACAATAATCAAACCTGTCCCCCTGCCCTCCTTTTTTCTTTTTTTTTTTTTTTGATACTTTAATTACTCTTAAATGTAGGTCACTGGTTTTGGCAAATTTGGATGTGGGTTTTGTAACTTAAAAATTCTGCACAGCTTGCTCACCAGGCTGCACTGAGTTCACTTGAGTGCATGGAGGAGTTGGATAGTCCAGCAGATCTGAGGAGGGGCAGGAGGAAATGTCCTGATGTGGCAAACCCGAGGGAAGTGTGGATGGTGTTCCAGCTGGCCTGCTGCTACTGAAGGCAACTTAGAGCAGCTGAAATGCTGTTCTCGGCTTTTCTGCTTGTGTCAAGAAATTGAGATGTTTCTGTTGTTTTTTCTATACCTGACAGTTTGGGAGGTCAGCATAGAGTGCTGCTGTGCTAGTGCTATGTTCAGATGCACAGGTTTGCAGCAACAAATCTCCTTGTTGCACATATAGTTCTTGATGCTGTCTTTATGCCTGACATCAGCACTATGCATGAGAATGGGAGCTGCCACTCTCTGAATTTTCTGATCTTTATGTAATTAAATTATTTGTCGTGATATTGTATTAGCTGTGGCAGGCAGGCATAGCCTTGAATGCATAAGGATCTCTTGTCAGGTCACTGCATACTGTAGAGTGTGGGTCTCCAGGATACTTACGCCATCAGGATGTAGGTTTTTCTGGAGTACAGTAAAAAATTGGATTAATACGTTGGGATCATGCCACTAAGCTGGTGCTGAAAAGGCCACTTGTTTTTCCTCCATCCCAAAAGGGTTAGGCTTTTCTAATTTAAATATTTTCTGATTTAAAATTAATGGCTTGTCTAGATTATTTTCCATCTTTTATATCAGAGTTTAGCAAAAGAATATAATAGGTTTTTTTCTGTTAGAATGGTGGTTTCGTGCTCACACCTCAAGAATGGGATACAAGTAGGGATGGGCAGGCATGCACTGTCTGTACATGTTACACCATCCAGCTTTTCAGGAGCCCTGCTATCCCCCTACGGGAGGGTGGGTGTTTAGCAGTAGCTGTGTCAGCTGCTAGGAGCTGCTGGGCGTGCTTGTGAGCCCACGGCTATTTCAGCAGAATTGACATAATTCTTATGAAGCTGCAGTAGTCATGTTTTGGGAATAGTAACTTGCAAATAGCTTTTTGCTAGAGACCATGACTACTAACTGGTAGCTTTGTGATACAAATTCAGAAAATACCTCCTTGCAAAAGACTTCTTGGAAGCTCATCCAAAAGATTGTGAAAGAGTTTTATTACCCTTTCCAATATTATCAAACATGTTTGGCTCCAGGAGACAATTTCTGTTCTTCACTTGCACTTTAAGCTGTAACATTCTTTTGGGGTCTGACATGAAAGCTGGGTTTCTGCTTTATCAAGCTCATGTAAAGCATGAGGGCACAGCCATAGCAGGGATAGCCTTTGGCTATTAAAACCCAAGTACACTTGTTTGTTTGGCTTTGCCAAAGCTATATACAATAGCTTTCTCAGCGTATGTAACCTGAAGGGGCTTTCCTACATCATGCTGGGTACTGTTTTGATTTGGAAGGAATAGAAACATCAACATGCCTTCTAATTTCCTCTGCTCTGGTTTCTTTAATATAATTAGCTTACTAAGCAGTAGAAGATAGGGTCATTAGCAGCAACTCCATTCTCTGTCTTGACACGTTAGCTGCCCACTTTTGTTTCAAAATAATCCTTAAAAATCCAGTTCATTTTTTAAGTGTAGCAACTATAAGGAGCACTTTCAAATTTGTGTTTTTCTTACTTTTTTTGGCATTGGTGCTCCATCTGAGTCCAGAGAAACTCAGGTGGTGACTGCTTTTGTGCAGGATATTGTTCTCTTGGAGACCTGTGATATTGTTTACATACAACGGTATGTAAAGAGGGAAATATGGGGTAGATTCTTAAAAAATCTTAGGGTATCAGGAGTGATTGGCTCCAGCTCCTAGAGCCTCACTGAATGAAATGAATGAAAAATGAGGTAATGGCACTATATGAGAAACATCTGGAAATGAACACCTGTGTGATTTGACCCTCCATTGTGTCAAACAAGAGAGAGAGAGATTAGTTGGTAATTTGTATGAAAGTAAGCACAACTGGGCCCAGACTACATGGGGGTTTGATTATTGGAATAACCAGGCTTTTTCTACCTAATTTTCCTTACTGATCCCTGCAACTGCACCCAGCATTTTGGGGAATGGATTTTGTTTCCAATCAGATTTTTCTTTCTGCATATGCTTTTCAATGCTTTTTCTTTCACAACCAAAAAGCACCTGAAAGATAAAAGAAAAAATACCAGTTAGGACTTGTCAAATACCTTTTCCATTCCGTCAGATGTTTTATGAACTGAACTATCTACGTAACTGAATTAATTTTCATTATAAATACAGCAGTTGTGTTTAGCTGGGAAATACTGTGGTTAAAATGACTCATGTATAACTTACAGAACTATTCCACAGTAAACATTTATTTTGTGTATAAGATAAATCCCAAAGGCAGAGTTCCCACTTCAGTCTCTGTCTAGAATTTCAGACAGATTGTCTACTTCAAAATCAGAAGAAACCATTTGAGTCCCCTACCTTTTTAAAATACTTCTATTTTGATAACAGCCACCTTATAATGGAGTTTCTGGACTTTCTGGCATCATCTTTTCTGTTTAAGGTAGAAATTAACACCTCCAAGTAATTTTATTTATTTTTTCTAACCAAATAATAATAGAAACATTTACGTCTTCTATATTACAAACATTTGCTGAAAATGCCATCTTTATGTAATTAAACAGAGAAATTCCTTGGCATTGTATATTAGGGGACAAAAGGATGTATTATATGTCTTCTTATTTTGAAGGTACTTACGTAGTGCTGTCTGTATGCTGTGAATTAAAGAATGCCTTCTTGTTTCTGTTATAGAACTTAAGGGCAAATACACAGGAAAAAAATTATAAAGAAAAACTCAGTCTAAACTGGAAGCGTGGAGTGTGGTGTTTTTTAAAATTGATGTAAATTGATGCATAATAGTAGTATAGTTGTCACAAGTAAGGTCTGAACCTGGCTATCTTGCTTCATTACTCACCTCCGATAGGAAGTCCAGAATGCTGTAGCTATATATTAATGGATGCCTTTTTTTTTTTAAATGACTAAAGCTTTTGTTCTACATTATGAAAGCTTATATTGTCTTGCATTGAAAACGGTGGTGACTATTGTCATTTTCCTGCTCTTATCTATGCAAAACATTGATTTTGCAAGCAATGATCCTTTTGCACATGTAGGAAACACAACCAGACTCTTAGTAACTATCTTCTTACTTTTTTTCCCCCATGACAAATATAGTGCAGATTTACAGCAGTGTTTTACTGACTGATGAAAGCAAATTTTTTCCTAGGAATTGTGTATTTTCCTATCCTGGCAGCTACTGCCCTTGTTCTTTAATCTCTTCTTACAAATTAAGGTAACATTTCATCTTCATTAGATTAATATAATCTGTATATCTCCAGGGTTGGAACCACATGTGGCTGCACTGAACTTCTGCAGTACTTTTCACCTAAAACAAGGTCAAGGCTAGGATTTCTGCAAGATCTTTAACACGATGCTTAAGAAGGCTTTTCTAAAAACTGTGGTGGGAATCTCCCTAGGAATTACAATATGAGTGAGGAAGAGACAGGCTAGAAATAATGTAAATATTTGTAAGCATACACATGCTTACACAGCTAATGGTTAAACAAAGAAAATTAATAACAAGAGACTTAGAGAGAAAGCATATATTTGCAATTTGCTGTGATATTTAAGGTATAAATGCAGAAATAGTGACAGTGTAATGGAATTCTGAAGGTCCTTTGACCCCATTTCCTTTAGTCTTTCAAAGTTGCCTCCTTGTCTTGCAAAAGCTGAGAGGAGCACTGCTGTAGTGAAGGAGCTGCTGATGAAGTGAAGGATGGTGTTGTGTGGTGAGAGAAGAGGGCCATTCTCTACCCTTGGTCTGGGCAGTGTCTGGTTCACGTCTGCTGAGATGCCTTAAGCACTATCCTTCTGCAGATCTAGTAGGGATGCCAGTGAATCTGTCGTACGGAAAAGATGGGAATGACCGACTATTCACCTCTTCCTAGTGTGTGTTGCATGCAGCAATTGATGTGAACTCCTAGTCCATAATGTGGATTCTTGCAATGCTTTCTTGCTACTACAATTCGTTTTTTCCTTTGAGTTAGGTAGGGAGATGTAAACTACTTCTGTCATACATACTTATATTAGAACAGCTTTCATGTTTCAAAATTTTTCATCCAAAAATAAGTATTTTACTTGAGCATCGGGATAAAGCTGCTTTTCAGAATTCCCAGACATCCTCTAATTTTATTCCAGCAGTAGCAAGAGGAAGTATTCTCTTATTCTTCTTCACAGATTTGTAGAATGCAGGTATCAGGCAGATATGTGATAATGAGTTACAGTAGTCTGACTCCGACATTGCTGATAGTTTGGTACAATTAAGTCAGGCCTAATCTTAAAATAGGCCTAAATCCTGCATAAATATAGCATTAGGACTGCAATGAGTAATTCCTGCTTTTTAAAAACAGTAATTGAATGCACAAATATTAAAGGCAAACCACATGGGGGCCCAGTACGTAAGATTTCTAATCTACTTAACAGGATCATTTTATATGGCTAGATTAAATTAGAAAAGATAAATACATTCAGTTTTCTCAGTGGAGAACCTGTACATACTTTGTATTCAGTGTAACTCATAGGGTGTAATTTTAAACATTCACTGTAGCAGTGATTTGAATTTTTTTGACCCTCCCAAAAATGAATTTATTGCATTAATAAAAGCTGTGGAAGACCTGTCAAATCTTACAAGGCAGTTTGACATTTTTCACTCTAAGATGTCTGCCTTTCTCTTTCTTTCCATCCTCTGTCAGGACTGAAGGGAAATGTGTATTTCTGCCTTCCTTCTCTCATCCCCATATTCCTGCACTTACTTAAGCTGCTAGTGAAGGGCTGGGAAGGTGGGGTTAGCAGTGTTCTAAAGAGCAGCTGCTGCAAGACACTCAGAGCTCATCTGTCAATGTCCAGAAATTTGTAGAGAATATTTGCTTGTCATGACCTGTCTGGCTGTTGGGTTAGATTTGAGTCCAGGAGATGGTAAGAAGGTCCCCAAAACTCTCATACAGATTTAGATTCTAGGTTTGCCTGATCTGGGTTGATGCTCTGGTCTAAAGTGGAAACTTGTTTGCAAAATTTCTGTATGATTACCCATTTGTCTATAATATACGAGTAGAGTGAGACCATGCTATTAATCATCTAGGACTGCAAATACTAAGGCACTTATGAGTAGAGTGAGACCATGCTATTAATCATCCAGGACTGCAAATACTAAGGCACTGAGGACCTATTTAACATGATGGTATTACTAGACTGTAGCTTTGTCTGACCTGTTGTTAAGGTTGGATCAAGTGATATGTATTGCTAAAGCCAGAAGCTAGATGATCGAGCAACATTTCCTGAGATGGTTGTAATTTATGCAAGGAACTAACCATATACGGTGGTTTATTATCAGCATAGAAAAAACTGACCAGAAAAGTTTGCTGTAAATCTCAGCTTAAATTTTGTGCGTGGTTTATAAAGGTCATTGTGCCCAAGGCTCCTTATTTTCCACTTAATCAACTACCACTTCCATGGCCCAGTTGCATTTCAGCAAACATCCTTTCATTGTGATGTGACACACCCAGTGAATTTGCACAATGCGTGCTTGAAGGAAGCCCTGATCTTTTTACATGTGAGGACAATGATTCAAGTGTTTAAAATTATCTGAATGTTCTGCATATCAATTCAGCATTGTTGTAATGCCTGAGTCTTTCTAAATGTGAAATTAGTAGATTTAAGACCCAGAGCTCCCCTGGAGTGTCCCCATAGATAGATTGTAGGTCACAATAACATGAGACAACCTAATTACCATAGTCATTGAAGGAAGTGAATGCACAGTAGGCAGTGGATTATGAATGCTCAGTTCCAAGGAATCCATTCCCTGAATGCTTGCTGCTGGGTCCTTCGCAGGCATGTAGGGTTTTTTACCTGTTTAGGCACAGATTTGTTGTACAACCGTTTTGACAATATTATTACTTTAAAGTATCTGCAAAGCTGTGAAAAATTAATCAGCAAATACAAAATATATTTATGCAAATGCCTAATTATTTTTTGTCTTTTCATGCTGAATTGAGGCAGGCAGTGGGGGGGGAGGGGGGGGGGGGG
>VZTF01004507.1:886929-925907 GCA_013397755.1 Cnemophilus loriae
GGGAGGGGGGTGTTGGAATCTGCTGATTCTAGTTTAGATTGTCGTGCATGACTCCTCTGTCCCATTTACATTTGTTTTGGTTTTTATATGACATTGCAAATGTGGGGATGGTACCAGTCAGAAAATCAGCAAAACTTGAGGAACTTAGATTTTAACTGCATAGCTGAACACTTCTTTTTGCTCTCTTTTTTAAAACTTTTTTTTGGTTTGTTTATTAATGATAGTAGCTACAACACTTTTTCTATCATTTAAAAAATGGGATCCTGCTTCAAGCTGGGGGACAGGCACCTTTTCAAAAACAGTACACAAACTCAGGTTCACTTAGAGAACTACTTTTCAGTGTAGTTGCTCTCTAGAAATGTTGTTGTGTTCTCTGTTTATTGTCTACATTACTGATTTCTAAAACTGGACATAGCAACTGTCTTACTCTCCAATGATAACTGATGTTGAAGTGCTCATTTTTCTCTTTATTTTAAAGTTTGAAAATTTAGAAATTCATGGGCGGGTTATGCTTGGCAGCACCCAAGTCAGATGGTCCACATCCTTTCTACAATACAGTCCAAGCTTTCTTCTTGTCATAACATGAGCATGTATGTGAGCACTTACAGCTCAGCTTCAGAAGGACCAATTTATGTCATCTGGAGAGAGGGTTAAACGAAAGGAGAATAAAGCAGATTTTTGTGTCACCGTATTGGGTGAATATTGCTAGAAAATCTTCAATGTAGATGGTGCCCTAGAGAATGTAAGTGTAAGTCAGTCTCCATCTACACTCGTTCCCCTATAGCTCCGGCGGCTGAGTTGGGCAGGCTTGGCAGTAAGCTGTTTATGGAAAACTTAATACCTTGAAAGCTTTCATCTTAAATTGGTTTGGTTACAGAACTGACTGGGACAAGAAGCTGGAAATGTTAATTTTGTTTTGTCATCTACCATTTCACCCCTTTCAAATCCTGCATTGAAATAGTTATACAGAGCCTGGTCTAAGTACCTGCATTTTTGTGGGTCACAAAATAACAACAGCCCTGACTGACAGAATTTGGTTCCAAATACCACTGGCCAGCACTGTGATTCGTTTCACTTCTACGGCAGGACAAGGGCAGCCTACCTACACTTACCAAATGGAAATTGTTTCCACTTTGTATTTACTTTAAAATATAATTTCAGAACACTGCATCCTAATAAATAATCTACTCTTAAAGCAGTGAAAATATTCTATTTAGTGCTGTTTGGTTTTTTTTTAATAATCTGATTTACTAGTTAGTAGTATTTTAACTCCTAGTATTAATCATCATTTTGGTGAGGGCACAATCTTCAGATAAATGATTTTGTTAGAGTAAGAATTTATTGATTTAAGAATAGACCTAACACATATAGTACAATAACACTGCAGGGATGGTATGTCTTCAGTATATACAGGTGCTTAAATATGCAGACAGATTAAAAAAGTACATTTTACAACGTGCCTGATTGTTTGAGCATCTAACTTTAATTTCAAGTTTTAAACCTTGTTTTCGGTGGTAATTAAGCTCTTTCCCTGTTTCAGTCTCAAAGAAAATCTCCGACAAACATATCTGCTCATGTAGGCACATAAGGATCCTTGAAAATACCATTTTTTCTGAGGACACATCTTCACAAGGAAGCTGTTGCTGATGGTGTGTTTACCATCATGAGTCTCATTGAACTGATTTTTGAATACAGCTTCACAGGTTGTGGCAAGAGAGCTAGAAATAATTTTGTTCCATTACAAAATTTTCCCACATCAACTATGCTTAATGTTTCCCATCTGTGTGATAAAAAAGGTCAATTCCTCAAACTAGGTCTTAAAGAAAGAAATCAAAACATATATTTCGGGACTTCAAGGTAGATCTCTATATTTTTGAGACTGCTGAGCTACAAAACTGCATCTGTTCTGTAAGACTGAGAGGATATTTGAGGCAGGGAATGAAGTAGGAATATTTTCATCTTGAAGTCAGCACTTCGGGTCCTGCCTGGGGTAGTTGGTAGTGCCCCTGTATCAGTGGGTGAGGACCTGAGCTGGTTTTCTGAGGGCTCTGAAAAACAAGATGGGCCACTCCCTGCTCAGCCCCGGCCCTTGGGGACAAAGCTGTCATTATTTGATGGAGATTTAATGGCCCTTTATGAAATGAAAGTTGTGAAGGCCTGTGGCTGTAGTCTTTGCTTTCACTGCATGTTAACCACGGGGTGAGTAATTGAATGCTCATCCGTGTGTGATCATCTGCACTGCCACAAGCTCATTATCAGCATTAATGTGCTGAAGTCACCCGAGGTTCCGTAATGGTGCTGCATGTGGCCACCGCAAGAAACGCTGCTGTCTTTGTCCTTGTCCCAAGACGCCAGCCAGCAGTTCCTAGTAGCTGTTGGAAAATCTCAGTTTATAGAATTACTATAATTCCTTTCTGTGCTTGTAAAGCTGCAAGCTAGAATCCAAAATCTGCCAAGAACTTGCATGCTTGCATGACCTGGCAGCTGCCTGCTGGTTGGATGCTGTGGCTCTAATTTTATTTCATTTAGGGTGAGGGCTGGGTGCAGCTGGTTAAGCATTGCATACAATGAGACTACAGAGAAAGAGCAGAGGAATAAAAACCAGAATACTTCATGTGTTATACCAGGTCTGTGGAAGAACGGTGTCTAGGGGCTTCATATTGTATCATGACATCAGGAGGTACTTGGTTATCCCATTTCTGCCACATTTTCTTCGGGGTTTCCCGTGAAACTCCAAGAGCTGTATCTGCTTTCTCCCATGGTGCTAGCAAAGGTGTGTAAGTGGGTGAACACACCTAGTATCAACAGTGAAAACCAGTAGTGAAGACAAAAAGGTGTGGGGTAAAGTGTGGGGCTGCCATGGGGAGAGGCAGCCTCTCCCACGTCTGTGAGGACAGGTAGTCTAGAAGGTGCTCTTGGGAGTTCAGAAAAACTTTTACTGATGTTTTCTATTGTGTTCTGGATCTCTACAAAACCCAGTCATACTTGCTACTCGGGGACATCAATGATTTCTGAGAAGAGATCAACTGACCCACTTTGCTGAGCAATTTCTTGAATGTCTTCATAGCATCACTCCTTGATACCATGTTGGAGATCCTGTGACACAATTCCTATACCACCAGTTTCCTGACAGTGGTATTTTTGTCCTTGTGGCCCATGCCACTCCTTAATAAGGCTACTTATCTCTCCCAGAAGCACCCATAAACATACTCTGCTAAATGCAGTAGTGGGAGGAAGGAGAGACTTTGCAGCTGGAATGGGAATTGGAAATTCAGAACATGTCCTCTTCTGCAGCCCAGGGGAGCACTGGCTGCTGAAAGAGGATTGATCAGTGTCAAAGGTGAATGAGAGGATGGAGAAGACAGACCAACTTTTTTTACATATTTACACATTTATTTGGAAAGGTAGGGAAAAAGATGTTAGCAGCTATTTCAGGCAGCTTTTTTGGGTAAATGACAAAGCATTTCGGTGTGCAGGAAACAACTGCTTCCCCTCTAGAGTTTTTCGGCACTTGAAAGGAAACAAGTCAACTCCAAACCTCTGAAGAGGGAAGCTGTTACAGAGACTGATTATTCACCCTCCAAAGCTTTTTACAAGTTTCTCTTGCATCAGACAGAATGATGATTCTTCTACATCCCAGTAATATTATTGTGTCTCGTTTGCAAGAGATAACCTCCATGACAATGGATAGTACTGGAGTTTTATATAATTAATATATGCTACCAGGAACATTCCAGGTGGAATATTCCATGTAATTCAGTCCCCAAAATAGCTAATAAAGTGGCAAAATAATGAAGAATATTTATTGCAGATTCATGAGGAGATTTGAAACTCCACTTATGCTTCAGAAAACAAGAGAATGTTTTTAGAATGTTGTTCTGTTTTAGAAACAAGTTTCCTCTAAATCATTATTAAGTTGAGGGTTTTGGTTGTTTGTCTGTTGGTTTACAAGGACCCTTGGCTCAGATGCATGTTTAGTGCATAGGTAGTGTGATGATTGTGGTTATGTGCATGTTCTTACAGCCAGACTGCTATATTAATGCAAACCCTTCCTGACCTCAGAGATGGTCTGTGCAAACTTAGGGAGGAGGCTTTTTGTAAGTCAGCAGGTCAGGGACTTCTCTGATGCAGAAATGGGGGTCAGAATATCAAATATGAAGTTGTATTTATTGAGTAAGGCTAGAGGACAGAGATGCAAAAACCTGAGGGTGAGGCACTGCTGTGCAAGTGCAATTTCCTTTATATGTAACAGGATGGGTTGAACAGCAAGAAAATTCACTTTGTCAAATCCTCACACTGCCTAGTTTCACAGCTTGCTGTGGCTGTAACATGGACCTTGCTAAGTCAGCAGGAATTGTATGCCTGGATAAGGTAGCTCCTGTGCTGAAATCAGTGATTGGATGGATGGCTAGAAATAGACCAATTACAAGGCTGAGTTTGGCCTTTTAAAGAAGTCAAAGCAGAGGCATTTGGTTTCACTCTTGTATTTATTAATAGCTATCTAATGGTGCAGCACAGTTCGACAGTGCAGCCCAGGGTCGGTAGGGATTGCCTGCATGCTTTTACCAGCTGTCAGTGCGGCAACTGTGGGGTCTCGGCTGGAGCACCCAATTCCTGTGGGTTCCCCCCGTCCCAGCTGGTGTAGCTGGCAGGAGTTAGAGAGGAGCAGTTCCTCTGCTCAGAAGAGACTGCTGTCACCTGTTAGCCACAAACAGGGCACCTAGCAATGAGGATGGGAATTGAGAAATAGCAACTCTTACTTGGCTTTCATTTTCCAGGCATCACGGCTGCTCAGTCTTGTCTGTACTGCTCTCCTTTTCCTTTATCCCATGTCCCCACCCCTAACTTCGCATATCAAGAAGTCAGCATTTGAACTGGTTTCTGTTCCACTGCTCTCCTCCTGCCTTCCAGTATTTGGGGTATGTGGTGAACAGCCATGGTGCCGACAGCCCCAAATTCTTGCACTGGCACTGGAACATCAGAACTGAAGCATCAGGTGTTTTTTCATGTGCATTGCTCTCGTATGAGAGGAAAGACGAGTGTTGGGCACCCTGATGCAAAGACACAGGGTAGAGAAGGTCAGTAACATGCTGTTGGTATGTGCTGATGGTGGGGTGAATGCTGAGAGAAATTTCATGATGCACAGTTATTCAGTGGACTTCTGTACCTGCAGCGTCAGTCCCTACTTTTCTCCTGGATTCAGCTCACTCAGGGGCAAGAGGTGTCTTCAGGAGAGTCACCAGCCTGTCTGCCACCCCGGAGAGGCACAAACAAGGGGGAAATCTTCAATTGCACTAGTGAAAGAAGTGAAAATTCCCAGTAATTACTGTAGTAAAAGAGAGGAAAAGAAAGAGCTGGTGATCCCCTTTGGGAAGGGGTGTTTGTGTGGGAGGATGCAGAGCAGCTGCAAGGAAGAGGTTTCTCATATGATTAAAGGTCTGGGGTGAAAAGACCTTGTTTTCTCAGTTTGCTAGAAGAAAATGACAGTGTGGGAACCTCACCACTGCCTGTGATTAGGGGGTGATGCCTGTAAATGGATGCTGGCTAAGAAGCGAGAAGAGGAGAAATGGCTGCATGTCATCTCCCCTCTCCTTTCTCCACTGAGTGCCAGCTGGTGTCTTAACTTTATTTTTCAGTCATTCTGCTTAGTTTATTTCATGAGTTTCGTTAGCCAAGCCAGGAGAGTGTTCCTTTTTCAAGCATAGTTATGCAGAGAAGATCTGAGGTGGTCTGTTCTGGTTGTTCACAGCCTGGTGGGCTGTTGATGTGTTTTCTTTAACCTGCATTTGTGACTTTTAGTTTAAATATCAAGAGTCTAAGAACAAACAAAATGGAAATTAGCTTCAGTGCATTTCTTATTTTTGTTGTTTATATAAAAATTGAAGCCCTATGTAGCCCTAGTTCACAGTAAAGATAATGTGCTGCTTTATACTTTACAGTTCAGTTTTATGACATGTGAACACTGTAGTTGTAATTTATGCCTCTCAGAATTATAAAAAGGTTTTATTTATTACAACTCTCACTCTAGCTGCAGGTGAAATGCCTCTGAAACGAAGAGCAAGGATGAGATGTGATTTCTGAAAAATTCAGTTCTTGTTTTACAGTGGCATTTGGGATGCTCACAGTATTTCTGTGTGATCAGGACAGAAAACTAAGGAAACAATAAGCCAAGATCACTTACTTTTTTGCAATACAAGGTTTTTTTTTTTTTGTATAATGGCAAGAAAGCTCTTTTTAGAAGGTCTTCAAGTGGATTAATGTGACTTTCAAATGAAGTTGTGGAAACCAAAGGAGAATCATTCAGACACTATTCTAGAGAAATCAGATAACAAAAATGCAAAAATATTGTACTCCTGTAAATCCAAACTCAGTCAGATAACAGAATTCAATAAGGTTAAATTAGAGAGGCAGAAGGATGAATTGAGTTCTGATCAAAGAATTGTTCTATAATTGATAAGTGTAGGCAGCTGTTTTAATCCTAAAATAATGGGCCATCACTAACAGGTTAACATTTGAGGGGGTTTCATTGTAATGCCTGTTTGGAATAATAGTTGTTACGATATAATTTTATACTGCAGTTTCTGAGGCATAAGTATTTGTAGTTGCAACTGAGCAGTGGAGAACCAGGGCCCCTTTCATGCTTAGGTGATAAGCATATATGGTTCATGCACTCTTCAGCTCTGAAAAGGAGCCTGTGTAGTTCAAATATCAAAGGGCCAGCACTCTGCTCTGTTCAGAGGAGGTCATTCTGAGCCTCACTCATATCTAAAGAGCAACAATGGATATTAAGGAAATAAAGATAAATAACTGTATGTGTCTGGGCAAAAGAAAGATAGTAGCATAAACCAAAGTCCCAACTGAAAATGCTTTAAAATCCTCGTTTAAAGTTTCTGGTTGCCTGCTCATCACCCTGGCCACAGGCTGTGTTCCGCAGTAACTCAAGAGCCAGAAAAGGTGACTACAGAGTGGTAGTGTTGTGCTAGCTGAGGTATCCACATCTAGTGACACTGAGCACCTGCTTTGCGTAGTTTCCCACCAGATTCTTGTGTTCTGGGAAAGAGAAAGGAGAGGAAAGGGAGACACAACTGAGTATTTTCTGTGTTAGTATGAGTATGGCTCAAAAGATATGATGGACACGGTGCAGGAGTTGAGATTGCGTCTATATCATTCAGCACGTCAAACTGTTTATCTGAAAGGGGTGTTTTGGGCCATGTTTTCCAGAAGTCAGGCATTGTCACGCATCCACAGGCCTCGTTTGAGAGCTCTGAAGGCTTCATTTTGAACATGTTTGTTTTAAATAAGAAATAAGAAAATGAGTAAATTTCTATATTTAGAAGATGACTAGGCCCTCCATTTTCCATGTATTTGTTCATATGTCTAATTATATTTCAATGATCGCTTCCTTGACAGTTATTGGAAGTACTCCTGTAATAAAGTCAGCATATGTGCAGCTCCAAGAGTAGGGCTTAAATATAACTAAATTGTTTATTTCTCTTTCCAACTGTTTCATCATTCTTTAAGCTAAATAACAGAATTACTAGAAAAAAGTAAAATATTCAAGATACCAAGTTTTATGACAAAAATCACACCAGTTACTGCTTTATAAAGAGAAAAATGAAAGGAAGGGGAGAATAGGAGTAAGAGGGAAACTTAGCTAATGATTCAAAACCCTATAACCATATATTCCTGTCGCTGCTAGAATTTCATTCTTGCCAAATGTGCCCTTTTTGATTTTGACAAATGACATATTGGAGCAGGTTTTAGAAAACCAGGGTGGTTGTATGTTCCCTTTAAAGAAAGGACGTCTTATTTTTTTAGAAGTTCTAGAACTGCAGTTTTCAGGAAAATAAAATATTTGAAGCAACTAGTGAAAAAAAAAGCTTTTAAAAGTAGTACTTTCTGTTGCCTCTCCCCTAACTAATCTTTCTTGTTATTCTTTAGGAACATACAAGCGTCCTCTCTGTTTAGATCCACTCTTATTTCCACTAGCAATTTGTGGAAAAATCTTCAGGTTTTCTACAGTTAAAGACTACTTTCTGAGCTATAGATGTTAAAATAAAATCTTTATATACTTTTATACCTTTGAATAATGAATTTTCATTCTGCATAATGTATTTTTGAATGCTATGAAGTTTAAAAGGGTCAAATATGCAGTATATGGAAGAGCAGTAAGTTGCAAATAAGTGGAGCTGTGCTGCTTAAAATACAAATTCCTTTGTTGGATCTGGATTCTGAATGCTATGGATTAGATTAAATGCTATGTTGCATAGTACGGACTAGAATGAGAAGTATGTTGACTCCTAGATAACAACACACTGGAACTTCAGGGGTTAAGTGCCATCCTTTTTGGTAGAAGGAAGATACCTGCCTAGTCTTAGAAAAAGCATAGAGCGCTACCTGCTTATGTAGAGTTTAACAACGTGTGCTGAGAACCCCTTTCTCTTGTGGTGACAGAGANCTGGATTCTGAATGTTATGGATTAGATTAAATGCTGTGTTGCATAGTACGGACTAGAATGAGAAGTATGTTGACTCCTAGATAACAACACACTGGATCTTCAGGGGTTAAGTGCCATCCTTTTTGGTACAAGGAAGATACCTGCCTAGTCTTAGAAAAAGCATAGAGCGCTACCTGCTTATGTAGAGTTTAACAACGTGTGCTGAGAACCCCTTTCTCTTGTGGTGACAGAGATGGTTGATGCAGTGGAAGGTTATTGCTCAGCCAGGAGACTACAATCATCTACACCGTTTGTAAGCAGGATAATATGGAACTGCCAAAAATTTTATATCCATGAATGTGCATTCATATAAATAACACCTAAGGTTATGGTCTCTCTAATGAAGGCATGTGGAGACAAGGCACACAAATATTTAGGTGTTGGCTTGCAGCTTCTTTAACATGAAAGAGACAGGTCTTCTTGTAAAATATTTGAGAAGTGCTTTTGTTCCGAGTCGCTATGTGAGTAAGAAAAAAACCAAGTAAGCGCACAGGGGACAGTCCAGATTGTCATCATGAAATAAGAAATGAGATGACAGTAGAATACAGCATAGGAAACCATAGAAAATTCAGAAAATTGGTGTTACTTGAAAAATTACTCACTTTTACTGGTGCCATTGTTGGAAGATGAGCATGAGCCCAAGACAACTAGACATTTTAATGGATTCTTGCTCTCTCAAAGGATTTTTGTGCTGCCAGTTGAATTGTAACAATGAGTCAGTTGCTACCAGCAGCCTGTTTGAAAAGAGTAGATGCATTTGGCAGCATTTATACTAGGGAGACTTACAGCCTGCTGGTAACTTGAAGGGCCAAGGGAGGAGGAAATACTTGTAACCTTCAGAAGGGCAGACATGACTTCTGGGTTCATGCTGCTCCTTCATTTCCTGAGATCACAGCTTGATAAGACTGGGGATAAGGAACAGATAGCAGCCTGCCTTTTTTTTAGGCTCTGCTTTGGCAATTACACATGTTTTAACAGATATAAGTGCATAATTATGAGCATGGAAATAAAGAATCTGTGTGTGTTCATCATATTTCCTCAGTACATCATCAGTTGATTCAGTATTTTCTTAATTGTGAGTTTTATATGGATTTACTACTGTCCTTGAGATTTGAATGAGAGCATTTATGAAATTTCTGAACTCCCCCAAATGGAGTTTTAACTGTTGTTTATCATGTACCAGAGGAATAAAGGGGAGTACATTTGAGAAAGTTTGAAATAGGGTGCTTGGGAGAAACTACAGAAACTAACCTGACTTTTAATCCAGGAACATAATAGGATTTGTAATGAGAGAAGTATTAGCATAAACATGGAAAATACAGAGTTTGCAAAGGGACATCATGCCTCTTGGAATTCTTTCAAGCAGGCAATGAGCCTGGAGATAAAAAGATGAGAGTTGTCACGATCACCTTGGATTTTTCAAGTTACTTTGAGCCCTCAAGAACGTAACCTGATACGCAATGAAAAGAAGATCTTTCTGTAGATTAAGAGATGGCTGAAGAAAATAGGAGGAATTCATATTTCTCACAGAGAGAAATCCCAGGAGGATTTATGCTGTTTGCCACATTTGCAAACCTAAGAAGGGATGTGAGCATTAGGGAGCGAGTCTCTACTGCCTCTATACATTTTTTTGTGGGTCAAAACTAAAGCTGGTTCTGAAGACAAGTTTTTATATAAATGACTGAGAAATAAAATAGGAAGACTAAGGTTCATACTGTACAAAGAAACTTGCTTCAATTAAAAAATTGACTTTGAATTAACTTGTTCCATTAAGGATCTTGGTCTTCCTGTGATAAGTTCATCATCTCAATGGTTACTAGCAATCGAAAAGGGAATTAGTAAATTAGGAATTACAAATAGAATACCATATGAAGCAGGGCATATAATTATGCTACTGCTCTAAATCCAAGTCTTTGCTACATCTTGAATGTTTTGTGGTATTCTGACAATTCTGTCTCAAAAGCCATAATATAAAGGTACAAAGAATGCCCAAAGTGTTTAAAAACATATAATGATATCTATTTGAGATATGAATTGGACAATGAGACTTCTGTGTAAAAAGAGATGATTGAAGTTGGATATGACAGAAATTTATAAAATCATGAAGAAGATTATTATGAAATGTTCATTCACATGTGATCATATAACAATAGTGGAGCAGGAGAGTTTGAAGCAGAAAGTCGCTTTTCACACAGTGTACAATTTAACTGCGTATCTTGTTTCCACTGTGCTGTAGAGGTCAATAATATAATTATAAATACAAATTGGGTTATATAAATTAGAAACTGTCAATAAATACAGTGGTCTGGATGAACCATGTCCAAACAAAGTCTGTAATCTGCAGAGCACCAGCAGTAAACAGCAAGAGAAGGACCACTCTAAGGTGGTCTACACACTCTAAGGTGAATACTATTGACAACTCTTAGGAAGAATATTAAGCTATCTGAACTCTTTTATGAGTGGATATGTCTGTTATTTCATAAAATTAAAATTGTAATTTTGTAATTGTAGCTATTGGGGAAGGAGCAAAGTTGCAGTGGCTGAAGCTCTAATAGGGTCCTATTGAGATGTTTTCTCAATATTGGTCTATTAAGAAAAGTGAATATTTGCCCTGCCATTTCAATAAATCACAGCTCAAAGTTTGAACTTCACAAATTTCAAGATTTGGAGAAAGCCAAGAGTCCACCTGTGAGTCCCTAAAACATTGCAGTGCCTCCTCTGGTTGTACCTCTAGAGATGTGTTTCCAGTGCAGCCATGTTGCTATTAATGAGACCTCCCTAGCTGTGGCTACCTCTTCAGTGCCTCCACAGCAGGAAAATCCCTGCAGAGGATGATTTGTGGTAAAGGTAATGCAGTCTCTCACTTTTTTGGGGTTAATCAAGAAGCCTTTATTAAGGCTTTAAGAGGCCATGCCCTCTCTTTCTAAAAGGATCTTGATCTTCGGGATAAAAATAAGGAATGTTGCAACAGAGAGAGCCAATGTCTTCCCTGTCTTGTGAATAGACTGTGGAGGATGTGTGTGGGCATATGTTCTAGTCTTGATTTACTAATCACAGAAAATACCATACTGCAGCTTTGTTGAAACTTGTCTTGCAAGATACTAAAAGCTGCTGTTGACTTACTAATAATAATGAAGAAAGAAAGAAAGATAATTCTGGCTAGGTATTAACCTCATACAAACCAGAGTAAAACATTCCTTGTACTGAGAACTGGAAGTCTTGTGTTTTGTGATGCCAGAATAATACAGGAGCTTGACACTTAGATACTTTTATTTTTTTTCTCTGACTCAAAGTGCCTTTAAAGTAAAAGTTTATAGAAGTGGTTATCTGAAAATATTTTGTCCAGGAGGGTATTTGTTACACTAAGGTTTTCTTTTGGTTTTTTTTTTTTCCTTTACTCCCCTGTCCCCTCCCAGCAAAGTGTTATTGCAACAAAGTTATTCTACTGCTCTTACAAATGATAAGGAAGAAAACAAATGCTTTTTCAAAAGAGTGTTGTGTTTGTTCTACAATGGATTCTGACTAGAGATATGTATTTCTGTTGAATGTGTTCACACTGAGTCTTATGTTCTGCTGATACAACTCTTAGCTTATGCTGGTCTGACAAAATAGTGCTTCCAGTCTTCAGGTGTTTCAGCTCCATGTTATTATATCCCTATATTATTATGATGGTATTGCAAACAGCTTGCCAGCAACTATTCCATAATGTCACTGACATAGCCAAGTCTGGCTACATTTTGGAGCTCTGGAGGTCTGAGTCACAATGTTTGGACTTCTAGCTTTTATAGTGTTTGAAAATACTTCTCTTGCAAGTGCCCTTGCAATGAGAATTGCAGTGTGGGTCTGTGCAAGGCCAAGGTACACACATTCTGCAGGAATAAATGTTATTCAGATATTCCAGAAAGGATGAGGAAGTGTTGAATAAAGAAAAATGTCAGGAAATGTGACAAGACTTGTGGCAGCCTTGTCAGTGCTGCTGTTTCTCTGCAGAATGCAGCCCCAGACTGCCTGGGGTGCACCAGCAGCATTCAGCCGACGGCGTGTTCCCATGCCCCTTAAGAAAAAGCACCTTTGGCCAGCAAAACAAGGAAAATCTTTTGAGGGATTCACAAAGGGTAGGTCTGTTGTAGGGGGCAGATACTTAACGTACTTTCATGACCTAGCTTGAAGCACTGGAATACAGGCTCACTGCTGTATCTGTAAACTTATATACACATACATATAGCCATGGTCAGACTGTTTTTAGCTACCCAAGTTATTTCAATATATTGTTATCCACAAAAGATGAAAGAACTCAGATACTTCACAAATGAAGTGTGTGTTAAAATAACTCTCAGTGGACAGTGGTATGATGCTTCTTTTTTTCCCTTGTACCTCAAATAGCAATGGGCTACCAGTAGATAGGAAGCAGGGCACTGTAGTGGAAAGTAGCAGATCACCCTATGAGTATTTAGATGCATAAAGAATTGTGAAGTAACAGAGTGAATACATTGAAACTATGCAGCATTCCCTATCATAAACAGTGGCAAAAAACCACTGTTCAAGTTGAAGTAAATCACAAATACCTCTTCTCTTAAGACGAACACAAAATTGGAATAAGACTATACACCCAGTAATACCAAGCATGTATCAACAAATTTATGGAGAAGTAGAGCTGTTGCAAAGCAATGTGGCATTTTGATATTAACTGAATAATTTGCTAGGACTATTATTTGAAATGAAATTCAAATTTTACTATCTAAATAGAGTATTGTTATGTTTCTACTTCACCACAATGATTTGGTTTCTAGATAGGAACAGTCTGTTACCTACAACTCTAGGGAAGCCTATTTAATTGATTTAGATATTAATTCCTGTGCCTGATCCATACTTGTACTTCTGCATGCAAGCTATGGTTAATGGTTACACATGTCTGAAAATTGACTATCTCCTCTAACAGCTTCCTTTCCTGACACCAAACAGATTGTTGAGTGATGCAAACTTTCCTCATAAGACTGATACCCTGATTCTTCCCTCTCAAAGCAGCTGTCATTTTGTCATCCTGGGGCTGACATAAATTTGGCATGCAGCAGAACACAGGATCCAAAGGCTTGCAGTCACCGCTGCCAGGCACGGACTAGTGCCATGACCTGATCCCATTGCATGGTGATTGTCCTGCCATGTGCAGCTGGTCAGCAAGTGCTTGTAACATCTGTTGATTGCTATTTATTTTCTGCAGAACACTCATCTGCTCAGATTTCTTTTCTAGCTGCTGCACACCTGGTAGATCTGATAGTTGTTTATCCACAAATAAAGACAAATCAGTTCCTTCTCACAATAAGGGTCAGTCAGCCCCAAGGGTGATAGTAAAGGGCTTGAAAACTGGCATGTTAAAGGTTGGAATGAAATAGAGAGATCTCGTGGAGTCTTTAAATATGGAGTGAAAATGAGGTAATGAAGTGGAACAGAAGGAATGTTTTGACACTGAACACATACTCTGATAAGTACAGCTGCAACTCACACTGTACTGCAAAAATTCCCAGAGATGGAGAGTCAGAAAGTGTGATGGGAGCATTAGTGCTTACCTACAATGTAGCGTGCTTTTTACTAACACAGTGTGTTACTCATTGGAAGGGAACTCTTAGCCTAATGTGCATATATATCTGTATCCCATCTCAGCAGCTGATAGCTGTGCAGAAGTGACCTTGTGAATTTTCAGGTTTAGATGGGCTTTTTTAAAATAAGGTACAGGAGGAAGGAGAATTCAGAAACCAGCTCTGGCTGTGGGTTCTGCTGCAGCTTCCCTTTGTGATACTGGGGCACTCTGTTGCCCTTAAATAGATCGTTAGTCTTTTCCACTTGGGAATGGAGATTGTAGTACTGCTATACCTCACAGGGGAAGAATGAAAATGCTTTGAGATAGTACTTTATGCTCTGCGTGGAAAACACGTCGTTACTGTAGAATATCTGCATTTTATTTTATTAATGTTAAGAACAGTTTCACAGTAAAATGGGTTAGTGTACCTTTATTTGCAGTCGAGAAGCAAATTATCATGCCTTGATCTACCTGACAGTTAGGCTGCTCAATTGCTTAAAAGTGGACCTTGATCTTTGGAGATGCTGATTGACTTTAGAAGAAGCTGAGTAACAGGAACTGATGCACGTATTTCACTCTGTGTGATCAGAAATTCACAGCAGTTTACTTGCTTGCACGCTAGCAAACATACTGTTTGTCTGCTATGTCCTAAAAACACACACCCACAAGCAGAGAAAGCAATACATGTGTGCCATACAGGAAATGATAGGAAAGGTACAGCCCTAGCGAAAACTGAGGGCACCTCTCCTGGACTGTATCATTTTACCTTCCTCACTTGTTTGTGTTCCCAGATGAGTGGAATGAGCTTGGATAGGTTTGGGGTGTTGTCTTTGAGATTTCTGGTGTGAAAGACATGTAAACAAACAAGGCAGAGCACTCCCAGCACACCCACACAGGGACTGATGATTGTGGTTGAAGAAAATATATATAGTTGTTATAATGCATATTTTAGAATAATTCCTCTTATCACATAAAGTAAGACTGGGCTTATTTAAGTGTGATTACTGGATGAAAGTTCAAAACCTTTTAGGACTCCCACAAAAAAAATTTCCCCTGACAGAATTAAGTTGGAGAGTATGACCAATCAAGTGATGGTCTGAAAATAAACATTAGAGAAGTTACAGTGTACAGAAATGTGGAAATGTGTTTGTGCCATAAATCTTTTACCAATTCATAATGTTACTGAAATAATTGTTTAAAACTCAATGCATTAAATTTTGATTGCCTACAAGGCACAAGTTATTTTGCCATTTCCTATGAAGGTGCTCAAAATTTAGATGTATTGAAAGATGGGGGAAAAATAGTGAGAAAACAGAATGCACAATGAATACAGAATTAAAAACTGCTTTTGAAACCTTTCCAATACTGTGTAGAAATTTGCACTTTCATAATTAGTGCATGACCTTTCCTTCCTTGACCTAGATTTTAGTTGTTTGCAGCAAATGAACAAAGAAAAAAAAAAATCACTTGAAGTCAGCAAAGCCAGCACAGCAGCTTTCATAAAACTCTTTGCCAAACTGATTAGATTTGCAGTTCACTCACTAAGCCTGCCTGGTTATGGCAGCATCATGCAATGAATATTTTCTTTGAATAAAACTGGAATTGCAGGGGAACTAAATTTTTTTTTTGGCTGAATACTTCTGTAGTGCTTGCTTAAACATGAAATTGTTTCTGATTAACTCATGTGTAAGCAGTCTTATTCTGGAAAAAAAAATTCTTCTTGTTGAGCCTAATGTAGTTGTTTAATAATTAAACAGAAAATACTGCATACGTAGACAATCCTCAGTCTTTTTCATTTGATGGATATAAATGGTTCAAGTTTGGATAAAGAAGTAGTATTTTAAAAAATTCTTCCTTGGATAACAGATTGTCTTAATTTGTTGATTTTAATTTCTTAATTTGTTTGACTAAATGAGAAAGTTAAAGTATCTGATCGTTTTTTTCATATAAAATAGTACAGGTAGATTGGCATGAGGGTAGAAGAATCTTTTGTTTCTACAGAAAACTTATGAAGCTCCAGAAATTAAAGGTTGCATTGCTCAGCAGGGAGCTTATGAGAATTGCAGTGTGTCCTCAGCCTCCACATAGCTGCTATTCATATCCAGGCAAAGCACAGAGAGAGAACAACCTGCTTTTCCTTCAGTCAGTAGCTCAGATCCTGAGTAGACTGGGCCTTTACAGACTTTGTTTAGGATTTTTTTTTAACAGCCTTTGCATAATTAACGTTTTCATCATTGTTAGTGAGTGTATTAGCAAGTGAGACTTAATATAACAAAAGATTAGATTTGCTCATTATGGACTGATTTAAAAGACTATGATTAATTAAAATGATATATTCTCCAGAAAAGAAATAGTTTTAAGTTGTGGTGATCCAAAAGAACTAGAAAAAGATTCCAGTGGTGCTCTATTCTGCTTCATCCAATTTGTTTTTCAGAAATCAGGATGTTAATCTAAAGAGAAAACTGAATATGTTTGTTAAATTTTTTTGTAAAAAAAAAAGGAGAGGTGTTTTCTATTAGCAAAGAAAAAATAAAGAAAGTAGAGGAAGCATCTTTGAGACTGCTAGCTTTAGACCTTAACCAGAGAAGCAGCCCCTGCTGGCTTTGTCTGCAGCAGTCTGAAAATCATGTTTAAATAAGTCTTGACCACAGGGCCTGTTGAATCAGTGGCAGCCACAGTTTGGTTGGCACATGCAATTGAGGTGGCTCTAGTACCGAAATTGTAGAATTTTTAAAGACAGTGGCTATAGAAAAATTTAAATCTATTAAAAAAAAAAAAGTTGGATTTCTTTGCATGGTTCTTGTCAATCACTGGACGCCTCTGTGCAATCTGACGGAGCTTTACCTCCGCCATGGAAGCCAAACAGCCAGCTGGCTGTCCTCGCAGCTGGGTCTGACGCAGGACCTGATGGGAGGACAGGTGTAACAAGTGTGGAAATGACCAAGCAGCTGTCTCCACTAGTTTGCTGCAAGAGGAGCTGGAGATCTCAGCTGTGCTGTTACAATAAGCTAGATAGTGACCTAGAGACTAGAGTCCTTGAGTGACTGAAGTTTCTGATCTTGTGCTTTGCAGACTCTGTCCCAGGGCCAAGTCCTGTCCAGCAGCCAGTGCAGCTCTTGCAGGTAAGTGCTATCAAGGTTGTGTGGAATAGTGTTCTGGGTGATGGCCAAAGACTCTTCAGTGAGGTCTCTGTGAGCTAGGAGAGTGAAAGTGTCCTGAATGATGATCCTTTCTGGCTCTTGATAGGGTTAAAATATGTCCTATGAAGGTTTGTCTTGCTTTCAAAATTCCTGGGCAGAATCTCCAGGGAGATCCTGTGAATAACTTGCTTGTCGACCTTCTCTCTTCCCTCCCTGCCAACACCTCTCGGAGAAATGCCTTGTTTATCTTTTAGATCTCCTCTGCTAGCCTATAAGCCATTGTTGGCTGCTTTGGTGCAAATTGGTTGGAAGATGCACACTCAGGGAGAATTGGCTAGAACTTCCCAAAAGTTTGCATCTGGTATCAGGTTATGTCTCTCTACACTGGTGAAAAGTTCTACAAGAGAGGCAAGGTTTCATGTGCAGGACATACTGCAGATCTAGGAAGCTTGAATGGTATAGATGGGGTCTGGGATGCAGTCAGTGCTACAAGTTTCAGCTGTGGTAATGTAAGAGCTTTGGGGATAGAAATGGCTCTCTGAGAGAACCACAGAATGGGGCTGCAAAGGTGCCTGTGATGTGTATAATGGTATTTCAGCTTTGTCTTACCTTATGGTGGGGCAAATCTTACGTAATGGTATATGTTAGTAGTGAATTAAAATACAGGCATACATTCAAAATCACAGCAATTTTATGCCTTAGTTGTAAGTAATTTTGAAGGGGCATCTTTAATTCCTTCCATAGAAATCCAAACTATGGGTGCTTGATCGCCATCTGGCACCAGTGTTTCTCTGATCTCTGCCCAGCTATGCTCATAAAGTGCCTCCATGTATGTTTACATAGATGTTTACTCTCCAAACAGTTCTCGTCATTCTGAAACTACTTAAGGAATGTACCTGACAACTTGGGTGGAAAAACATTCTCTAGATGTAAAAGACTGAAAGAACTGCTGTCTACACTGCTCTCAATGTTCACCAAAATTCCAGGTCTGGACTGAAATATTTCTTTTGACTCATATTTTTATTTGTGTAATACTATGTCTACGGAGGTAAAATATTTTGACACTACAAGCTCGTAAAGAATGGCAGAATGTCATCTAGTTGTTTTAGACATCAAAGAGAAAAAAAAAATAGGAACATAGTCACATCTTCATTTGGAACTGTAGTTTAAATATAGCAACTAGTAAAAAAGCTGCATTTTGGTAATCTTTCTGAAAAGATAGTAAAAAGAGAGACTGAGACATTCTTCATCCAGTTATAAATGACATAAATACAATGAGTGTCATGTCTGTGTAAGTCAGAATACCAAGTGTGTAAACATAACTATTTTAATGCTCTGGTTTTTAGACTGTTAAAAGCAAAACATTTTGCTTACATGGTGTTGAGCAGTTTATTTCACTTACCACTCTAACCACCTTTGTCTCCTGTGCTGCTGTTTGCTATTCCTAGTGATTGTTAGAGAACCAAGAACAGCTATGAGGATATACTGGCAAAGATACTCTGATAACCTGGCTGCAGAAAAATTCAGCTGTTTCTTGTAGCTGTTAAGATGCATCTGTTCAATAAATGTAAATAATTTTTCTAGAACATGCAGTTCTAGAAACAGTATGCATATTGTGTTCAGGAGGAACCATCCAACCATTCAGGCTACTAACACTTAAACCTAGTTTATATTTCTGAAGTGAAACAACACTATATCTTTAGAACTTGTATAGTGAACCAAACCAAACCTTTTTGGAGGTATCATTTTTTCATTTGGAATTACATAAATTGAGAAATCAAACAAATTTTTAAAAGGAAACGGGATGAGGATGTTTACATATTTTGTCTTTTCAGGACCATTTGATGTGCTGCATTAAAGCCACACAGCTGAACATCCACAAATTATGTATTTCTTTGTGTAGTATATTGTTGATATAAAGGATAGAATTTCAGAAATGTAAAACATTGTGCCTTGCCTTCCTTCTAGGGAAACCTTAAAATGTCTTGCCAAGCTCCAGCTTCTGCATTCCACCTCTTTTATTTTCCAGAAATGATTTTTTTTTTTTTTTTAATTTGTAATTAGCTACATGGTTGTATGGAGGAGGAAAGTATTGCTGGCAGTACGGCTTGCTCAATGTGTAGACACAACATGCAAACATCTTGTAGCCCTTCAGGTGAGTATCAACACACCATTAATAAGCAGACAGCTTGAAAATTCAGCAATAGCAGGATGTTTGTTAAAAAAAGAGAAACTGCTTTGATCTGGCCATTGTATTTCTTAGAATCGCTGCGTTATTATGCATAACAGAGTGCTCACATTTAATTGCTCATCATACCTAATCTTGGTCCCCCTTTATACCGGGATTGTACAAAAGAGGAATTCCTGAAGTATGTGTTAGTTACAGATAACTCACAGCATGTTTGTTTTGGAGGAAGAGCAAAGGAAGGAAACTGACATATTTGTAAAACCTTTTTTTTTTTCCTCTCTCCTCATCTAGAGCAAATGAAAATAGTACAAAATGATGAGAGATCATCCAAGGTAAGTCTAAGCTGTTCATGTGTAGTTTTGCTCCACCCTGTATGCACTCTATTTTTGTTGTTCTTGCTGTGGTCCCTTGAGACAAGTATTAATGTTACTGTGTCTTGGAATGCTTGTGACTGCATCTGGAGATGAGAAAATTCTGTCTCCCTTCAGCAATCTCTGTGGATAGCAACAAACAGGTACAACATGCTCAGGCAGTGCTGGTTAGAAGGGAGGGGGAGAAGTCAGATACACCTAATGTGCCAGTATCATTCAGGTAGCTGTGGAAGAAAGTACTTCTGTGACTTCTTGCAAGTTACTGAGCACAAGCATTATTTAAAAAGTAACTATAGTTACTGTAAGAGTATTTAGAAGCATGCAGGTTTTGATTGTCCCAAAAGGCAAACTGCTAAGACTTTGGTACAGATGTCAACACTGTTTTAAAAGACTTGTTTTCAAATCTTTACTAATTACTGTGAAATATGTGGATTGTAGTAAGCCAGCTTGTAATTAGTCTGGGACCCTTCCCTGTTATGGGTCCTATAGTGAAACTAGGGCAGTATTTATGCCAGTACAGTTTTCTGCTGTGACAGTGATTGAACACTGGATTAAGACTTTGAATGAGTTGAGCATGACGAGCAAGCAGGGAAGGACTCTGCTATCAATAAATATCTGGGAGCCTAATTTAACAAAATGTTTTGTTTCCACATTAGATATACATTTCTGGTGCATTTTCTTCCTCTCTTTTGATCAAGGGTGTTTTGGACTTGAGCCAAAAGCTTGTCTATACATGAGCTATCCTAGAATAATTACTCTGGAAAAAGTAGCTTGGATTAACTCCGTGGGAGCAGAGTATTGTTCCAGAAGCAGTTATTTGGAGTATCAACATATTTGAGTGCTCTGTCTCAATTGCTCTTTTCTCAGTTTCTCTGGAATCTTAGCTTCTCTGTTCATATCCCAGATATTGGTAGAAAAGAACAACCGAGTATTGTCATGCTGCTTGGAATTTGTGAGGTTTTAAAAGTTTGCATCCACTTCTCCAAACCAGAGCACGAAACCAAGATTCTGTTCAAAAACCAAAACCTCTCTCTCGGGTGGGTAAAGTTGATAAGGTATGCTTGCAAATAACTTTTTGGAGTTATGGGTGAAAGCATAAGAGAAAATAATCTGGGATCCAAACCCACATATTGTTTTTGAACAATTAAAACGTAGGGGTAAGAAATTTTCAGATATGTTCAGAGATAGGAAATGCTGGACGAGGAGATTCAGGTAGTCGTGAGTCTCTGTTCTCATGTGCTCTATGAAGAGTCTGGAAAACAGTGATACTTTTTTCTTCTTCTTTTTTTTCTTCTTCTCTTGCATGTGTTGTTTGGGGAATACAGACTGAATATCGGGGTCATGCTGTCCATAGTTCTGTATCAACCTTAGCACACTTCAGCAATATGTTATGCCCGTGGCCGGTACCCGGACCGACCTGATGCCGCTGAACAGCAGCGAGACCGGTATCAGCCCCCCAGGGGGACACGGTTGGATGTCTCAAACACATCCTGCCCCTCGTCCTGGGGGCTCTCTGCCCTTTTCCCCAACGGTGCGGCGGACTACGGCCCGGCCCTCACCTGCGGCCGTGACCCGCCTCCCGGTACGGCTTCGTTTTGTGTCGCAAAGGGCAAAGACATCCGAGGCTGGGAGCGCGGCAGGCAGTAAGCCCCCTGAGGGCCCCGGGAGGCGGTGGGCGACTCACGGGCGGGGCAACGCCCTCGGCTGCCCCTCCCAGGGGAAGGGGCCCGGCCCCGGGGACATTTTGTTCAGAGCCGGGAGCCGGGGGCCGGGCACCCACGGAGGGCGGGGCGGGGCGGGCCCGGCGCGGAGCCGGCGGGGCACAACGGGCGCGCTGAGCGCGGGGAGCGGTGACGGCGCTGGCAGCAGGTTCCCGTGCCGGGCAAGAGCAGATGGCGGCCCTGCTCCTCCTCTACCTACCCCTCCTGCTGGGGCTGGCCGGCGCCTTCAACCTGGACACGGACAATGTGATCAGCTGGAGCGGGGAGACGGGCAGCCTCTTCGGCTTCTCCCTGGCCATGCACCGGCAGCTGCAGCCGCAGGAGAAACGACTGTAAGTGCACCGCNGGGGGCGGCCCCGCGCCGGGGGATCTGTGGGGAGCCGGGGCTGGAAAGGGGAAGCGAGCGACAGCCGCTGCTGGGATCCCTTCCCTCCGCAGCGCTCTCCTGCGCGGGCCGCGCCGGGAGGCTGCAGCCCGGGGCAGCGCTGATCTCCTCCGCCGGAGCCTGCCCAGCGTCTCGGGTTTGTTCTCCCTGTGAATACCCGGCCTCGGGTAACGCAGGATCTGCTGTTCAAGACGGACCCTGCCCGGGAGTGCAGATGGTGAGAGGTGATACAGAGAAGTCAGGAGAAATAAATTGGTGCTAGTGGCATATGCGTGAAACTTTTGGGAAATTACGAAGGCAAAAAAATATACTCCTGTATATATCTTCAGCATCCTTGCTGCTTTGTGTCCATAGTGGAGCAGTGCTGGACCCCACCCTATCCACTAGTGCTGAATGGAGTGTGAGTATAAAGTATTGTTGTTATATAAATGCCACCTCCCCAAATATTTAGTTTTAATTCCAGGCAAGATATGTCCATTATCCATATAGAGTTAATGGGAGAAGGAAGCTGAAAAGAAATAATATTCTTCATAAACATAGGTGGTAAACTGAAAAATCTTGTGGGCTCATTTTGCTCACACTGGCATTCTTGTGTGATTTCATAAAAATTACAGTGTGTGGAGGAGTATAAATCACATACACCCATGTTTCATCTTCCATCTAGCAGATAAAATGACCTGTAGCATTCTGAGGAATGAAATGCAAATCCATGAGCTCCTTTCCAGAGGCCTTTATCTTAATTCTTGACAGGATTACTCTTGCATTGGTCTCATTTTAGTACTACCAAGAAAGCACTGCCTGACGCTTGTTAGTCTCCTGTTGTATTGTCAGTGCTGGCAGAATGAGTGTGTAGGAATATGCAGAGACAGCCAATTACTAAGAAGAAAGAAACAGTAGAAACACAAGGACAGTCACAGTATTCAAGCTGGTATGTACTATTTGGCTGAAATGCCTCAGAGATTATTGGCATGAAAGTTGTGTATTGTATGTCTAGTAAGTGCTTCCTCGGGCAATCCAATGTGGGGAAAGAGCAGAGCCAGATGCTATCTGCCTTGACATGACTTTCTGAATCCAGGCTTTCATGAGCAGCAAGGGTCTCTATTAGAGACAAAACCAGACTAGACAAACTGCATTTTATGGTGACATGCACTTCTGAGTATGAGGTGTCTTGGCCATGTTTCAAATCCATGAGTTTTAGCATAAAGAATTGGAGTGCTACCCTGGATAGCTGCTGGTTAGTATGCTTGGAATGAAACCTTTTATGTCAGACAGGCATGTTGTAGTCACTTTGAACATCATTCTTCTATCTGTAAGAATAGTAGTGTGTAGCTCTAAGAGAACAAGACATTAAATATGCTGAATTGTAACTTTCTTGGGGACCGAGCTGCGTTTAGCTCACTGTGTGTGAATTCTGTCTTATGAAACAGTTTTGGTGGGGAGTCTTGAAGAGAAGCCTTCCATGTTAGGGTGCATTTTTATATCAGATAAAAACGAGCTAGGTTGAACTAATATCAAAGGATTTGTGTAGTCTTTGCCATGGAAATCAATTTCTAAATTGATTCTAATTGACTCTTCATAGGTGGAACAAACGGTATCTGCTGTCCAGAAACTTGGGGAAGGTAGAAAGTTATGGGAACGGAGATCATAATGAGGTGTAGTACTGAGAAACAAGTATGTCTAATGCCTGCATGCTGCCTGTTACCTGTAACAGCAAGAATCAGGGGTGCAATACCTCTGCATTCCCAGATGCATTTTGGTCTGTTTTACCTCTGCTGCAAAAGTGGATTTATTTACAGCTATCTCTTAGTCAGATAAAATAATTTATTTTACCTCTTCTTCTTGAATGGATGCTAGTTTCAAAACTCAGTTACATTTAGAGTGTGAACACTGTTAAGTAGTTGCCAAAAATACAGAAACTCCAATTTGTACTGAAACGAATTAAAAGTGATACTTCGAATTTCATCTGGCAGAGACCCTCATTTCAAAGAAACTTGCCAGCGTGAGTACCCTTCTATTCTAGCCCTCCAGTTTTACAAAATTAGAAACAGGTTGTCATAGACATGTGAAAGATCAGTCCATCTTTGGAAAAACAAGAAAATGAGAGGTGAAATACATTGATTCTATTCAAGGGCTAGTGGCTTGGAGCAGGGCTTGGTAAAACAAATGAAATTATGTGTAATTTTTCTCTTACCTCACTTAAGCATTTGTTAAGTGAAATGGTTCCCTCTTCCTCACACAGGATAATTCAGTGTTAATCATTACAGCAATCCTCTGTAAAGAAGAGGGTGGAGAATGTCTAGGAAGTGTGACAAATAAAGGTACAACTGAAATAGCCTTTGATTAAACATGGTATTTACTTTTGATCATCTTTTTTTCTTAGTCACAGAGTACTGTGGATTGCATATTAGCTTTGAATGGTAATCTTAATTTATTAGTGTTAGCTACGAATGTCATGTTTGCTAATGAAGAATTACTTAACTTTCAACGTTATGAACAGATAAAAGTTCACTTGCTTTGACATTAGTTCTAAATGGTACTGAGTATAAAGCTATGGACTAGCAACAAGATTTTGGTTTTGAATATCTTCAGGTTAGATGAGTTGGGAATTTTGTCAGATGGAGAGGAGAAAAACTTTAGTTTATGGTGACTGAAAGTGGACTGTGGGTGTGAAAGACAGCTGAACGCAAACTTTATGTGCATCGAGGAACATTAATGTTGGAGGTACCAAGGCAGCTTCCCTGGATTTATGTGTATGGTTCTGGTTCATTGTCAAGCACAATAAAACAGGCAGCGGAAAAGGTGATGGAGCTGTAAAGGAGCTGGGCTTATTGCCCTGTGTAAGTGTGTTCTGTTTTTAATCTATCAGTATGATGAAAGGGAGTTCTGGTTCTGCAAGGGCGTGGTGGCCCAACAGCAGTGCATTTCATCTGCAGACTGGAAGAAGGTTTGTGACTTAGAGGGGTCTGAGACTTGGGGACAGCATAGCTATAGGAGAAACGTTGTTAAGATGTAAGTGGTCCTGTGATGAAAATGCGAGTGTATCCAGCATCTCTAGATGGGGACTACACTGATTATACATATATTAGCTACTATATGCTATAAATATATTACTATTATAATAAAAATATAATTACTAGCTACTCACTATATATGTAGTGCCTGTAGTCCCGTATGTGTAATTTTATAGAATATACTGAGATATGGTCTGTATGTATGCATCTCCATGTAAGATGTCCAGCAAGTCCATTGCAGTTTGGTTGTAATTCACAATGATTTAAGCATCTTGAATTAAAACACAAGCATCAAGAATATCTAAATTTGTATATTACTTTCATGGAATCATAGAATCCTAGAATCACTTGGGTTGGAAAAGATGCTTAAGATCAGTCCAAGTGTAAACTTAACACCCATTAGCCAGGTTTAGAATGATAGAAGCACAAAATATCCTGAGTTGCAAGGGACCCACAAGGATTTACTTGCAAGTAATTCTGATACTATTTTCAGTAGAAGTATGGAGCTGAATTCAGGCAGGCTTCTTGTTATTGTGTAAGGCAAAAAAGGGAAAACTTCGTAGTTACCAACATTCAGGATCTTCCCATCAGCTGAAAAGCTGTATTGAAAGCTGTGGATAGGCACTTTATGTCAAGACTACACTGACCATTACCAGCCATAAAATCCTAAAAATTGCAGTGTCTTATTGAAATTTTTACTTGTCACAGGTTTTGCTGATACTGCACATCTCTACTGTGAGCTATTATATCAATACATAGCAAAGCTGCCTTAGGTCAGCAGGACTGCTGACATTGCTGTACTGCTGCAGTGCAATCTCAGTGGCATTTAGCCAGTACTTTTGTGTTCTCTGAGGGCTGGGGCTCAGAGATGCTTTGCTCCAGCGACAGCTGGATTATGCTGGTCTGCAGTGCAAGGTGACAATTTCTGCTTGCAGAGGTGGTGTAGTGTAATTCAGACTTCAGGTGAACTGAATTAATAACAGTGCATGTTTAGACCTCCAGGTTTAAAAGCTATAATAGTGATAGTCTTTAGTTAGTGCTTCTGTCAATTAAAAAAAAAAAGACATATAATCAATTTCCTTTTTTTTTAGGCTGCGATTTTACTGTGTCACTGCACCTAGTATTTTCTTTTCTTAAGTGTCTCTGTGTTATTGTCTATGCAAACTATTCTTGGATAACGTGCTTAGTATGCTTATTTGCTTGCTTAGTGATATTAGAGGAGTTTGTCTGTGTTCAAGATAGATGTCCTGTGGCAAAGGTCAGGGTCAAATGAAGTTGGGAAGGAGGAGGGAGGAGAAGTTGAAGAGTTTACTTGTAGCGGTAAGGGACAGATTTTTAAGGAAGATCCATCGTGCTAATATCATGGGTGAAAGAAGTGAGACGAGTTTACGTTGCATAAGGGATGTATGGTTGTTACAGGAGGAGCAAACTGCAGAAGGCTGGCATTTTCTCAGTACTGATTTTGAGTTGTGTTCTTGGTTATTGGTGGCAGAAACCAGACAAGTGGGTTGGCTTCTCATAAATGTTTTTTTCGTAAGGCCTAACAAGCAGAGAAGAATGATTACTGATCTAATTTGTTGCTGTCTGATTTCTCCACCAAATAAATGAAATTAGCATATTGGGTTGCCTGGCATGTTACAGCGGTAAATTGTTCACCAGTCAGCATGGGCCATTCTTTTTTCCTCTGTTAAATTCCACTTGCATGTGCCAGAGCAACTGTAAGTTTTGTAAGGAATGCATTCTGGTAAATTCTCTTTGGAGATACCTCATTCATTTTGAAAGAACTGCTGTTTAAAATCAGCTATTGTTTAAATGTTTCAGAACCAGCCTGGGTCTAGATGAATCATTCTAGCCATAACTGTAAAAATGCCACATTTTGAGGACATATTCTGTGGAAAGGACAAGACAGATTAGGCTATTGGGCAAATGTCAGTTTAAGAGCAAACAAGTAAAAATCCATATTATCGAATGAGCAGATGGTGGTCTGTACTGTGAAACATTAGCTGGAAAATGAACACCTTATCGTGGTATTTAGCAAGGGTAAGTAACAGCACAGGAATATTTGATGAAAGAACTATACAGAATAGTCTGGAAAACATTGAATAATTCATTTATTAGTGCTGAATATTTTGGATTGCAATATACATAAGCAAGTTACTGCTTTGAAAGTAATGGGAGAAGAATATACCTTAGAAAAACAAACATAAATGTGGAAAAAAGGTTTTACTTCCATTTTTAAGGGAGTCATTCTATATGTTAAAAATAAATGAACTATACCATAGGTTAATAAAACTCCTTTTGCAGCTCTAGCATAAAATGTATCATATTCTTGTTGAAATGCACTTCCCTTGGGTTTAAGATACTGTGAGTATCACATTTTCTAAGATTATTTTGAGAATTCCATGGCATTTACTTTGGAAAAGAGAATTGCATTTATGTTGGTTTAGCTTAAAGGACAGGATGTGTGTATTCTGCTGTGAAGTACCTGAGATAGATTTTTGTATCAAAATAACAGTGAAAGACAAAAGGTGCCACTTCTCGCATTGCGATTTTTGGAGCATTTACTAGTATGCATTGATCATTTTTGGATCTGCCGAAGCAGTGGCTGTTTTTCTTGTTTCCTCTTACAGAACTGCATCTAAAAATATGTAATTTCCTAATGTTGATTTCCTTTAAGGAGTTGAGCTAATGTGTGTGAGGCTGTTTAGATGTGTTTGGAAGGGAGAAAGTCTGCTGAGTCAAGGAGAAAAGGAGGTGGCATTTATGGGATGGGCCTTGTCAAGATGCCATCTATAGCATAAAAATGTACTCTAGTACCTCCAGGGTGACATGGACAGATCCTGCGCTGGATTTCACTGCCAACTAGCAAGTTTCTAGCGTACTTTTCAGCTGTATTCCTTGCATTTGCTTTCTATTTTCAAGAAGTTTGGAGATAATCTAAGAACTAGGGAATAGCAGATAGGAATGATCAGCATTGTTGAGTTTGCTGATAGCTAGTGTCCACAGGAGTGGCAGAATTTTCTTAGACTGAATGTTACTTCCTTTTTAGTGAAGATGACATTTTTTTGAAATGACGCTGTATGTGCTTAGTCTCTGCATGTTTCATCTGTCATTGTCACCTTCCTCCAAAGTAGGTCTATAAAATACATCTTTAAAGCACAAAGAATTGCAGATATGCTGGGAACAACTCACTCCCATATTGCCTGGGGTTGTTTGCTCAGCAGCACATGCATTGGTCAAAGGTCTGAGGAAAATGCATGTTTATCCTGGAAGTGGTCAAAAGTGGCAACCAGCTGTTGCAGATAGCAAAGACACTGTCATCATGTGAGGCTGAATTTTTTGTGTCCTTTTCTTACTGCTGTTTTCACAGTACTCTGCTAAGGGAATTATAAAGATTGGTTAGCCTTGTACTTTGTCATCGGTGCAGCTGAAGCTGCATAGTGGCTCAATCTGCTGGCTCTAAGATGTTAGTGATGTCTAACAGAATGTGTGAAAAGACATTTTAATTATCCATGTTTGTGTAGTGTGAAAAAACCCTCAAGTGCAAATCACATTTTCTTGGCCAAAGATGCTAAAATAAATTTGGTATATTTTTTTCTTATACAGCCAATTGCTGTAGCTGCTACTACGAATATGGTGTAATTTTGCAAGTCGCTGTAATCTTTTCATCTACTCAATTTATTTTTCTGCTAGAGAAATGTTTGATAATTATGTAGTGTGGTCCCAGAATATTGCTGAAGATGTAAGTTTCTTCTCTTCCCAGCCAAGCTGTGTTCCTGCATATAGTGGAAGAATACTTCTGTTGTCAGATCAGATCCAGTCCTAGAAATAGCTGCAATACTGTTTGCACAACTTGCAGCTTACAGGAACGTAGGGTGTTAAAAGTACCTGAAAAAACCTAATTAATTCTAGATTCTGCTCAAGCAAGAATGTGGGGAGTGGCAACAGAAAAAATGTATGTATGAAGGGATGCATGTAAAAATTAAGTATGTGTGCATGTGGAGGAGTAGCAGTATACAGAGTAAGAGAATGCAGTGGGTTTCATGGCCTAGTCTCAAACATAAGTTATTTTGCAAAAAATCTTGTTCTTAAGTTTTTAAAGCTGGTTGAAAGTCTCAGTTTGTACATTCCTATTCATAGTAAAATATAATGGTTTCTTTTTCCACAGATGTGTATAAAGAGCCGTTTCTTATGAATGTATGATTTAATGCTGTTGATCTGTTTGATCAGTGTTTGAGTATCTGCATAGAACATAAAAAAAAGGCTCTTTGAGCATCCCAGCTGCACAGGCCTTTGTATGACTGTTTCTCCTAGGAAAATACCTTATTGGAGTGATGTTCTTCCAAATGATTTGACTGCCTGTGTTTTCACTTAATTTGAAGGCGTGGGGGCATAATGCGTCATGTACCCAGTGACACATCTGCTTTTGTCATTAAGTTCATGGCTTGAAGAAAAGTCTTGCTCAAACTGTGGATCCTATTATAGGCATTTAGCCCAGGGCTATGATGGCTTTAAGACTGAAGGAATAATTTGAACTGTGTTTTAGCATGCAAGTGCCTTCAGGCTGTTGAAGTGTGTGTTTGCTGGCTGTTCCTGTACTCGTTCTCTGAAGCTCTTACTAGGGATTACATATCAGGAAGGTCCATGCTTTTTCTGCATGTGCCGAGCTCCCACAGGGTACTTCTCTGTAGTCTACGGGCTTAGGCTGGCAGCTGGGCAGGGCACAGCTGAGCTCAAGGATGCCAGTGTTGGTCTGATGTGAGTGAGCTTCCCCCTGGGGTGCTGCTTGGTATGTTTTAACTAAATGTGATTAACTTCTGTTTCAGAAGTGAGTCAGCCAGAATTTATGTGGTTGTGTTTTTAGTGCAGGAGGTTTCTACCTGTCTTGATATTCCCCCTGTAATTCAGAGGGAGATGGTGGTTAAGTCTGGAAAAGGAGGAGCAGGGGTGATCTCATAAATTGGATCTATGAGTGAAGGAACTATGGCTTGGGTTAGCGTGGGAAGCAGTTGCTCTTCAAATTCTGCAGGGCTCTATTAGTTGCTGTAGTGTGTTATATTGCCCATTGATTCTACAGTAAAATGTCCATCCCTCTTGCTCATGATACTTCTTTCATGCCTTTTAATAGTTTAATTATGGTGGTAAATGAAACTGATGTACTTCATTCTGTGAAGGAAATAGAGGAATGACATTTTAACCCAAATATTTGTTTTGTGCTGAATTAGAACTACTGTAATTTTTTTAAAAACGGCTTTCGGCACATTGAATGAACAGTATATGCCTGTTAAGGTTGTTACCTCTCAAACAAGTAGTGCCTTCAAATACTGACTGGGCGCACTGCTTTCAGATTTTTTTTTTCCCCCAAAAAAAGAAAGTCTGAGCAACTGTTTCCATATTTTTATTGCTTTCATGTTTGTTTTCTAAAACATGTACCTAATATATGATGTGATGCTTCTTTAATTTTTCATGAACTTTATATAGAGATGCTATGTGTAGTGGGGATACAAAGACAAGTCCTGCAAATGTGAAGAAGTTTAAATGAATTCTGGGGTTTTCTATAGCATGAATGGCCAGCGGCCCAGGTGCAGGAGACAGTAATTCCTAATTTCTGTCATGCACTTGTTTACTTAAGCCTGTAGAGTGAGCCATGTCCACAAGACACTGATCGCAGCACAGACTGGCCACTTTATATAGCAGCTGCTTCTGCAGGGCCCGTTCTGCCGCAGAGCGGGGGCAGCACTGGATGAGGCGATGGCCAGCGAGGGCCCTGCTGTGTGGGCTGTTGGCAGCAGAGCAAGACTGCAGTGGTGGGGCAGCGGGGATAGACAGGACAGTTCACTCTCTCTCTGCTTGTAGCTGGGGACTGCTGGGTCACCCCTACTGCTTTGCTGCAGCTGTCCTTGCTTGCTTGTCCTGCTGCTATCGCAACCTGCAGCTTAGTGCATCTGCAGTGGAGAGCAGCGGGGTTGTGCCCAGCTGGCTGTGGTGGGACTCCCATAGTTCAGTCCTCCCAGTGCAGACAGGGTGACTGTGGGCAGGGGCCGAGCTAGAAGTTCCAGGACTTCGGCTCCCAAGTTAGGTTCTTGTAATGGTGCACTTGTCACTTCTTGAGTTAAACTGCATGTTGTTGTAAGAGGATTTCATGCAGTACCAGGCACTGCCATGTTAGAAAACCTGAGTGAAAATCCTGTTAACATTATTTGTCCATAAATTTATCATAAATTAATTATAAAACTGTCTAATACATACTTTACAGTACCAGTTCGTAGTCAGTCTGTTCCTGGCATGAGTGTCCTTCCTTTTAAATCTGAAAAATGTATAGATTGTAGGGGAGAAATTAAACCTGTAAGTAGTATACAGGTTGCAGTTGCTATTTGACAGTATGAAAACTATGAGGTATCTCCTCATTAAAGCCCGAGAGTGGTGTCTGAAATGGAAAACTGGATCTTGAAACACAAATTTGGAGGAGACTATACCATTTCTTCTAAGAAAAATGCTTTGTACCAATGGACATGAGATCTGCAAAACCTGTTTCAAATCCAGGCAGGCTGGGCTCTGGACTGTGATGAGAAAGTGTTTATTTTTCCATGTGACTTTCAGAAAGTCAATAATAAGTGGCCTTTCCAGAACAACAGGTATTTTTGTAGTTCCAGTTTTGCTTTGTAGTAGCTTGCCCTAGTCTTTTTGCTACTTTTGGCTTCTTTTTCCAGCCTCTATCATAATCTGTTTCCTAAAAAAGGCTGAAGAAATGAAAGGAAAATTGCAGTCCTTTAAGTGCCAAGCCTCCAGGCAACAGAGATTAATGATGTACTTGGCCACAGTTTGGCACTGTTAGTTCCAAAATGTAGCTATGGAGTAGCAGATTAGGAGAATATTCAGTCACTTAAAATAGCTGTTAATAAAATACTGACCACGATGGGTGTCTCTGTAAAAAGCATCACAAACAAGCTCCCTGCTGACACCGTCAGCACCGTCACCGAGGGTTTTTTTTTTTTTTTGGAGGAGCCCAGTCCCACGGTTCAGCTCCAGTTCCCATTAGCAGCCCAAGTGTGTGAACGGACAATCTCTCTGTGCTGATTAGTCTGTGGTGCTCTTATCCTGTGACTTGTTTCTGTTGTGGAATGCCAAATCCAAGCACAAAGCAGGGGTGGTGCCACCAGTATTCACACACAGTGTCTGTCTCACTGGCCAACTTTAGTTATGTTGAAGTACTGTCGTTAAATGTATCCATCTTCTGTGTTTGTTAATCTTAAAAACAGTTGAGACCAAATCAGTGGAGAGGACTGAAAAATACAGCTCAGGTGGAGGGCTGTAGATGCCCACATTGTGATCAGGGGTCTCCGCCTGGACGTTTTAAACATTTGATAGATGACTTATGACTGGTGATTTCGTAGTAAAATTTAATCTGAGTTAGAGCTAGTTACTCTATTTTCTTTGTTTTGTTTAATCTAGTGAAACTCTTTCCCAGGAAGGCACTGGAACTGGGAGAGAGAAAGGATGCAGGAGTCTGTCCAGTCAGGGGTGAGACGTTTCATGGCATTTAGCTTTGTCAATTTCCAAATTTGCCCTCTTTGTGGAGTCTTTCTGAAAACATAATGAAGTGCAAAGTCTGCAGCAGCAGCATTGTTACCTGAGAACAGCAACATTAAATTGGACACTTGTGCTCAATGAAGCCTGCAAAACTGGAAATTACTTACACCAGTGACTATTTTATTTTGCCTATATGTGGAAATGGTTAATGGTTTCTTACCCAGGAGACACTTGCATGATTTTTACTCCAGTCTATTAAGGCTCAGAGCAGGCACTACAGATGTGTTGCTTTTACTTTTAAAGAAAGGTTGGCAAAGATGTGGTGCCTTGTTTGGGTAGAAGATACCATGGAAAAGGAAAGAATTTAAGGAATGAAGAAAACTTTGGGAGATAGCAGAGTATCTGAGTTTGGTGCAGACAATGGTATTTTTTGTATTTGTTTAAATCAAAATGTAATTTACTCAGTGAAAGCCTCTTTGATGAGCGGGATTTACTCTAAAAAATATTAAAGATCTTCTCCCTCCTTTTACTTGATTTCTTTTGAGTAAGTGTTTATTCCAAAATAGAACTGTAATGAATTGCTGATAATTTGTCTTCTCTGTAGTATGTAGCGAAAATCATATGTTACCCTTGGACACTTCCAGGCTGTAAGTGAAGAAAAGAATTTCAGTGTGGAGTGAGGGAATACTTCCAGGAACTTGGAGGTTTTCTGGATTTCTTTTGATATGGTTTTCTCATCTTAACTTCGACTTTCCTTCTGGAAGCGACCAAAATAGTTTCATGAGCACTACTGGAGGGAGTTCAGATAGCTGTGAGCAGAAACCACTCCCACTTCTCACTGTTGCTTTCATTAGCTGAGAAGGAGCCACAGCCACCTACTAAACATTTCAAGAATTACCAATTAAAGCAGGGAGGGTTTTAAAATCTGCACCCTACTGCTTAATATTCTGTAGTATATGTTGAAATGGAAAGCTTGGGTATTTTACTTTGGATTTTAACAGCTCTTTTGGGCCACACCTTATTAAATGAAGTGATACTCTTTCTTCTTGATGTTCACCTAGCTGTTCTTGCTGAATACTGGTTTTTGGAAGCATAAAATAGTGAAGAAAATGCAAAGCTCAGTATTCCATGGCGCCGTTAGGGGCAAGTGTGGAAATGGGATGGAGGTCTTGTGGTTTGTGTTTCTGTGGTATTGGGGGTAGGAATGTCAAGTGAGGTGTAGGCCATGTGGTCTCGTTCTTCTACCTGATACCCAGAAATGTTTTGTACAAACCAAGTACACTTCCTACCAAGATATATTCTGCAAATGTGCCGAGAAAGAACAGAAGATTTGACCACAGTCCCACCCACAGCACTTTGCACAGTAACAGTGAATAAGGCATTAAAGTACCCTACTTCAGCATCCAAGCAGGGGATGAGAATTTGAGCGAAATTGCGGGGACAGACGGACAGGTTTGTCCTTGCCTTCCCCAGAAGGGACACTGGTAAGCCTTGCGTCCTCAGCTGTGCTGAGTGTTGACCCGAGATATTAAACTTGTGATTGCAATGGCACTGTTAGTGCTGTATGTAGCTACTCCGCAGTTACTGCAGTCTCACTCGCAGTCCAGAGGAACGTTGTATGTTGCATTCAATAAATCGTGCTGCTCGTGAATCCGACTGGCTCTTCTAAATGCAACCAGACCTACAGTTCACAGACTGTTTGTGCATCTGGAATTGGACCTATAGTTATATTTTTGCAACACTGGTCAACAGCAGTTGACAGACTGAGGCCTGGTGCCTACCTGAATGTGGGCAGTGAGTTCTCAACTTCTGCTGCTTCTTGAAAATACATGGGTTTATGAAGCATGTTTCCTACACGCACTTATCCAAAGGTCTGCTCCAGACGTAGATAAAGTCAGTGAGATGTCTTGATACCTTTTCTGAGACTTGAGTAGTGCTTGGCATAACTGGTGAAGTGGAGTTTTTCTTGCCTCAGCTGTTGTGTTCGGGTGTAACACAACACTGCAGTGAGGTAGGGTGGGTGTAGCTGTGCTATAGGATTCCATGGAGGGATGTGGTGCTCTGCTGGTCCCTGTCTTGAGAGCACGGGCCAGCTCTCCCTGTTGTGTTCCAGCTGCACCTCGCACATGCAGGTAGAGCCGGGGTTGCTGGTGTCTGTGCGGGGCAGGCACCATCCACCTGAGCCAAAACTGCGCCTCAGTAAGGTCAGTTAGTTAAAACAGCATTTTAGGCCAGTCCTGGAACTCTAATCTTAGGGCATTATCTTATATTTGGCTATGAATCTGGGGCTTTAAGGGAGTAAATTGTTCCTGTAAGTCAGCAGATGCTCATAATTGGCAGTGGGACTTCAGTCATTATCACATATTTTTGAGAAATAATTAAAAGAAATCAATAATTAAAATAATTCTAACTGATGGAGCAACTGGACCGATTCATTTGGTTAAAAATTAGATTTTTAGTTTGAAATTGGAAGACACATAGAGCTAAAAAACATTGTAGTTTTATGCCGGGGTATGAGAGAATTCAGATTTTTTTTTCCAACACTGTCACTTGATAGATGCTTCTTTTAAATTTAATTCTATTAGTAGTTCATTATGTTACATTTCTGTAGATTAACATCTGTGCAGTCTGATTGGCCCAGAGAAAACCCAGTTAGGTTATAGTATATACTGAAGCAAGATGTATGGGGAAAATCAGGATTCAAGTAGTTAGAAGCATCTGTTTCTGTAATTTCCATGAGGAATAGCAATACTACTTTTGTTTGACGTTGGACTCATATGGTAAACATTAGATACTAGGTTGTCATAACTCAAATAATAAAAAGCTAAATCTCTGGCAGGAACTGATGCTCAGAGATGTTTATGTTCAGTATACTGTATGGCTGAGCTTCTGCTCTCTGTAGAGTAACAAGGCAAACCTGCCATGGGATAGAAAAACCAGTAAAATTGTCTGCATGTTGGAGTCTCTTGGGTTTTCATCTCCCACTCTGCAGTCTTGACACTGAGGTATTATTTTGTTATCTAAATATGGATTCTGGAGCATGATTTTGGGCATTCAGACCTAACTGAAAGTAGTTACAGTAGACCATGTCCACAGACCTTCAGGGAGAAGTCCCAGTGAATAAAATGAATCATACTGTGATCATGGGTGAAGAGAAATTAAGAATTTCTTTTCTGTCACTCTTCATTTCCAGAGGAAAAGTTCCTAGGTTTTAAGTGTCTATGTTTCATCTGCCAATATAAGGAGATAGTGATAGCTGGAAGAGCATCCCCTCTCTGCCCTTACCTCTGACCTGCAGAAGGAGGTTTTGCTTGCCAATGAGAGAGCTAAAATGGAACATACATAGCTGCAGATAAAGCTAACCTGGTTTTGGCATAATGAGCTCAAACTTGATTAAAATTCTTTTATTAAATCACAGCTGAGTAAGTAGCCATAGAGTAATGACTGGAATGTGTCCTCTGTCTGGAAGGACTCTGTTGAGCACGTAGCACGGCTCAGTATATGAGCTGATTCATTTGTACTACTCTAGTCACGATGAAATTCACACTGACGCATGGTTTATGTCATACTTCCATAGTTCCGTGCCCACTTTTTTATTTTTAAATTAAGTAATTTGGCTTTTCTAATAGAATTTGTATTTTTCAAATGTACCTTTTAAATGGTAGGCGAGCTGAACAGCAGCTCTGTTGATCAGAAGTCACAATGTGTTTGCAAGGAATGTTTTGTTTTGCTTGATTTATTCAGCCAAAGATGAGATGCATGTGACTTTCTTACTTAGATTCCTGATAGCACTGATAATCCTCATAACGTTTATAATCATCACCTTCAGTAATCTGCCTTGCAGAACCCAGGGGCATAGGTTTAGTGTTCTCTGCTGTGGTCTTTAGGGCAGAAAAGAAGTAAACAAGTACAAAGGAGTTGTGCCACTTTTTAATGGGTCTTTGGTTGCTACTTGAAAATACATTTCAGGATTTACCATAGTATTATACCTGAACTGATCTAATCCTTTGCGAGCACTTACTCAGTGCTTCTGTTGGCCTGTGTTGAAAGGACTTGCAGTGAAGTACCTAAGAGAATTCAAGATTTTGTATATGATGAACTTTGAAGATTAGTGACAGGATTCCTGATAACAGTTCTTTGAAATCTTGAAGGTTTTAAATAAGTCCGCTTTGAAATGCTTTGTTTACAGTGGAAAAGAATGTAGGCAAGATTTGGATGGGAGGTATGGGCATTAGGAAGAACCTAAGGTTGCTTGTTTCCTTTGAGATCGTGTTGGATGGAAGCCTTATATTTTTTAAGAAGGCTGAGCAATTTCATTTTTCATCTGCTGACCTCAGCGGTGTCCGAGACGCCATCGAATGTTTGCGGCATTTTACAGCAGGTGGCACATCTTCCCACTCCATATTCTGTTGGCTACGCTGTTTATTCCCTCAGTGCTTCAGTAGGTCCTCTCTTGTCATCAGGACCACGGTATGCTCTAAAAGGTCATTCAGCTAGAGAGAGGGACATAGGCTCACTATCCTGTAGAAAAGAACAGGGTTAATTTTCTTGACCCAGCACCACCACTGTCAGTAGTATGCAGATGGATGAATTAAACCAAACTAAGTATATAAATGCAAGAAGCTTTTAGTTTTGTTCACGATGTTGAAACAAAAGGTTTTTGATTTCTGTAAGTTAAGTTCAATACATCATTTTTAGCCCCCAAGCTTTGAATGAAAAAGTAGAAGTAATAAAAATTTCTGTAAGTTAGGAAATCAGTACCTCTGCTTTCTTAAAGCTAATGGTTGTTAATGTTAAAAAAAAAAAAAGAGAGTCATCTCTCTTTCCCTGGGCAATAACGGAACTGAGGAGAAAATGTATCTATTCTCCCATTAGGAATAACTCAGAAACAGCTGCTTTGCCGAAGAATTGCTCTAAGAGATGACAGTTACATGCACTGTTGCCAAAATTACAAAATTAAGTTATTGATGGCATTTCTAAAATCGTAGTTGTCTACAAACTCTTGTGATGACTGCTATGTTTCTGAAAAAATGTTTGCAAAAGATGGTCATAGAAGGAAAAGCAGAAAACATTTTAAACCAAACCCCACTCACATGCGGTATCCTGTGTATGGTCCAAAGGCAAATACTTTACCTGAAGGTTTCAGCATTCAGGGAGCTTACCTTCGTGAGGAGGATAAATTATGGATTGTGGGAGGATTTAGTCCTATAGAAGTAGTGAAAATTTGGTTGTTTCACAATACAGATAAAATTTTGTGTTTTTAAAAAAAGCATGTTTTCTGGTAACACATCAATTTCATTTTGAGTCTCATTACTTTAGGGACAGTGAATAAACATTTTCTTAATAAGAAAAACTATATATTGATCGTAACTGATCCAGTCCTCACTGTTAGACATGAAGAAAAGGTCTTGTTTTTAGTAAAAATAGCATTCTGAGGGACAACAGTGTGCTTCGTCCCACTGCCACAACAAAGCAAAACTAGAGTTCGATCTTAAAGTGGGTTTGAGGTCCTCTCTGAGCTTTGTGGATCCAACTGTAGTCCTGGCTTTGCTGTCCTTGACACTGCAATGTCAGGGATATCTTCTTTCAAGTGTTTTATGTCCGAGGGTCAGGAAGCACAGTCTGGTTCGGCATCCGTCCGTCCGTCCATCCATCCCGCCTGCTGTGTTGCACTTATCCACACAGTGTTCTCTCATCCTTGGTGTTTCAGCTGAGCATGAGGTTTCTTCCACAAACTACTGCACACTGGTTGCTACTAATTTAAGTCAGCTGCCTGAGAGGCAGCTGTGCTTCTGTGTGTGTGAGACACTGCAAAGAAACAGACAATGTAAGATTTTTTTTTTTTTTTCTTTTTTGGACACACCTTATTTTGCAAGTAAACATGCCTGCTGGTGGTTTTGTGATACTACTCATGATGTACAGTTGATACAGAAGGAAATTTGCTTTACTCAGTGTTTAAAATAAGAACTTTGGCATTTGGTTATCAGAACAGTGTCTAAGGAGAGCTTGTTAGAGTAACTGTTTAATAGGAGAAATAAGTCATTTGTGGGAATGGCCTGTTCTTGATGAGAGATTTGTTGGAGAAAACCATTTTCAGTTTCAAAATAAAGTATCTGCCAGAGGAGTGGAGAAGGGGAGTGCATGTTTGCACAGAGCCTGGAACAGTTCAGTGGACACTTCCTTGGGCCAGGAGGGATCTTGCTTTGGTCAGAGATACTAAGGTGCCTTTAAATTCAGGCAAACAGTGGCATAGGACTGGTGTGAAACTAGAAGACAGCGGGAGAACAATTGTGTTTACTGTTATGGGGCTTTCTGGTCATTTTAGTGACTTTTCCCACCCTTACCAACAATTTCTAGTATGGCAAAAAATACCCCACTTGATGTCGTGATAGAAAGATGATTCTTCCAGAACTGCCAGACACTTACTTTTTATCAACTGCTCTCAGTGAATATTGCAACAATAATAACAGTAATAACAAGTAATAACAATACAGGTCCTGGCTTGCAGGTCCAATAATTGTAATCCACATTCCTGCTATACAACTTCTTTCCTCCCCCCC
>VZTF01004507.1:925918-1013410 GCA_013397755.1 Cnemophilus loriae
CTTTTTGTCATGTTCTCCCCCCCCCCCCCCCCCCCTTCTGTTTTTAAAAGAGCAGTACTGTGGTATAGCTTTCCATCCATCTTCAGATGTTGGCAAACCTCTAGCAACATGGTGAAAACGCTTCCTGATTCTGTTGCCTTTCTTTTTTCTAGTATTCCTTTAAATTATTTTGCTTTCCCTGCAGATTGCTGGTTGGAGCTCCTCGGGAAAAGGCCTTTCCAGCCCAGCAAGCCAACAGAACAGGAGGGCTGTACAGCTGTGACATTTCATCTCCAAATACAAATTGCATGCGTGTCAGATTTGATGAGGATAGTAAGTTCTTCAGTGCTTTTGTTTTGAATCGAAACAGTTGTCTGATTTTTGTTTGATGTCCTTTCCTGAGGCAATGTATCAGACAGTTGCTTCTAGGGATTTATACATAACTACTTTTTGCATCAGAGTAAGTTGTAGCTTAATTGTTAAGGTAGTATGAGATGCTTAAATCTTGGTAGATTCTTACTGTTTTGTAAATTGATGTAGCATAGAGTAATAGGCTAGAAGTTTAATAAAATGGATGCTGTTAGTAATAAAACGTACAGACACTGCCACCTGCAGACTATTTGGTGTTTGTATGAAGAGTCTCTCCTGACATGGGCTTCAAGAAAAAACCAAACAAACAAAGAAACAAAAAAAAACAGAAAAAAGAAAATGTAGTGAACTGTTAATATTTGAAGCTGTTTTATGATACTCTGCAGCTGACCCGAAGATGGAGAGTAAGGAAGACCAATGGATGGGTGTAACTGTCCAAAGTCAGGGGCCAGGAGGAAATGTGGTGGTAAGTGCTAAAGGACTAACTTACAAAAACATCTGGGGTCTACAGTACATGTTCTGAATGTGTTTCTTTGCAGCTTGCTGAAAGGTAACTTGCCTAAGTTTACTCCTTTGATTTCTTGTAGGTATAGACTTAAATGTCTCCTTAGCAAAATAAGGCATTTGAGGTTGTAAGAGCTTTAAAGTATTTTTCTATGAGTTAGCTTCTCTTTATAACCTTTGTAACAGTCTAGGTTGGACAGTTTATTTTCAAGGGATACACTTTTTTTTTGGTCATATACACATTTTTTCTTTTAAATACTACTGGCTGCAGAAATAGGGAAGAATAGTGTATAAGGCTGTAAAAGTAGCAGGCTATCACCAGCCTGTTTTCCAAGATGATCAGCCTCACTTTAGCTTTTATCAGGGACTTCCACTGAGTAGCTCCTGTGAATTAATGTGGTCATTGCACTGCAGTAGATTGCACCTGCAGTAAGAGTACTTGCTATTCTTTATTTTATACAATACATAGATACTCTTCATTTTATATTAAACAGAGAGAAAAAGTTTTTGGGAGTTGTGAGAGAAGTAGTTTAAAAAGTAACATTCTCAGTTAAATAAACCTCTCGTGGTGCTGCAGGATACCAAATACATCATAAAATAGATATGCAGTGAAGCTTCCCCATCTAACTGGAGGTTAATGTCACTGCTTCCAAAACTGGAGGCAGGTGACTTCAGGATATGAATGTGGTTATTTAAGCATATAGAGGCAGTAATAACTAGCTTTGGTCTGCCTCAGAACCCAAAGTGGAGAGGAGCACATGGAAACAGTCCTGTTCCCTGAATAGTCAGTCATCAACTAACGTTGTCTTGTTTTTTCTTTGTAAGTGGTAAGTGGGAAATGCACTTATTAGATGAGGTGTGAGCAGCCTGGAGGTCACTGCAGCAGGACAGTACTGCTGTGCTCTAAGTGTGGAGCAGCTGGGTATTTGCCTAATATTTAGGCCTTGATAGGAACCACAGAAAAGGTTTGTCAGCTGAGAAACCTGACTTGCTTGTGCTCTTCACACAACCTGATCTGATTCTTCCAGAAACACTGCTGGCAAAGGGGTTTGATTGTTCACAATTTTTACAATGGTTTGGTGGTTACACCACTTAACCCACTGGCTATTCATCCTTTGTGGTAAATATTTGATTAGAATTCCTTTCCCAGGGGACAGTCTAAAAGGATAAGGAACAGGATGTGTTTAGTGCTTCAGCTCTGCCCCAGTGACAGTTATCCTGTAAGTGGAACATCCAACGGAGGAAGTAGGAGCAACTTCCCTCCCCTTCACTGGAAAAGCTTTCAGCCTCTGCTTGGTGGCACTTTCTGAATAAGTGGCAAGTTCTGAATAGTCTTGGGCAGTTGGTAGTTGAACCAGCTTCTCGTGTCCTGCACGAGTGTGAAAGTCCTTTAACTCTGAGAGCTGTTGGGAAACAGCCACTTCTTTCTTTGAGAGAGAGGGTGGTTTTCTCCTCAGTTCTTGGAAGAGAGAGATTCGGTATCAGGAAGGGCTTTAGGGATTTAACCCTGTGTCCTTCCTTGACCATGAAGCAGGCTGCTTTGACTTGTAGGTAGGTGCCCAACCTTTCCTGTATGTTGCCTGTAGGAAACATTGGACTCTGCACTGTAGGTGTGTCTGCAGGGTGACTTACAGCATTGGTAGCATGAGGGACTGCTAGAGGAGCCCTGCCTTCTGAGGTGACCTGTGTACGACACACAGAAACATCACACATTATTTCTTCTGTCTTGCAGACGTGTGCACATCGCTATGAGAAAAGGCAGTATGTAAACACAGTGCAGGAAACCCGGGATATCATTGGAAGGTGCTATGTGCTGAGCCAGGACCTCACTATTAAGGATGATATGGATAATGGAGTATGGAGTTTTTGTGATGGTCGTTTAAGAGGCCATGAGAAGTTTGGTTCCTGTCAGCAAGGTGTTGCTGCTACTTTTACTAGAGACTATCATTATATTGTGTTTGGTGCCCCAGGCACTTACAACTGGAAAGGTATGACTTGGCTTCCTTCCTGTCTACCCTTCCCACTTCCTCTGAGATTGCTCTCAAAGGCTGCATCCAAAGTTATAATCATTTTTTTTTAAGGGGAGAGGAGGTAATAGGGGTGTAATGATTTTGCCCTGTTTTTATAAAATGCTGTGCTTCTGTATCAACATTTACTGAAGTTCCTTTAAATATCTTTGAGTGTATTTATGAACAGATAATGGAACTTCGAACGTATGTACAGCAAATTTTCCCCTTATTAATCTTAATCTTGCGGTGGGATGGAGGGCTTACTTGGACACTTCCATACAGGAACAAACCACTAAATTTGTATGAGTTACTTGACCAGCCTGCTTTCTGCATTTGAGCAAATGTTAGGTAGCTGCTGAACTCTTTGTTTATTCTGCAATATTATCCCCATTATTCTTTGTGAAGTCTGTGGAAAGCAGGACTTTCCCAAATAAATATTGAAGGGTTGCAGGATGATAACAGCAATACTACATATATTCCTATCTAAATCCATGCATGTCCATGTAAAATTTCATGGATAATCTGTCTAAGAGCCAAGTACTCTGTCATCTAGGAGATATTCCAGAATTTAAGGGGAAAAAAACCCTAGATACTCTTTGTTAGTTTATATTCAAAAGCATCTAAATGGCCAGTTCAGTCTCCTGAAGTGATTTTTCCCACCACACTTCATTACACCAACAGCTGTAAATACTTTCCTCTTGAGAACATCTGATCCTCCAAGTACTGCGTTTTTCCACCTCGTACACCTGTGCCTGCTGTATGAACCGTGCAAAATCAGTGCGTTAAGCTCTGGCACAAGGTGTACTTTAGTGAAAACTTAATCTTCCACCTATCTGTCAACAAAATGTGACTGACCCGAAACAGCATACTGAGTGCAGACACCATTTTACTTTAATTGCAGAGAAGTGCTAGGCCAGTCCTAAGAGTACGATTCTGTATAATGGAAAAACATGTCTGTGCTTGCCAAAACTTAATTACGCCAGTTGATAGAAGGGAAGCACACCTTTTATTGAACAATAGCTTTTTTTTCTTCTTAAATACCATTTCTAAATATTTTACTGGTGTTTGTCGTAATGAACTGTAATTTTTTTTTTTTTAATTCCTGTGTACTTACCTCCTTTTTAAGAGAAGCTTATAAGGCTAAGAAATACAGGATGAGGGTGGTGTATGACCAAACTGGTTCAATGTTTTTTTTGAGAATATCCTTAGTATCCCATGTTTTCCAGATCATTGTATGGCTTCTCTGTAGAGCTACATGAGCTTCTGGCACACAGAACAGAGAGAGAACACTAACCCACTGCACTATTCTGTGTTTGTACCATTTTAACAGCAGTCACTATGTCATTCATCATAATTAGTATAAGTTGGGAACATTTATTTGTTATTTTTCTCGTTTATCATTCATTTGCTTTTATTTTATCATTTCATTTTTTCAGGGGTGGTTCGTGCAGAGCAAAAGAATCAGACATTTTATGATCTGGGTATCTTTGATGATGGGCCTTACGAAGTTGGTGATGAGAGCCGCCAGGATAAGAATCTAGTTCCTGTTCCAGCTAACAGTTACTTAGGTAGGATTAAGTACATGTGGTAAATCTCTTTAGGCCTCTTAAACATTTGTGATCCCAGCCTGGTGTGATGATCCGAAATGGGAGCAGATGTTTCATTGTGGACCCTGTAACATGTTAACTGTTCTGGATAATTCACAGCCTCCCTCCACATTTTTGGGCCAGTTTTAAGTGTAAGATGATACTGCTGAGGTACCTAGAAGAGCTGCCACTGTAATGTGAGATTCAAGAGCTGTGCCAAGGGCCTACGGAATCTCAGGGAGTGATTATAATCACTGTGATGGGTCAGTGCAGTGAATGGGTCTGTAGTCCTTAGTCACACAACCTCTACTATATAGTATCAGAAGGTTTATCAAAATTTGAGTTTGTGGATGTAACTATTAAGATTGCAGATTTTCTCTCCTGGTAGGTGAGTAAAATTCTTTTATTCTTCAAGTTTTTAAAACTCCAGTGGCTTTTAACAGACCTTTAAAATACTGTAATATAAATAGTGTTTATATTTCACTTGTGCGTGTGTTGCAGGAGGTAAATCTCTTGCTCTTTGTGCAGTCAGGAGAGCAGGAATACGTCCTTAGGCCAGTGACCTTTCTGTACACCACTGAGATACACTGAAAAGGCCACGCTGCGTTTTTGGGAAGGCATTAAGTGTAAAGAATCTTTCTGTTCCAGTGCAGATTTCTGTGGTGTGTTGATCCACTGCTTTTGGCATATGCAACAAATACAGTTTTGGTAACCTGAGACTGGAATTTCTGTGTGAGTGATGGAAAGCTGAACAGATGGCAAGGGCATTGCTAATGTAAAAAGTGAAAAAAAAACCAAGTCAAAAAGAGAGCAAACTTAGAAGTACATATATGTTAGGAGAAAGAGAGCATAAACTTCTGTTAAATATCAGCAGTAATTACTGGGTGTAAAGGTAACTAGAAAAATCATCCTAAGAGCTTATGTTAGACAATCTGATAGAATCTTCTGGTGGAATAAGAATTGCTAAGGTGAGGAGTGCTGCGGAGGCCAGTGCCTTTTGCTGTGAACAGTCATATCAACTTTTTGCAGTTTCATAACCAGTGCATGTATCTCCTAAATGTAAATGCTGCCTCGATTTGTAATAATCAGAACCACTTCCAGGCAAGCCAGCTCATCCCAGGCATTACTGTTCTGTCTGTTTAGACAGTAAGCAAATGTGGTTATAGGTGCTTTGCTTAACTACTATTTTTTTTCTCTTTAATCTTTCACTCATGTTTATAGGTCTTCTGTTTTTGACAGCTGTATCTGATACTCACCCAGATCAGTTTGTGTACAAAACATTGCCTCCCAGCATACAGGTGGACAAGTCAGTGGATGTAATGATGAATAGCTACTTAGGTTTGTGACCACTTGAGGTGGCAGCATCTGGTCAGACATAATCTCCAGACTTTTGTCATGATCCTCTCCCCTCTATCCCCTCATATCAAATACATTGTAAGTAAAGCATGAAAAAAACAGGGATTCAGATAAAAGGGAGATGGCAAAGTAACAAGGCTTCAGAGAAATGCTGATTTGTCATGCATTTCTCCAAACCCTCTCATCCCTCCCCCAGCTGGGACTCCCTCAGTTTTTTTCTGGAACCGTCTCATTGTGAATTGCTGTAATTGAGAATTTCCATAGTAGTGGTGAAGTGTTTCAGAGGGAGATTCTCATCTGCTGGCTAGTATCTTTCTTCCTTGCAAAGTGGATAGTTTTCTACCTTCGGCCTTTATTGGCTATATTGGTATATGCAGTATAGTCTTTTAACTTGGTTTTTCATATTTTAAAATGTATTGTAAGACTAAACTGATTTGAACATGTCATATTTAGGGCTGCATTAATTTAAAATTGCCCACTTCACCATTACTGTGTAAGCTGATTCTCAAATACTGCATACATCATTCATATGAGAATGCTTGTGCAGTACAATTGGCATGTTTGTAATAGAATGATACTGACTTTACTTAGGAGGTTTTGTGATAATTTTGCCAGAGGTGAAGTACTCAAGCTATATTCAAGTGGTAAAGCTGCAGTTGTTTCTAAGCTATATGTATCTTGTATTTGGTGTCCGTGAAAAGCAGGTCCAGGTGAGCAATGAAGGTGCTATGTTTTGTGGGGAAATACTTAAATGTAATGTACGGAGGAGTGTCAGCTTGTAAATAGATGTACACCAGTGCAAACAGAAATTGAGAATTCCCAGCCATAGCACAGTGTTTTAGACAAAACTTGTATTCCATATACCACTTTAATATAGCAGGGGAAATGTTTATTTTTCATATTAAGATGTAAGCTGGTAATTAGTTAATTTATATTTTATTTCTTTCTCTGTTAAAGGTTTCTCTTTGGACTCTGGTAAAGGAATTGTCTCCCAGGATGAGATGACTTTTGTGTCTGGTGCCCCAAGAGCGAACCACAGCGGAGCAGTTGTTTTACTGAAAAAAGAGAAGAATCAGAGAGCACTTTCCCTGGAGCACATGTTTGAAGGAGAAGGGCTGGCCTCTTCTTTTGGCTATGATGTTGCTGTTGTGGACCTCAACAGTGATGGGTATGGCTGTGGTTAACTCCTGCTGCCTGTATAATGAAGGATAGCAATCTTGTTTATTGCCACTTTGGTTTTTCACATTAGAAAGATAAGGAATGCCAAATCCCACGTTCCATGCTTTCCTGGAGGAAATCATGAGCGTCTGGAGAATCAATCAGGACAGAGTCTACCTTTCTAATAAAGTTTTATTTAAACAATTAGTGTAAACAGAGAAAGGGGAAACCAGTCTCATACCCAAAGAAGGCCCTAGAAGGTCCTTGTATGCCACCATACAAGGGAATAAACCAGCTTGTAGTGTCAGTGAGGCTGTTGTTGCCCAGCCAGTTTAATGCACATTTTAGTCTTTGTTCAGCAGCTCTTTGGGCAGCTGATCTTGAGCTCACAGTCTGAGCAGTTACTTTTGACAGTCTTCTACAAAAGCACTGCCTTTTTTTTTCTTGTAATTCCAAGCTGGCAGGACATCGTTGTTGGGGCCCCGCAGTACTTTGACAGAAGTGGGGAAATCGGGGGTGCTGTGTACGTCTACATGAACCGCCAAGGCAACTGGGCAGGGGTGAAGCCCCTTCGCTTAAATGGAACCAGTAACTCCATGTTTGGACTTGCAGTTGAAAATGTTGGGGATGTTAATCAGGACGGATATCCAGGTAAGTGAAAAACGAGGACAATTAAAATGTGTGTGATTGTTTTGCCAGTGCCAGACTTGCAACATCTTACCCTTTGATTGCATGCTGCAGAAAGAGCAAGAATGATTTTAGATGTTGCAACTTACTTTCAACAGATATTGCAGTAGGGGCTCCATATGATGGCTTCGGCAAAGTATACATTTATCATGGATCTGAGAATGGAATAAATACAGAACCAGCACAGGTAATGAAAAAACCTTTACTATATAATCAGTCTTGACCAAAATCAAAGGAATGACAGGGCTATCCATTTTCCTTTCCATTGCTATTATTGAGGTGGTGGGTATGCAGGAAAGTCACAGGGCACTTCTAAGACTGCACTGCTGACTGGAAAGATTAGGAATTCTTGATATTAATACATATTTTTTTATTTCTCGGGCCATCCATTGGCACCAATAATATGTGCAGAAGGAAAAAGATGTGTAGATAAATAAATTCGGGGTTTAAAAAAAAATAAATCTGGTGATTTGAAAACAATTTCTTTGTTTTCTCTTTCACTGCTACTGTTTCACTTTCTTCTTAAATAATTTTTTTTTTTGAGGGACATGGTGTCCAATTTGCAGTGTGGGAATGGAACTTGATTATACTCCCTAGAATATTGCTTGAATACTTTATAGAATACCTTTTCTGTTTCAAGTGTCTGTAATCCAAAAATACTGTAAATAAAGATGAACTAAGGTCTCTGCACATCAGTAATTTCTGGTACTCACGGCTATTGTCATGTAACTTCTTGGAAGAAGAGCAAATCATCTTGGCACTCCAGTATCCTTCAGCTGAACTGAACACAGAGGTCCTATTTCACAGGTCCTACTTCATTGTCTCTTCCCTCTTTTTTTTCTCTGGCCATAAGACAGTTATGTTCACTTGTTACTTATTTCACCTTCATCACTTTTAAATGTCTGAATTCCCTCAATTTGTCTGCTTTTTAGATTCTTGATGGTGGAAAAACAAACACCAGATTTTTTGGTTACTCTATTGCTGGAAATATGGACCTGGATAAAAATTCCTACCCTGATGTTGCTGTTGGATCCCTGTCAGATTCTGTAAATGTGTTCAGGTATTATATACGGAACCTTAAGTAATTACAGCAGGGCTTTGGTTTTAGTTTCTTAAAAACAATTTGCTTAGAACTAACAAAAAGCTGTTTGGCTTCGAGTGTACTTTTCCTACCACAAATCAGAAATTTGAGGGAAGGGGAGGGGGAAGGACAGGGATTCCACAAATTGGTTTGTTACTTTATCCCCCTGCTCCCCTTGAGAACCTGCCTTACAATCAATACAGGGTAAGAGTGTGAATGTGGACAGTTCCTGTAATGTGCTGATGTGGGCAGTGTAGCTTCACCTTAGTTTTGCCCTACTGTAACTTGGATGTCTGTGTCCTTGAATGGAATTTAAGGGTGATAAGTAATTCCTTAAGGAGAAGTTAACTGAGACATTTGCTGCCCTTATATAATCTAATTGTGCTTTACTGAAGATAGAACAAAACCGAACCAACCCCCACTTTTGTAGCTGAGGATCCAAACCAGTGAGGCACACACAGCCTTGCTGAGCTTGCACTGGGGTCCATGAAACAGTGAGGAAGCCCTGCAGCCCAGATCCTTTGGGATTTCTGTAGCACATGCCTTAATTAGGGATGAAGTCTTTCACAGACCTCTGCTTTTTTCTGGTTTAATGTACTGTTAAGCTGAATCACTAGTAATGGGCAGGAAGAGAACTGTCTCAGCATCAGAACTGTGAATCAAGCTCAGGTCTTTGGTAGTTGCTGCTTCTTCAGAGGAGGAGAAGCAGAAATGCCAGAACTGGTTATCTCCATTCTGGGACAAACAACTTTACTTTTCAGGCAGAACAGCCTTTTCTACAATTTATGCTCCCATCTCTAAGGTGTGTAGTATCTGTATACATAATTGTAATGTTCCTAAATACACTAGAACAGCACCCAAGAAAAGCAACTCACGTGGCTTGTGGAAGAGAACAGAGTAGGTGGTAGAGGAGTTGGTCAGATTATTTAGCGTTCTGCTTACTCAAAAGGAGCTTTAATCTTTTGCTGATAAAGGCAGGACAAAAACTTTTACCAAGGTGAGAACAAAAACCTCTTAAGGTGACAAACAGTGAAAGGAGTGGCCCAGTTAAATGGAGCAGGTGGCTTACCAGCTATTTTAAACAACCTCTGGATGCTTTGTGAGAACAGGATCAGCTCATTCATTTGTTCGTGAAATGTCTTCTCCCTTCCAAAAAAGGAAGAGAAAGGAAAAGTTGTCAAGCAGAAGTATGGTTACAGCCTACATGCAGAGGAAGCAGGAAATGAAAACATCATTTCCCACAGCCACCAGGCTCCCTATTAAAGCTCTTGTGAACATGAATCTGAATGAACTGTAGTACCTGTAGCTGTTCACAGAGGCTGAATTAGTACTAGTGGTAGAAATCACCACCAAATTTTCTGTTCTTCATGAGTGTATAAAATGACAACAACAACATCACATTAGTGTAGCCTGCGTCCCCCTCAGAATCTGTAGTTGTTCTCGGTGACCTTTGCTTTGCTTAGCTTTAAATAGTTCTCAGGTGTTTTTCTAACCAGTATCAAAGCCAAACTCTGTTTCTTGGAGTGTCTTTGTTGCCAATCAGTGCAGGTGTGGAGGGAATCTGATATTCACACGAATTATTTCATTAATCTTACCAGAAACAACCTCTTTTTTTACCCCTTCTTTTTATTGCCCATTTTCCCCCAAATGAAGATCTCGGCCTGTGATAAGCATTAGAAGAAACATTACAGTACAGCCTGACAGAATTGATCTAAAGAAAAAGAATCCGGAGGACCATGGTGAAATAAGGTAAATGAAAAAAGATTACTCTATCAGAAGCCTTGGTGTATTGAGCTTTCTGCTGTCAAAATTCATTCAGTGATCGTGTTCAAGTGAAGGGATATCAGAGTCATGCAGGTTAAGCAAATGTATCTGCATATGATCATTCTGACTTCCTGAATTTCTTCAGGCTACTGTGCTAAAGACAAGGTGTGGAATATGTTCTTTTCATGACATCTGTTTTTAAAAATAAATGTCACTTTGCCTTTTCAGATTTCTAACACAAATATCTTGGCTTGAACAGCTTTCTCTTGAGTAGAGACACGAGAGCAAATGCTAGAAAGTTTTTTAATTGCTTAGTAACCATTTTTTCTTGCTTTGTAATTCAGTCTAGTAAGCAGCAAATACCACAGTCATAAGATTGATCAGTTAAAACTTCGCAGTCTGTTGGACCATGCCTAACTAAAGTTAATACTAATTTCTTGGCACTTTTTACAGGATGGATGTGAAAGCATGTTTTAAATACACTGCAAACCCCAGAGATTTAAATCCAAGAATAAGTAAGTTCTGAAGATAAATATTTTTGATCTGTTTGTCACATGGTTTGTTTGTGGTTTTTTTTCTTTAGAGCTTATCATAGAAAGATATTATGCAAATTATAGTGACTCATCTCAGACAGTGACTGACAAATTTAAAATGTGACTCAGTGCTAAGCTCAGCTGTTGCACAGTCTGTATTTCGAGTCATGCTGGTGTGTTAAGCTGTTCTGTGGATGACAGACCAAAGCTTTCTAAGTATTACAACTGCCAGTGAGCAAATGGCTGCTATACAGACCCAAACCATTTTGCCTCACTAGGTTAGTGCTGCTTTAGAGAATAATTTTAAAGGCTCATTTTATATATCCTTAGTGAGCATTATTTCTTATTGGAGGCTTACCCTATAAACCTGTCCTGTATTCATGAAAATGGCTTTGTGGAAATTAACTGAAATAAAAAAAGCTGCATTAATAGGAGGAGACTGGAAGACTGTGCCACAATTAGATTGTGCCACAAAAATGTAAAGCACTTGTTAAAATGCTGCTGTTGCTACCTCTTGGAGAACTGTGTAGGATTTTGAGACGAAATGAGAATTTTAAGCCCAATGCCCCTTTTTCGCCTGTGTTGTCTTGAGTTTCTCAGCTACTTTTAAAATCCAAAGGATGTGCCTGAATGAGGTCCTGTCCTTCAGCTAGTGAAGTGCTTGCAGCTCTCAGTGCCTTGGCACATTCAGTGTGTTCCCATCTGTGCAGCACTGAATTAGCTTGGTGAAGCGATCGTTAAAAGATGCAGCAAGTTCAGATCTAGCAAAACATGCCTCAGCACACAGCCAGATAGCTCTAGTCACATTTCTGCTTTCAGAAATGTACCTTGACCTCAGAATCCTGCTGGCTCTCAGGTGCCATTTGGGGCCCAACAGGAATTCCCGACGGCAGAGTCGGAGTATTTACAGTGGGTTCCTCAGCCCTCTGCTGGCTCCGCACAGCAATTACAGCTCCCCCAGCCAGCCCCGCATGCCCGTAAGGGAACGGTTTACTCAGGGAATAACAGGATTTGGTTTAGAAATTTTCTTTAGATTCACACACGGGGCACCTGGCCCTCAACTGTGGCAGGACAAAACTGACATGGAGAAAGTTTTGTAAATGACTGGAAACAGTTTGTGAAGCCCAAAACTGGCTAGAACAGTCTTCTAGAATAATGCTGTAAGATCATACCTGGTGAAATTAAAGTTCTTTCTAATATGGCAATGATTCTTTTTTTCTATAGTGACCTACTTTATTTTTTCACAGAGATCAACTACACGTTTGAAGTGGAGAATGAGAGGCGGCAGCTGGGGCTGCCCTCCAGGGTGCGCTTCAGTGACCACTCATCTGATCAGTTCACTGCAAGTACAACCCTGAGGGGACAGAACTCATGGGAGTGTGTGACTACGAAGCTTATACTGCAGGTGAGGGAGATTATTTTATTTCTGTTTCATTTAGATCCCCTTAAAACAGAAGAATGCTCTTTTGCAACCTCATGGAAGGAACCTTTGTATATAACTTCGTATATAATTTAAAAGCCATATGCAGTATAAAATTTCAGAAATAGAAACCCACCATAGTTCACTATTCCCTGCACACATGCTGCTTCCTCCTGTTGCCGTTCTTGCAAAGTATGGGTAAAAGTTGTAGCCACTGCATCACACTCTGGAGGTCGACAGAACTGAACTAATTTAGAACAATAGAAAGGGACTAAGTGCCAAAAACGGAGAGCTAGAGCTGTTTCCAACAGAAATAATTGTTATAGAATTTTATAGTGTGACTGTTTAGGAAAAGAATTTTAACCCATGGGTTTTGGAGTGGATCAATGGGCAGGGCAAGAAAGCTTGGTATGTGCTCTCTTGACTTGGCTGCTGTAGTGGTGCTTAAAGGCAGTATTGCTCCAGAGGCTAAACAGATTCCCTCTTGGTGGCTCACCAGGAATGAGCCAGCCTGCAAGGCTGCTTTTGACCACAGCAGATTAAAGAACTTTTAATTTATGAATAGGATAGAATCATAGAATGGTTTGGGTTGAAAGGGACCCTAAGGATCATCTAATTCCAACTCCTGTGCCGTGGGCTGGGACACCTCTTACTAGACTGTGTTACTCAAAGCTCCATCCAACTTGTTCCAGTGTCTTATTTTACTGTAGCTGTGTGAATTTCACCTGCCTGAATTACCATCTGTGGTTTCTAGGAGTTCTTAATGGTGAGAGAAATCATCCGATTGGGAAGCCAGGGAAAAAAAAAGCAGGGCTGGGCTCTTTGTGTTTGTGCACATGTTTAGAAAATGCTGAATTTATATTTAGTATCAAAAGCTCATCTTTGTGTTGTGTTTTCTTCTCTGCACTGTACACTAACTATGCAATTTAAAATATTTTAACAGGAAAAAATTAAAGATAAGCTACGTCCCATTCCAATATCAGTCAGTGTTAAAATTGCTGGCCTGGAGTCACCGTCCAAGGGAAAAGAGAGTGCACTTCCAGATCTTACACCAATTCTAAATTCAAATGAATCTGAAACAGAGACCACAAAAGTAAGCCTTTGATATCACATATTCACATAAATCTGCGCTTCTACAAATAAGTAAATTTTAAAGACTGTAGAAAACTAAATGATGTCCAAAGGGAATAACTGGAGTGGCACTGGACTTGTAACTGTTGGATTATTATTTTATATTCTGTTCTGAACTTGTTACAACATGTTATGAACTAGGTACTGTGTTTCTTTTGCAACAAAAGTGAAAATGGTGTAGCTCCTAGGTTTCTTCCTTCTCCCCAAAAAGTTTAGGAGGAAATGTACTTTTGATTAAAAATGGAAATCCATTGTCTCGTGCTGGGAACACTTGTCCCACTTAACAAGATAATGTATACTCTAATTCTTCCACTGTTAGGATGCTGTAACAGCGTTTGAGCAATGAATGCAGCAGTGACATAAAAGGGAGGGAAATACCTCCCTTTTATGTTAAAAGTTCTCATTTCCGCAATGCTTATTGAAGAATCAGATTGAAAGATGTATTTCCTCACTAGAAGTGTATCTCTCACTTAGAATTATCCAATTCTGCTTTTTAGTCACATTTAGAGTTCTAAATTACCAGCATCAAGGGCTGTATCTCACAAAGAAAAACTCAACAGGCAAGAATTAAAAGTCAGGTTAAAATCTGAACTCAGGAGAGTGCCTCGTGAGTTCCACGTAGATGCTTTATTTAATATGCTTCAGAAATCTCATTTTAAGCTACTATTGTGTGTCAGGTAGTAAAATTGCTTCGGTTTTATTTAGGTGGAGTTCTTAAAAGAAGGATGTGGAGACGACAATGAATGTCACAGCAACCTTCAGCTTCAGTACCGGTTTTGTACGAGAGAGGGAAACGAAGACAGGTTTACTTATTTACCACTGTAAGTCTTGATTAATGCATTTCTAAAGTTCAAATTATTAACAAGTGCTTAAAAGAACTTTTAGGAGAGGATTTTGGGAAAGAGAGCAGCTTTGTTCTGTGTCTGGCAAACACCACCCTTGGTAGTAGTACTGATTTGTCAGAGTGAGGAATGGGAGGGGGGGATGAGCTTGAGAAGAAAAGTGGTACAGAGTTGAATGGATACAAAGTGGCCACAATAGTGCAGGGGTGGACTAAAAGAAAAAAACCCACAATTTAACACCTGGAGATGCGAGATTCTAAACCAGCTTTGCAGTAGTTTGTGTTGACACTTATTTGTGTGTGCAGATTTCATCTGCAAATTATTTTGCAGATGAAGTGTGACTGTGAGTATGACAACTCGATAGAGTACAGTCTAACAGCCCACGAGAAGCAGTTACAGAGAAATGGAGTGATTATTTCATTTTAACACATACCCCAGCACCCTGCTGCATCCCTCCTTCCTAGAGGGCCAGTGAAATCAGAACGGGGGTAAAATAAACAGAGGAAAGTATGTTTATTTACTGCTAGCAGTCAGACACCTTTAGCAGTGAGTGCCACACTTGGAAACCAAACCCATGTATACTTTACAAGAAAAAAGCAGGTCAGTAGATTGATTTGGATAAAATTCATCACTACGTGAATCAGATGCAAGTGCTGGTTCAGAAATATTATGAACTCCTGATTATTTGAGGGATTTATCAGCCTGTTCTGTCCTCTTAACTGCTGGCCACTGTCAGATGAAATACTGGTGTGGGGAAAAAAAACTATGACTATTCATGTTCATAATTTTACTGTAATTCTCCCGTAATAAGAGGAAATTCTATTTGGATAAACCAAATAAGAAGCAAACTTGCATACACATTTGCTTTCCTAATGCACAGAACCCTGTACATTCTGTTTCTGTAGTGAAAATGGCATGCCAGTGCTTGTTCTGAAAGACCAGAAGGATATTGCCCTGGAAATAACAGTGACAAACAATCCATCTGATGTAAAAAATCCACAAAAAGATGGTGAAGATGCGTATGAAGCTAAACTAGTTGCAACTTTTCCAGACAGTCTGACATACTCTGCATTCAGAGAGATGAGGGGTTATCCTGTAAGTATTTTTAAGAGAAAAGGTACTGAAAAATTTAAAATATTTTCCGCATATTTTTACTTGTAAATGTATTCTGTTTAATCAGGAAAAACAGCTAACATGTGGTGCTAACCAAAATGGTTCTCAAGCAGAGTGTGAACTTGGAAATCCTTTCAGAAGAAATTCTAATGTAAGTTGCACTTACTTTACTCACGTTGTAAAATCTCATTCCTGACTGCAGTCATCCGAAGTTTCTGTGTGTTGGAACTGGAAATTTGATTTGGATCTGTCTTTTTAACTCTAGAACTTGATACTGCACTTCTACAAAATTTCATGTATCAATATATCTTATAAAGAGCTCATATATTTTGTTATCTTCTTTCTTGTTTAGGTAACATTTTATCTGATCTTAAGTACCACTAAAGTTAATGTTGATACAACAGACTTAGACATTAACCTGAAGCTGGAAACGTAAGTTTTCTTCATGTGCATGCACCTGCACTTTGCTTTGATATACAGTTGTAAACATTTTGAATTCATTTGTCTGATTCACAGAAGTAATTTAATAGTAAAAAGAAACCCACTAAATGTGTAAAATAAACATCATTGTTTCCTTTTCATTGTAGAACAAGCACTCAAGTTAATTTGACTCCAAGTACAGCCTCTGCTAGAGTGGTTCTTGAATTGCTTTTATCACTCACTGGGTAAGTGTTGATAGCATGACAGAGTAGGGGGTCTGGGGACAGTTTTGCTGCAGACTCATTAAAATCTGATTATTCTCCTTTCCCACCCCCACCTGAACAGAGTTGCTAAGCCTTCTCAGGTATATTTTGGAGGTAACATCATTGGTGAGAGTGCTATGAAATCTGAAGATGATATTGGAAACCTCATAGAGTATGAATTCAGAGTGAGTAATTTAGATTAATGCCAACAGCTGCTTTTAATCAAATGCACAGCTTCTTGCTGTATGCATATAAATACTTAGAAAAGTTGCTATATTGAAATTGGCTTTCTTTGTCCCAAAATCCTGACTTCCTGATCAGAACATGTAGTTTGACTGTGGACTAGAGCTTCTTTAGGCCTTGATGTTTTATGGTCATATTCTGAGGTAGTGGCCTGAGGCTGCCTGCACACGTTTTTTTGGGAGCAGTTCCTGCACATTCAGTTGTACGGCTTAACAGCCCCTGCAGGGAGGGAACAAAGTTAAAGCAGAACCTGCCTGGGGCCTGCCCAGACGTTGGCTGGTGCACGAAGGCAGCAACAATGGGCTGAGGACAGAGCCAGCACAAGGAGATGCGAGAGCCCCTCTGAATGTGTGGGTCTCTTTCACTGTCTTGGTCTTCTGCATAATACAGCAAGGAGGAGACTAAGAGAAATTAAAATCCATCTCTCTCAGTCCTTTACTTCTTTCTGTACCTGGTCCATGTATTATAGCAGCAGCAGTTAAAATATCTGATTTAGAACTTGCTAGCATGATCAGTAACACTAAGCAAGTCAGAAAGAGGTTGGGAAAAAACTTTCAGACTTACAAAAGCAAGAGCTTGTTCTCTCTCTGTGTCAGAGTTCCTCATACACTTGCAGTTTGCCTCAGTTATGCAACTGACTGGTTTGTTAACTCTGAATTGGAGCTGTCGTTTCATATGAAGATAAATTTCTAAAAATCAACAACTAAAAGTTTGTGTTGGGGAATTCCAGTCCTTCTGTGTATTTACTTGCTCTCCAGGTATGCTAGTTTTAGTATGTGCTTTGTCTTTGTACTGTTTCTACTGCCTTTCATCTGATTTAAATTTCCTGTTAGCTGCATGCTTAAAACTTGTCCAATAATGTTTTCAGGAAGAAAGTCCCTCCAAAAAGTATTTAACAGTTTAAAGGATGTTTGTTCTAACAGGTAACTAACTTGGGCAGACCACTGAAAACATTTGGCACTGCTTCCCTGGACATCCAGTGGCCAAAAGAAATTAGTAATGGCAAATGGCTGCTTTATTTGATGAAAATAGACTCCAAAGGCTTGGAAAAAGTCTCCTGTCAACCCGAGAATGAAATCAACAGTTTGCATGTTGTGGTATGTTACTCTGTTGTCTGTTCATGAATTGGTACAACATGAAAGCACCCTACAGCAAGTGAGAGTAAGGCATCAGAGGTTGCCTCTAGAAGGATTTATTTTTTATCTTAAGCAGCTCACAAGCACAATACATGACATAGTGTATCAGTGAATAAGCCTATTAGGAGACTTCATAACAGCTAATGAGGCTGATATGCTAAAGGACAGATGCTCTGTCATGACTGTTTTTGCAATGGGCACTGCCTTCATATGCTCTTATACAGGATGAAACTGCCGATTGTTCTAACAAATTTCATCAGCATTACTGAAAACTGCTCAGTAATAAAAACATCTGAGTTCTTACTCAAAAAAGCAATAAATAACTGTAAATATCTTCCCGGCCTGAGGGCGTTCTGTGTACTTTCTTTTAATAACAGAGGGCTTGAACTTAAATTTATTTATTTACAACAAATATAATAAAAAGCAATTTTCATAGCCCTGGATTGTGCCTATCTAGCAAAATCTTTTTCCTCAAACTTGAGCTGCATTTTTTTCTTCTTCATATAATCTGAAGATCATATGGGAAGAGTTTTTATTTTCCACCATTAAAACTGCATGCACATAAACCTGTTTTTGTCAGATCATTATATTAGTTAATATAAGTTGCAGTGAGTGTAATTAGTATACAGTTAAAAAAACCTGCATCTACTGACCTTGGCACATTCTTACTCTTTTTGCATAGTACCATTAATACCCTTTATGTAGAAATTAAAAATGGAAGTAGCATTGAAAGCTTTATAAATCTAAACCTCCCCTTGCCCTATTAGAGGAAATAATCTGTTGGCTTTTCTTTAGGTAATCTCAAATTTTATTCTTAGCAGTAAATGTAGGTAAGTAGAGATATATAATGCTGTCAGTCATATGCTGATTTTGGAAGAAAAAAACTCTAAGCTCTAGTTTCTCTGTTTATATGAACTGAAAGATTCTTACGATAAACTACTTTTTAGTTTTTTGATTTTTTTTTTTCCTTTTAGGAATCTCATAACTCAAGAAGGAAGCGTGAGGTTGCAGAGAAGCAGATTACAGACAGCAAGGCATTTTCTTTATTCTCAGAAAGAAAATACAAGACCTTGGTAAGGATATTGCACCAACTATATTCTTGTCAGATACCTCCCCCTGCACTCGGAAGAGGGCTTTTCTCAGTGAAAGAAATTCTCTCTTTGCCTTCTTTTTATCTTATATCTAAGTATCAATGCTTTTAAAATTTGAACATTTAGATTATCTACTGTGAGAGAACTAGGAAAGAATATCTGCATAGTTACTTACATTAAAATAAGCAAGTAATAACATCTTCATTATATTTTCCCACTGCTGTCAGTACAAACAGATAGTGGTTATTGCATGTAAGTATGATGCATGTAATCCAATTTTTAATCTTGGGGTGAGGTTTAAACAACCTGTGAAGATGAGATCTTATTTACATGTAGAAATCTGTAATTGCAGAGCTGCAATGTGAATGCGCGCTGTGTGGACATAAAGTGTCCCCTGAAGGGTTTAGACAGCAAGGCATCTATTGTGCTGCGTTCCAGACTGTGGAACAGTACCTTCTTAGAGGTAAGTCCTCATACCTGCAGTTTTTGAAAGGTCAGAGTTCTTTCCTGTTCTGTGTCTAATATTCATGTTTTATTTTGGAACAGGAATACTCAAAAATGAATTACCTTGACATTGTTGTTAAGGCTTCTATCAGTGTTCCTGTTGCAGCTAAGAATGTTAAACTCACAAATGAAGTTACTCAGGTAGGTTCAGTGTTTAATGCTAACCACGTGTTATGGTTGTGATTGTTCTAGCTTATCTCCAAAGACCAGGAAAGAAACAAATTTAAAACAAAACTAGCTAAAAGTTTAACTTTTTAACTGAGTTTTGAATAACTGATCATTTTTACCTTTTAATGGGGTTGGAAAAATTCATTACCATATTGAAATTATACCAGTGGGAACTTTTTCACCAAAAGGATATTGTAGAAGACATCTTGTTAGAGAAGAGATAAGACTATATAAATTGCAGCTTTCTAATTAAACATGTACCTTCTGAAATACTGCTTCCACCTGCACATTTTCTGTCCCTTAGGTGCGTGTTACTGTATTTCCTGCAAAACCAGTAGCCCTTTATACAGGAGTTCCGTGGTGGATCATCGCGGTGGCTATCCTTGCTGGAATACTCATGCTTGCACTGTTGGTATTCTTACTATGGAAGGTGAGCTTTTATTCACCTGGTTATTTTTCATTTTCTGGTCTAACTGACAAGATAGCAAACTGATTAAGTATTTGGGACTCAAAATAGGGCAAAACTGCACAAACCATACATTATCAGTTTCTCAGTTTTGCAACATTTGGAATGAAAATGGTTGTAGAGGCAGACTTGTTACATAATTTTTCTGTTTTCACATCTTCAAAAGGAAGTAAGTATTTTGAGCTCCGGACAAAACTTGAGACAAATGTTCAGAGGCCATAGTTTGATACAGATGGATACAGCTATTGGGAGCCTCTGCAGTTAGGTGTAAAACTTCATGTGAGCTATTTACAAATGTTTTAGTAGGGCTCTGTTCTCATAATATCAGAAATACCACTGAACTGATAGTAGACGAAAATAACCAAAACCACAGTATTAATACATAGCCAAGTGTGCTGGTTAATTTCTGTATTATTGCTTTTTTATCTTAGAAACCTTAAAGGAATAAATAAAGAGGTATAACAAATTGTTAACTATTTGCAAAAGAAAAAAAATACCTTTTTTTCTAATGACCTTTGTAAAAATGCCAATTATTTGTGGTCCCAAGTATAACAGAACAGTCCTTTTATTCTTAGTTTTTACAGGTGTAGGCAGTTAGCATTTGCTGTTATGGGGTAACAGAAGGTTATTAAGGAAGAGGAGGTGAAGAATATCCTATCTGTCACTTTTTTCCCAGTGAAACTGCAGCAGTTAGCTTTAAGGAACTACTTGCTGCAGGTTACTTCTCATAGGATAGTTCTAATTTCCTCATTTTCTAAAAAATGCCCAGCTGCTCCTGCAAATATTCCTGATGAATGAATACTGAGTGGGCTGTTAGGTTCTAACTACTAGTGTTTTACCGTGCATGAAAATACAGACATTTTTCACATGCACACACAGTGTAAAATGCTGTTTTTGATGGCACAGATTGTGCTGTTCTATGAAGGACAAACATCCTACTGGAAAGACAGATACATCATTGGTTTAAGACAAAAGCTTGTACTGAAGGGGTCAAAGCAGTAACTGGTTTTATTCTACACCCTGTGTTTTAGTCTGGTCTGTGCACTAGTCCACAAACAGATTTCTGTACAGGCTTCTTTCTGCTTTTCACAGCCACCTTCATTTGCTATGGACATACTTTACTGTAGCTTGTCTTAAAAAAAACTCCAAACAGATTGCCTACAAATTTATCAAAACGCCTCTAAAATAATATTCTCAGATTACTCTGTTAATAACTCAGGTTATTTTACTCTGTTATTGTATAGATCAAGTTAGCCCAAGAAGTTCTCAGATCTAGAAACAGCTGAGTTCTTGTGATGACTTTTTTTTTTTTTTTGGCCTGTGAAGGCATAATGGGAAGACAGTTGACAGACTTAAATCAGTTTTAATAGGTTTGACTTCTTCCAGTCCACAGAAATTGACTAAATACCTTGCTTCCTTGTAGTGTGGTTTCTTCAAGAGAAATAAGAAAGATCATTATGATGCCACATATCACAAGGCTGAGATCCATGCTCAGCCATCTGATAAAGAGAGGCTTACTTCTGATGCATAGTACTGATCTACTTCTGTAATTGGTAACTGATGGTATTTTTTAATTTCTAGCTGTGGCACATGCTATGGTTGCAGTGGCTAACTGTGAAGCTTTTTCTGCATAAGTTCTATTAACTTTTGGATTTCAAGCTATCATACTTGCTTGCTCCTTCTGGTGATAGATTTTCAGCTTTTGGTGCATGTGAACACACAGAGGTTTACCCTGGTCTAAAATGCTTCTTATTTATTTCTTTAAAAAACATGGTGACCTGTTGCAATGGGGTTTAGTATTTTTTTTTAATTTATGCTTTAATGTTACAAGTTAGTCTTTAAGCTTGCAAGATGGGAATCAACACTGTAGAGATAAGATGTAAAGATAAGACTACATGGACAATACATAAATTTGCTTTACTAACCTTTAGTGCATGCCAAAAGGTACATGCTACTTACATTGGAGAAGGGTTTTCCTAATGAGAATTTATTGCTGTGGAAACATCTATTTTACTTGAGTTCTACGGTGTACTTCTCTAGGAACACACTTTGCTGAAGCTACAAGATGCATGATGATTTATGCTTCCAGCAACCTTTATTCCACTTACAATATACATGCATGTAATAGCTTATCCATAAGTGATGGCTGGGATGACAGGGTGGGGAGGAATTCTTAGTAAATTATGTCAAAACAGTGTTTAGTGAAACTATGAGTTGGCTAAAGATTTGGTCTTTGCTCACTGTAATTTTTTAAAAATTCAGTTCCACGTAAGTTCTAATATTAAAAAAACCCCAAACCACCGACCAAACAGAACCAAAAAATCCAGCACCCTAAATACTATGAACAAAACCTTGCCCACTTTAACATGTTCTTACCCCCAGCAGTATCTAATGACAGCTGGATGGCACAGTGTCTCTGAACCTGAGTCTTGACCTCAGTGATCTGTAAGGATGTAAAGCTGAGTGTGTACCAGTCATCATCTTTGTAATATTGTGGCCACAGCTCCCTTTTGTTTTGGAAATTAATTTTAGTCTATTCCTCGATATTCAAAATCAGTTTTTACAGCAGCTTTGAATAAAAAATTGCAGTGCACAAATAAGCTGTTACAGATTTCATCCAGGGCGACTTCACCTGGCAAACGCAGCAAGACTCATGTTTCTAGTACAGCATATATGTAGTTATTTCAGGTGACTGAAGTTGAAATGGTGCTTTGAAAACCAAGGCCCTTAGGGTAACTTCTCTTGAATGTTCTGGAAACCTTTCTATAGGTTAAGGGTAAATCATGTCACCATACAGGAAGACACTGAAGTACATACCTACCTTTGATTCAGGAGAAGCAGCTTTCCTGTGTGTAGCAGTAAACGTCCTCATTAGATGAATGAACAGCTTTGTACTGGAGGGAATCTTTTTATGGTATTTGATTACCATGGATCGTCAGAGCATGCCCTTTGTCTTTAACTGCTGCTGCACAGCTAATGCAGACCTCTTGGCTCGCATTTTTACAGCTACATATGCTACGTTTTTGGCCTACATAGTTTTGTTTTCAATTTTCTTACCTGCATATTTGCGTGAAGGAAGAATTTACTGCCTCTACAATTGTAGTTCTTTGTCAGCAGCTTAGACCTAAACTGTTCTTTCCCTTCTCTGCGCAGTGCGGGTTCTTCCGGCGTTCCAGGTACGAAGACAGTGTCCCCCGCTATCACGCTGTAAGAATTCGAAAAGAGGAGCGACAGATCAAAGATGGGAAAAGCAAAGACCTTGAGACAAAACAGTGGCTCACCAAATGGAATGAAAATGAAAGTTATTCTTAGGCAAAAATGTTGTTTATCCACAGAGTTCAGACAGAGGTTAAAGTTTTCATTCATGGAATACTGATGGAGTTAGACCTGTGAACACTATGGACATTCACCATTTGATTGTAGATATTACTACTTATATTGAGGCTTTTATTTGCACAGTTAAAATGGCTTCAACAGACTTTATTTGCATTATTTAATTTCCACACTGCCTCTTCACCGCCCTGTAAATGTAACCCTAACTTTAGAAAATACTATGCTGATTTGGGGTCTTTTCTGCAAAATACGCAAAACCACTACAGCAGACCTTTTCCCGTGATCCTGACCTTCTTCCTCGGTATTTAAGGAATGCATGATTAAGGTCAAGACGAGTTCTCCATTGTTCCCTCAATGCACAGTGCTTTATAAACACACAGTGGCCTTACCACACTTTGTTTAAGTATAACTGAAAACCTGCAAGTCTGCTTTAGTCATAACCTTTGCCTGCTGCAGTAGTTAGGGCTTAACAAAAAGCATCATCTTAAATTACACATGCAATGGGTCATGTTGCTTGATTTTGGGTTTTTTTTGTTAAGATCAGATTGTGTGATTCTTGCTCACAACAAATACACACAGGTTTGTTTGTTTTTTAAGAGGCTGGAATATTAGATGTACTTTCTGTATATATATATTTTAGTCATTTTTGTATTTATTTTTATTATAAATAATTGTCTTTGACTAACTGGTAGGCCAAAGACTACTGAATTTTTAAATCCACTGTTCTGGTTTTTGTGTTTCTGTTTTCAAACTTCAGATTATGAGGCCTGAGGCTTTCACTGCATTTTCATAAATCACTGAAGGTGCCAGTGCTTTCTAAAATGTAAATATTTATGCAAATGATGTGTATGGGTGCTTTCTTTTCCTGATACTTGTAACATCAGGTCCTGTAACATGATTTGTATATTACTGTGGACTATTTAACAATTTGGACACCAAGCAGAAGTAGGGTTTTAGATACCATTTTATACTCTCTGCAAGAAAGTGAAAAGTCCTCTGGAAACCTCCTTCCACCTTCATAAGGACTTCCTGGTTGGCAAAAGGCATTGACTACTGCAACTGTTGTATAGCACTTGAAGGAGGCTATAAATGCCTAATTTACCTTAACTGTCAGGATCTGAGCTGATCCACGTTGAGACTACTGAATCATCTTGAATACCTGAATGTTGATGAAAGTAGAACCATGATGTTATTAGTAATCTGGTTATTGTAACATAACTGAGAAAATGATTTAAAGAGTTTACTTTTTTTACCCGTGTTCTAAAGCCTTGGTACTATTTAAGAACAAAGATTTAGGTCACAGTTGTGTATTCCATGTGAAACAAAATTCTGCTCAAAAAGTATGCATATTAATTGCTTGTAATATGAACAATGCAAAAACCTCTTGGTACTTTTTCCCCTCACTGGGTAAAAACCTGCTAGGACAGCAGTTGTCAAGTATCTTATTTTTACTGCTAACTTTGAATGTACCTTCTTGGAAGGTGTGGTCAGGTAACTAAAAAGTTACCTTTAGTGCTAAGAGCGATGAATCTAGTAAATGAGATCATCTCAGTATGTTATGACCCTGACTTTATGAACACTAACATGTTAATTCAGATGTTACCCAATTTTTGAGCTTCTAGAATCCTAGCTTATTTGCTTAAAGGCTCAGAAGCATCAGAAGCCAGGCTAATCAGGGGCTAAGAAGCTTGAGAAATACCCCTGAATATAAAACCAGATTGTGGCCCTCACCTAAGAACATGAATGTCTTAGCAGTGTTAAATTTCTTGAAAAATAAGTCATGTCACTGGTATATTTTTATCTCAAACTTTTGTTATACCAGCTAAGATTAAGAATGCTACATCATTCCATGATTAGAAATTACCTGTGGATATTTGTATAGAAGTGTGAAATAAATTTTTTTTAATTAAAGATGGTCTTGGTAATAGTGATTTTATCATACTTTACTGAGGTGGCCACAGCTACGTTCACTAGAAGAACAGGCTGAAAGTGGCAGGCTTTAAAAAGTTCTCTCACTCTCAGCATTGCTGTAGCTCTCACTGCCCTGCCCCATGCAAGGGGCAGATAAGGAGCTGCAGGAGATAAGGCGCAATCTCATGCTCCCAGGCTCTCTGCTGCTTGCTGCAGTTGCCAGCACTGGTAAGAGTCAGAGCACCACGTGCCAGCTCCCACCGGGACATGGCTCCCCTCTCCTTGCTCCATGCTTGCAACTCGTGCTGCCCTGAGGACCTTCCATGCAAGCAACTTGCTAAACATTTTCTTAAACAGTGCCAGACGAGTATTTGAGTAAATAGTGGGGATGGCTACATCCCCCAAAGTTGGTCAAAGACCTTGCACAGCTGTTTGTATTTAGCAGGGGAAGTTTGATACTGACAGTCAATAAAATGATTGCAGGGTACAGTTTCAAGTCCACCAAAAAAGCCCTATGGAAAAGCCAAAATTATGCAGGGAAAAAATCCCACCAAACCCAACAGACAAAATGTGGCTTATCTCCACCTCTAAGATGTCAGCCCTCACTGGATACTTTCCTTACCACTGCTGAAAGGTGTTTTGATGCAACAAAGCCTGAAGATAAAGGTTAGCTGGATATATGCTAGGCCACTCTTTGTTGTTGAGGCCAAGAAGCTTCCAGAACTAGAATCAGAAAATGCCGCTAGTCTCTTCAGAGCATCTCAAAGATAAAAACTCAAGCTGCTCTTATTAAACAATTACTCTTCTTTACACGATGCCCACAAACATTTGTCTACAAGAAGACAAAATATTAACTGGCAGAACAGTTAAGTAGCTGATCATAGTAAGTTTTGTACAAATGTATTATATTTGGCTTTATATGTATGCTCATATATACCATACACATAGTAGTACTAGATGTAGTATATACAGTATATATACAGTGGTACAGCACTACAGCAGTGTACGTGTATAGTATGTATGCATATATGTGATATATAAAACTTAATGCTTGCTATATATAGGGTGTGTTTTATATCGATATAAAAATACACACACTCTGTATTGTCCAAGGTACATAAATAGGATGTTGGTAAACTGCAGTACTTTCCCATATGTTTAACTGTCGCAGCACAGCAGACATACCTGGTGAGAGAATAGGCCTTTCAATTTAAGGGACCATCACAGCACAGTTTCAGTAGCCACTTGTCCATAAGTTATATGTGGAAAATGAGAGGCAACAGCGTGCTCAGTTGGATACAAATCAGGAATCAGCACACAAGGTAAAAGGAAACTTCTGAAAGGGGCACAGAACCACCAATCCCCATAAAGGACCCTCGTTGCAGTGCTGATCATCACGGCTGTAGCGTGTTTTAATTAAACTCAACAGACTGCACAGAACCAGAGAGCTGCTCATGTTCCAACAGCTGCAGTAACTTCTCCCTGCACAGGGCAGGCAAGTGTGTCAGCAGTTGGTTTGCAAAGGCCAGGAGACCAGGCTGTGACAAAACGAAGCAACTGCAGCCAGTGCTCTGAGCCAGCAGAGGCCCGTGGACGTGCTTGGACATGCTTCGGCTGCCTTGCAGACAGCACGGCAGTGTGGCACAAGACGGGGAGCAGTGTATTTCCCTATAGGGATTGTGTAACCAGTTCCTTCAGTTTTTTATCCCAGTCGTCAGACATCTTTCAATGTCTGTCTTACCAGGCCCCAGAGTCTGGTTAAACAGTCTGAGTAGTTCATAGTATACACCTTTTACAGGCTCATAAACCTTGCTGAGTCCTAACCTTGTAAGCCTTGTGAGAAAAACACAGCAAAACTCCTTATCCCAAAAGACTGCTGCTGAAACAGGCCTTAAACCCTAGCCAAGGTATGACATTGTCACTATAAAGAGATTGGGGGTCTGCAGTTTGCATTTTTCATACTGCAAGAAAGACCCCTTTCTTCCTTTTCTAGGTCTGAAAAATGGTTGTTTGTTTGCAAGCAACACATTTTCAGGGCTGTATATATTCTAGAAAACACAGAGAACAGATTTTTGCAAGAGGAGGTATCCCTGCTGCTGCAGACCACGATAAATCCCCCTCATCGCTGATACACAATGCTAACTATGCATTTTATCCTGCAATCCCAGTGTCTAGGGGGGACAGAGAAGTGACAGAAAAGTCAAATACTTCTGCCAGGAACATATGAAATAATGCAACTGGTAAGTTGATTAAAAGAAATGTTTGCAGGATATTGCTTGGTTTCTTGAAGTGGAGGGGTCCAACAGTACCCCAGTACAGAGCTGGAGCTGAGAAGTGCATCACTGCCAGGCACCTTACAATGCACTCTGTGACCGATTCCAGCCTAACAAGGAGGAACAACACAGGAACAGCCATCCCGGACCTGACCACAGATCCACTCGGACCTGCATCCCACCTTTGACAACTGCTAAGAGTTGTCCACAATGGTGATACTTTGCTGTTCCTGTTCCCCAAAAATGTTAATGCTTAACTTCAGCAGCTGTGTAGTATATTTTTCCTATATCCAAAAGACATCCATAGAATCCTAAGAGTATCTCAAATTGGAAGAGACCCATAAGGGTCGTAGCTCCTCACAGGATTACCTAAAACTAAACTGCATGACTAAGAGCATCCATGATAATCACAAATTTCTCCAGCTGCCTCCTGATCTTGAATCACAAAGATGTACATGGCAAAAATTCACAAACTCCAGTTTAATTATACTCTGGATAAAAATAAACCCATCTGTTCTTAAATCTGCTTTAGTTTGAGAACTCCTATAGAAACTTCTCCATATTTTTGATCAACTTTATTGCCATTTTTCTTTCTACCTCTGCAAAAAAGAGACCAAGGCCACATAAACTAATGTAACCCTAAGAATTTGTCAAGCATAGCAAAAGCTCAACTTACTGACAAAAACCTAAGAACGAAGACAAACCTAAGAACAACAGACAACTAGTGCAGGTTAAGTACACAAGCTGAAAAGAGACATGGCTAGATGGGCCAGGTGACTGTGCAGGCATTGCAGCAAAGCATATAAACCACTGAAAGAAAAGAAAGATATTCTGAGGATATTCATACCTGGCAACTTAAGCTTTTTTCTTAATCTGAGCTGCACCTACTTTGGAGGACACTAAAGAAAAGGAAGAAAAACACCAGTACATGCAGCACCCAAGAAGTGATGACCTCCAGCGTCACCTTAACAAATGAGAAAATCTTTCTATGGAACACCCTGCAATATTAAAACCTTAAAAAAGAAATTAAATTGAAGTTCAACTAAATGTTGTATTCTCAGTTCTTCTGAAGTCTGAATTGCTCTGTCCCATTTAAATTATGGATCCAGATGTATTAAAATTTCAACAACACCAAAAAGCATGAATATGTGTAGGAAAAATGCTAAATACCAAAAATAATGCATTTCTCCTTTTTGGTTTGCATAAGAATTTACAGAAATTAGTACATCAGAGCTCTGGCCAGTGTCATGCTGGATCACATCAGAGCAAGCCCCTAGAAAAACATCAATGAGAGAAACAGGTTTTAGGGGAGAAAGAGCATTCAAATTTTTCTCCAGTATTCTAACAGAACATGTTTACATGGATCAGTATCTGATCAATCGTTTAAACAAGACCAAGAAAACACCATTAGGTAAATAGAGAGGTTCTTCTCTGAACACAGCATTTAAAGAATTATCCACCATTCTTTTATCCACAGTTACTTCTGTGACTGCTCACCCTGCACAACTTTTCCTGAGAAAAGTGCTCACTGTTTATGTACTGTGTATGGTCTCTAGCTCACAACACACAATGATTTATTTAACCTCTGGCAGCATTTGCCACGTCTTGTGGCTGAAGACTGCTGTCCAAAGATAACTTTAGGCAGAAGGCCAGTTTTTAAGGCATGTCTGTAAAGCTGAAACACAAACCAACAAAACAGTAATAGACACATATAAAAGATGAAGCCAATCCAGAGCCATCATAAGAAATGGCAACAGTTTACAAAGACTCGATGTACTGCTTGTAGGCACTGCTTTAAACTAGTGCTGGCTCACAGCTGAGAGATCATCATAAAATGGTTTTGAGCACAGCAAATCTCAAGTACAAGTCCCAAACTATTACAAACTTGAGCAGCATGAGCTACTCCTTGGTGTTCCTGGAGAGGCCTGCAAGCAGCAATAAGCAAAACCTGCCAATAAGCTGTATTTGTAGAAGTCTTGCAGAGACAGACAAGCAGTCTGTTTGCCCCATTAGCCACCACACCCTGGCCAGAGCAGAACAAGCCATTCAGTTTTCAGCATAAAGGTTCAGGTACGGTTGGATTACAAACCAGATGAAAAAAGCAGTCTAATCCTGCTTCATTCTCACATACTATTGGTGCAGTTACTGCTCAGGAAACTGCATCTGGAGGCTGACTGAATCAAATGTTTTCTGTATTTCAATGCAACATTAAAAAGAAGTAAGACAACCTTAAATGGGGGGCAATCCAACAAAGCACTGAACAGATTAATGTGATTGCTATATCAAAACTATTCCTGCTCTAGTGGATGCCATAGGATATCCATCCCCACTATCATGTCGCAGACAAGTCACAGGTACAAGGCTTGTTTAAAGGAAACCAAACAATATTGAAAAGTTGATTTAATAAATTTATGGGACAAATACAAGTATCCACAATAAAAAAAGCAAATGAATGCAGGGCATAATCCACTGCTGATACTGTTTTCTCTTTTCAGGAATGGCACCGGGAATGATGGCAGCACATCTCCACTGGACATCGGGTTAGCCATCAAAGGATTGCTTATCCTTCTCGCAGGAGCAACCGTTGCCAGCATGAACCAAATTTGGTTCACACATCAACAAGCTCCCCACAGGCTGAAGACCCTCACTTATTTTCTTTATTTTAATCAATATGGTAACTATAGTACATTCCACACTATATATATTTCTTCACTGTGAGTACAATCTACTGTTAACAGTAACTACAAGGGAAGGTCATGAGGGCACCTCACCCACTGAAATGCAAAAGGTAAACTGGGATAAAGCTTCTTACTGAACAGTATTTCTGTATGCTGTAGTGTGGAGAATAACTTGATGGATGGTAGTGTTGCAGAGGTCTTCTTGATACATATTATTAACATTTAACAAAACCATAATAATTAGGTAACCAAAAATTTCCCTCAAATTACAACTAGAACATAGCATTAACCTGTTTATAGGCAGAGAAGCAAGAGGTGACCACACTGTCACTCTGTGGAGCACCATGAACTGACTTCAGACATGGGAGAATTGTGATGGTGCATTCCCTCCCACACCTCCTCAGGCCTGCTCTGCGATCACAGGAGTTACCTCCCTCAATTGCAGCACAAATGAAACAGCACCATTGCCGCTGGACTTTTTCCCCCAAAATTTCTGGTAGTTACAAACTTGGTTTATGGCCAGGATGGAAACATAGTGATGACTAAAGCCAAGCATCTCCTGAGCCAATAAAGAGCTGCACCAAGAGAGGCCCCTTTGAGCTCTCCCAGACCACAGCAGGCTGTGACCAGCACCTCTCCAAGTGGGACACCACCTGGAGCTCATGAACCCCCAAGTCTGCCAGACTGGAAAGACCATCCCCCTACAGCCCTCAAGGAGCAACTCCTGCCTGTGAGAAATGTAAATGGCTTTGATGTATTCCACTGAACTCAAGGGGAACTTTCCACAGTAACTTTGTACACAGGTATAGATGTACACACCTCTGTGCCTGCGTGTGAATTTTGGCTTATGTAGTAACTAACAGAGTGAACCTTGCCTTCAAACTCTGCTACGTCACGAGGTTAAGCTCATATCAAATACTAAATTATTAAAGCAGGTATGCTTACCAAAACAAAGGTAGGAATTATGGAAAAATTCATAATATTTGAAAGTAGCTAAGTGCTTGCTTAACATAAGTAGCTAGAATTGCTATAGCAAGCTGAGCTATATGGCTATATTGCATAAGTCAAAAATGGATCACAGTGAGGCCTGGAACTAACAGCCTAAACATTATTAATAGTCAGAATAGACAAAACTGCAATTTAAATATTACTCAAAATTAATAGCTGGAGCAACCACATTATAACATGAACTACAGAACTGACCAAACCCCCCCACAGAAACAGACCTAAGAGGATGTGAAGACCATGTGGCAAACACTTGGTAGCAAAACAGCAAAGCAACGAAGGGCAAGAAGGGCTCAGACTCTAATATGGCTATTGGTCCACACTGTCGCGTGAGGGGTGCAGAGCTCAGACTGTTATAATTGCCCAGAGATTTCTTTGTCTGCGGTGCCTCTTTTAAGGCACCTAGCCCAAGCTACAAGGTATCAAAATTAATCTGTATCAATAGATCTATCTGATGGAGACGAGAACCTAGTGTCAAAAATTTCTTTAATATCTATACTGCAGCAAGTTTATCAGAAATGCTTATAATCACTCTTAACTGCCTTTTTTGTTAGTGTTCTAGATATTACTACCAGACCAGGACAATAAACCATTCAATACACAGTTTAGTACCTCACATGTTGCATTTCAACCGGCAGTAAAGTGATTTACTGTGACACACAGTCCAAGTGCTTTTCTACCAACACAGACACGTATTGTGCTCATTGCTGACTGATCAGGAGTGCATCTGTAAAGGCAGAAGCCCTATTCCTCCTCTGCGGTTTTTTTTTTTTTTAAATTTTATTTTCTTTTTTCTGGTAACTGAAAGAAACCCCTGCCCACCCCGCAGCTGGGCAGACACAGGTGCGATAGCGAGAAGACACACGGCTGCTTAAGCCCTGCCAATTCCCTCGGGTGAGGCTCTGCCCTCCCGCCGGCCCTACGGATCACGCCGGCGCTTCTATGAGTTTCTGCAGCTTCCCGTTCCAGCCCGCGGGTCACCCACGCCGGGAGCCGAGTCCCTGCCGCCCGCCACGGCCCCGGGCGCGCTGAGCCCGCACGGTCGACCCCCCGGACACCCCAATGCCAGGCGAGCGCCGCTGGTGCACGGGCATCTCTCGGCCTCGCTGCGGCCCCTGCAGTCCTGGCCCCCACACCCACAGCCCCTCCGGCTCCCTCACGGCTCCCCGCCGCGGGCAGGGCGCACCCGCAACCCTTCGCCGGGCAGGCGGCGGCACCGGCCCCCGTAACGCTGCGTACCTGTCCGTGACCGGGCTCCTCCACGAAGCGAGCGTCGCCTTCTCCCGCCGGGCCCTCATGGCGCTGGGGGCAGCGAAGCGTCCGCCTCAGTCGCAGCCGACCGGCTCCTGGCGCCCCCGCCCCGCTCCCCTCTGCTCCCTCAGAGCCGCCCTCTCCTCCGCCCCACGCCACTGAGGGGCTGGGCCGGGCGGAGACACCCACCGCCCCCTCGGGCACCTCCTCCCGGCGGCGCGGCGGAGGCAGCCGCGGCCTGGGTAGGGGCCGGGGGAACGTGCGCGGCGGGAAATGGCGGCCGGGCCGGGCTGAGCTGAGGGGACGGAGCTGCACCATGAGGCTGCTGCGCGCCCTTCTGCGCGGCGCCGCCCCGGGCAGCACTGCCCCGGGCAATATCCCGCAGCAGGTGGACTTCTACTCACGCTTCTCCCCCTCGCCGCTCTCCATGAAGCAGTTTCTGGACTTCGGTGAGTGCCCGCCGAGCCGCCCTCGACCGCTGCCCCTCCTCCCACAGGTGCCTGTGAGGAGCGGGATGGCCGCGACCCCTCACCCTGTCAGCGCTGCCCGGCTGTCGCTTATCTCTTCTAATGCTGTGCCTTCTGGCAGGAAAGGGTTCTGCTTCCCTTCTGAGGCAAGGGAGCCCAGTTGGCTCATTCCCGGAGACTGCAACTATGACAAGGTTGAAATTTAGCTGAAAACTCCAGTTTTTGGCACCACCAGGGTAGTTGAGCGTTTTCCTGCAGAACTCGCAGTGTTGGGGAGAGGGTGGGAACAGCTGTGACAACTGGTAGCGTTAGAGCAGTGACTAAGACAGGTGAGACTGGTTAAGCCTTTTGCAAAGCAGCATGCGGCCTTTTAAAGGCATCTTCCAAATACATGAAATGTTTAGCCTCAGCTGGCACCAGGGGCTGAAACAGTCATCACTTCTCAGTCACTTGCCCGTGCCCTACAGAAACATCCTAGTCAAATGTTGCTGTTTTAGAAGGTGTGTGAGAGAAGGAACAGGATGCAGACAACAAGAGCCATCCTGGAGGATTTGGAATCTGGTCTTGAAAATGAGTAAATCTGTAACAGGATACTCAGTCATATACTCTGTGCCAAAACCACTCCTAATGCTTCCAGGTTTGACTGTCAGCTTGGAAACAAAAGGGATCACAGGAATTGTTCTAGTCTGCTTTAAAGCAAAAGACCACACAGAGAAAGGCTGTGTAAGTCACACTGAGAAACCTTTTCAAAGCCTGACATTGGACCCATTCTATAATACGTTCTCTTTCTGTACCCAAGGCGCTTTGGTGTGCATACATGTTTACATGTTAAATATTTAACTAGTTAATAGTTTCATGTATTTTTATAGTTTTGTAAGTAAAACCTAAGTGAGAACTAATCATAGAACCCCAAACGTTGTATAAGCAGGAAGACTTTCTCTTAATTATCTGCTGTCACTCCATCCATCTATTCAACGTTTCACTTGTGGCAATGAAATGTATCTGACATTTAAAACTCCAGATTCCTACAGGAATCCCACCATATGTTCTGTTGCTACCGTACTTTTAAGCAAAGAGTCTTGCAATTCAGAGTTTGCTTTGACCTGTATTATTTTACCACTACTGATAAAATAATACTTACTGTAAGATCAGTGTTTATTTTCAAGGCACACTATTTCCTTGTGTCAAAAGATGGGTTACTTTTTTGCTCTTAGTACCTGAACATAAAGTAAAAATAATCTTGAAAACTTATACAATTTTTTGCGTCTCTTTTGCTTAAGGATTTAATCACAGAGAGTAAAAACTAATAACAAATAAAAAAGAGTGCAAGACAGAGACAGTATTTGTCTGTAAGACATTCTGTACCCATTATAATCTGATGATGTTTTCATTAGGGATTTTTTTTTTCTCTTTTTGCAAGAGTGAGAGCAGTCAAAGAGGAAATAATAAAATCTAGTAAAGCCAGCATAAAAAACCAAAATATTCTATAAGCAAATTTAGGTCTGGTCTTGGGTTATAAGGCCACAATATTTTCTGTAGGAGTCTTACCCATTCTTTGCCTAGATATACACTTTACCTGCATAGGGAAAGAGTCATTTGCCTGTTCAATTTGCCTGCCCTATACTGCCTTCCATATTTGACCCAGGATTGCAGAGACAAGGCCTTCAGATACAAAAACTATTTTGTGAAATGGAATATTTTTAGTATATTAGGCATTTAAAGATTATATTTACATTCTAATGCCTCCAATCTGATTTGTTCTTGGAATTTTACCCAAGAAAAGGGAAAGGCCAGTAACAATCATGCTTGAAATGCCATCTGACTAGGGAGAAGAATGAAAGGTTTCTAGGCAGAGGTCATACGTAGACAGTGCGTAATGCTGGTAAGTGCCATTGTGGACAAATTTCTTGTAAATGATTCCCTTTTTTATTAACTGGCATTCTTTCATCAGTGTAGTTTATTATGTGTCTGAGTCTGCACACTTTAAAGTAAACTGCTCTATTTCAATGTGGTGAAGATTTTTCATGTTTAAGGCACTCCCAGCTTCCTTTTTTTCTTTCCTCATCCCTTCCTTTAATCTTCTTCCCCAACTTCCCCTTGCCAAATGGAAGGAGTGAACTGAGCAGTAACACAGGGGTTAATTTTTAGGAGATACCTGTTGTGCAACACTGGACCTGAAGTATGCAGTTCTCTGCAGCAGATGGGCAGGTTAGGAAGTTCAGATGCTGTTCACCTGGCAGTCTTGAAGTCTAGAAAGAGGTCTGGCTGAGAATGAAGTACAGCATTTCTTAGTCTCTTCCCCATGCTGCACCCTCCTTTCTCACCTAGGAAAACAAGCCTTGTGGGAGTAGATGTAGGTCTTGATTTTAATAACCACTTTTAATTGCCACCCCCACAGATGACACTTGTTCTTACAAAAGGACAGGTCAGTTATCAACAGAGGCAGTACTTCTAGCTTTTAAAAATGTAAAAAATTGAATGTATTAGTATCCTAATGGCTAAGCAGAGTAGCTGTCCTACTTCCCTTTCTTTCTCACTATTCATGTGAATTCATTCATCTGACTTCTGTTCCTCTCAGACTGACTTTAAACTACAACAGATTTAGTTGAAAATGAGATCAATGTTACTGAATTTATTTTCTGCAAGTGTTTGAGGATGAGTTATCGTAATTCACTAAGATCAGCGATCAAAAGCAGGGTGTGTGGAACTATGATACTTCATAAATAGTTTCGTGCACTGGTTTCATTTGCTTCTCTGACATGCTCAAAATGACATACTGTTTGATCAGTGCTAGTTACAGTCAATGTTTGCTGCAAATAAAATGAACAATATACATGGATAGAAGCCATATTTAAAGTTGAATAGTATGGGTCTGCAACTGTTGCATTGGTTTCTCTTTATATATTGACGAGTACTGCAACTGGAAGGTTTCAGTATGTGATAAATTTTGAAATACAAGTGGGCTGCTGCCATGAAAGAAACACTGGCTTACCAGTCTGGCTGAGACAGCTTTGAAACCAAGGTATAGACCTCTTATGCAAGAAAGTAAGTTTTTGTGTAGTTCTCTACCATCAATATTGACTTCATTCTGATGCCATATTGGTCTTAGGATCTGAAAATGCTTGTGAAAAGACTTCATTTATGTTTCTGCGACAAGAGTTGCCTGTGAGATTGGCAAACATAATGAAGGAAATAAGCTTGCTTCCAGACAACCTCCTAAGAACACCTTCAGTTCAGCTGGTGCAGAGCTGGTAAGAACAGTGACATTCCTTTCCTTGAATGGTGACCTTCTGCATATACACAGTTGGAGGAACTCATTCTCTTCTACTGAAAGAACATTCATAGGCTTGTTACGTGAACATCACTTATTTATACTGAGATATTAAATATACCAGTGTGATCAGAAACTAAATTTAACCATGTAGGAAAAAGCCTTTAGGAGCAATTAAGAGAACCCACAAGGGAATCAAAAATCATTAAGTATTGCACACACTCATGTATAAGGATACAAAAAAATTTAAAATTTTTTTAAACAAAAATCCACCAGAACAATGTTTAATAGGAAACTTACCTAAAAGTGAAGAAGCTAGTTGAAGAAAACAACAGAAGCAGACTAAGGCACAAAATGTTTGCAAAACATGGTAGAAACCATTTACAAGATAGGTTATTGCAGATTGAGAGTAAAGGTATAGAAAATATGAAGAAAAAGCAACAGGAAGCTCCAAAATCCAAAACATAAAAAACCCAGAGAGAATATGAAGGTATTAAAGAAAAAAAGGCATTATTTGAAAATTAAAATTTGCTTCCATGTAAAGAACTTAGGCATAAACTTTTTTAAGATGAAAGCAAAACAAAGAGATTGCTTGGCAACTGCTAAAGGCACAAGGATTTCTGTGAAGGCTTTTAAAGTTGAGAGAACAGAAAATCTGTTAGTAAGTGGGATTGACTGGATGACTGAATATGAAAAGAGCTATCAATGAAGATGAAGGCTCTTAATGAAACACAAATGCTTACATTCTCATGATACTAGATGACACTGATCAAAGGGGAAATGAATTCCATTTGGGCAAATGTAAAGTAGAACACAGGGAAGAACCTCCTCTCCCTGTGTGCTTGCTTTCTTACAATGGAAAAAGAAATTCTGATGCTACTGGGAATATTTTTCTGGATATGTCAGTTGATGGCAAGGAGGAAAATAATATTAGGAACTAAATAACAAATGGGGAGGAATATAATTGTACCACTGTGTTAGCCCATTATTCCCCTGAATTGCATGCAGCTCCATCCTGAACAGAAAAGACCAAGAGGGATAATCAGAGGGTTGGAACAATTTCAGCGTGAGGAGAAACCAAATAGAATTCTTCAGCTTGGAAAATACGTATCTAAGGAAAGGGATGGCAGAAATACTTAAATCATGAACAAATGGAAAAATTTTTCTACTAACAGGAACTCACTGAGGCTGCAAATAAGTGATCACCTACTGGGTTTAAAACACAAAGACGATATTTTACGCATTCTAATTAAATTGTGGAATTCATTGCTCTGGACATTTTGGAAGAAAACATAATAAACAGATTCAAAGGAATCTAACAAAATTCACAGGGAGACGGGTAGAATGATTTGGAAACATGCAACACTGGAAGACCACAAACTGCTAACCATAGAGATCTGGGGAGGCATATTAGAATTGGTCTTTATCCTGTTTGTTTCATTGAAAGGTACGTTCAAAGTCTTCAGGAGATTCTTGACTTTAAGGACAAAAGCTCAGAAGATTCAGGGGCTATTCACAGGTAAGGCTTTGCTGTCATGTATGTTAATATCTTGTTAATATTGTGTGGAAGAGCTGGCAAGAAAACAATAGCTTAAAAAAATTTCCTATCTCAAATCTTTACAGAAGAATTGCAGCAATGTCATCCTCTGTCCCTAAAAGGAGGGTACATTAAAACAGGAGATGAAGCACTTTAGCATAATGTCACTGTGTAGAATGCTCTCTGTTGGCTGACCGTGTGTGCCATTTGACAGGCATGGGTTGTTCTGCATGAAAACAGTTGGCACGGTTTCCTCTTTCTCTTGGCAGATATCAAGATAATTCTATCTTGATATCTTTATTTATTATCTTACTTATTCTTGGCAGAATCAAGATAATAAATAATAATTTTATAAATAGGCAAAATCGTTGATTACTGGTTGTTTTAATGCTAGTCACCTGAAATATGCTGTAAAGACTGACCTGCCTTCTTACTGCAGTAGGCAGATGTGTGATATTTTTGTATGGAAGTTTTTGTAGATAGGCACTCTGTTTCCCAGAGTATTAAATTTCCTTGAAAATGAAATACTAACAATGTATTCATTTTAGTTTTACAGATACTGTGATAAAAATCCGGAATCGACACAACGATGTAATTCCTACGATGGCTCAAGGAGTAATAGAATACAAGGAAAGCTTTGGCATTGATCCAGTGACCTCACAGAATGTGCAGTATTTTTTAGACCGCTTCTACATGAGTCGCATTTCAATCAGAATGCTCCTTAATCAACACTGTAAGTGCCAGTGTTGAAAGGAGGGGAATTGATACCTGTACCACATCGTATTTTTCTTTCATGTTTAAGTTCTTAATATGTACTAAAGTGCCACTTAGGAGTATACTATTTGCCTTGCCATTTATAACTCATTCTTAATAAAATTCCTAAAATATTTATTAATAGTAGGCTTTCAAGTATGGCGAGGACTGAAATTGTAGATTGCCTATAAATTTTTTACTTAGCAAAACTGAAGACACAAACTAAAATTATAAAATTATACTGAATATTAAATGATGTTTTCTTTTTTGGCAGCTTTACTGTTTGGTGGGAAAATTAATCCAGCTCATCCAAAACACATTGGAAGCATTGATCCTAACTGCAATGTTGTTGAAGTTATTAGAGGTAAATTCAGATGATAAGAATCCTGAAAACTTACATGAATGTCTATGCTAAGAGCAAATACACATCCTGATATTCATATATTGTTTTGTTATTTCCTACCTGGAGTGGAAGTTTTATTTGAAGTGTAATACAATTTTGTTTCATTTTCATATAAACCCAGTTTTTGTGAGAAAATACAAATCTCCCTGACAGTGCAGAGTACTTTCAATTTTTGTTTTTTGGCAGACTCTAAAGGAGAAAAAAAAGAAGCAGGAGGGGGAAATGTAACTTCTGTGTTTTTTATTATAGATGGCTATGAAAATGCCAAGAGACTTTGTGATTTATATTACATGAGCTCTCCAGAACTTATCCTTGAAGAGTTGAATGGTAAGTGAATATGGACAAGGCATGCTCTTGAACATCATGATGGCTTCTTCTAAAGAAGCTGGTGGTGAAATGTTCTGCTTTTCATACAGTTCATGTGTTCTCTGTATCTGCTGTCATAAATAGTTGGGATTTTTTAAAATCTGGCAGAATGCTTTCTCCATTCCTCCCTTTAATCAGAAAACTGACATGAATAGAAGTTTTTAATACTACAGCAGTTGCTGTAACAAATTTTAGCAGGCTCCTTCCCTCCCTAAGATTTTATGTGTCTTCACCTGACATTACTGCATCTCACCCTCTCTGCGTGTCTTGTGACACGTTAAAGATTTATACAAGACATTCCATTCCATCTTCATGATACCTATGAGGAGGTTATTAGAAAGCAACTCTGATATGCCCTGGTCAGTGATCCCATAGTGGGTTTTAAGATTAATTTCTAAAGCATCAAGCAACATTTGAAAATCTTGATTATAGCTTTTGATTAACGTACAACTTTTCAAAAGGTTTCTGTTCAAATTTTCCTTCTTTAAATTTAACAATACAAATTCAAATTTTGAATTACTGTGGGAATGAATAAAAGATATCTCATTTGCTATTTAGTTATTTAGACTCTCTTCTCTCCAGCTAAATCACCAGGACAGCCCATGCAAGTGGTGTATGTGCCATCACATCTCTATCACATGGTTTTTGAACTTTTCAAGGTCTGTGCACTTACCATTAATTACACAATTCTTTCATACATCTTTGTTTACTGAGATTGCATTGCTTTGACTTTTTGAACCAATTCTAAATAACAGTGTGTTTTGCAAGTGCAAACTTCTTGCCATTTGACTGCAAGAACACAGCTACACTGTACTATTAGAGACAGTAACTGCATAGAAAATGAACAGCTGTGGAAGATATATCTTTTTTACCTAGCCACTGAATACCTTCTGAATAGACAGCTTAAATCTTAAAACATATGAAGACATTAGTTAATAAAGGAAGTGAGAATAAGATATCCCAAAAATTTGTGTATCTTCAAATCTGGTAAAATGTGTAACAGGTCCTATAGAGCTTTCCTCAAGCAGTTCAGTTCTAGACTTTTCTTGGATTTTGTCATGTTGGATGTACGATGTGCATGATAAAGAATTCTAGAACAAAAACTCTGTATATTAAACTATTCACATTTCCTTGAAAAAATTAAATATTTGAAGTCTCTGTATTCTAATAAACTAAAAATACACTGATACAGAATAAACAAGAAATATTAAAAAACCCATTCTAAACCAATATACATTTGTTCTGATTCTTAAATACATGATAAAAATAACTGCTAAACTGATGTTTTAAGATAATACACAAAGTGAATAGGATTTATGTTGTACTTGAAAATTACAGAATGCAATGAGAGCCACCATGGAACATAATGCTGATCGATGCATTTATCCTGCAATCCATGTACACATCACGTTGGGAAATGAGGATTTAACTGTAAAGGTACTCATTTTTTTTTATTATTTTGAAGGTCATTTTGATTAGGGTTTTTTTTCCTGTCATGAGCAGCATATTAGTAACTTGAGCTGGTGATCTGGTTCCATCAACAGATTGTATGTGATGATGTATGTAAGTAAAAAAACCCTTACGGAATTTCACATACTGCATCAGTAGGAAATTCATGAAGAGGTTGCAGTCACACTGAGGGCTCTGCAAGAGCGTCCTGTACTTGCTTGTGTCTTGCCTAGCTTAGAAGCAACCATGACTAAAAATGAAGTAGCATCTTTATACAATTGTCACATCAGCATTTATAAGTAGAACGACAGAGCTATACAGGTGTGAAACAACTGAAAAAAAGGAAATATATATTGTATATTCCACACAAAACGTACCTCCTGAAGACCAGTTTGCAGTTTCTTCTTTTTCTGTACAACATCCATGTTGGATTTCAAAGACCAACCGCAAACACTGGGTTTTTCAAAGGTCTAACTAAACTGTAGTAAAACAACTGCTTTGACTTACTCCTTGAGTAATAGGTTTTAGTAAATTATACTTAAATGTCAGTATTCTTGAGGAATAAAAATAAAATACACAGAAAACCTAGCATTTGCTAAAAGGTATAGATTGTGACTTCAGACAAAAGTCTGTTATGATCAAGATAAAAGCAATGCACAATTCAAGCAGAATTTCCTTGCCTCCAAGAGATTATGAATGCTTTTTATGGCAGTATTTTATTTAATGGTTTGGATAAGGGATGAAAGGGAAGGATTCATCTCTCTCTGGTCATTGTTGGAGATGATAATTAAAGAAAACCTGTAACTTAGTAGGGACAGCTTCAAATAATGTTTTACATGAACCTTCTCTGGCTTACTGTTTGAGAGAAGCTGTCTTTTATAAAAATGTATTCAGGGATATAAAGCTCCTTCTTGTTCCAGATGAGTGATCGTGGTGGTGGTGTTCCAATGAGGAAAATTGACAGACTGTTCAACTACATGTATTCAACAGCACCACGTCCTCGTGTTGAGACATCACGAGCTACACCTTTGGTATGCAAGTCTTTTATACCCTGGCATCGTGGATATGTCTAACTGTCACAAAAACCATATAGCCAAGGCTATGAAGTACTGATTTTATAGATATTACAGTGAGCAATATTTGAATGTTACTTAATTGAAGCTTAATTCAAGTATTTTTCAGAAAATAACTGGAAAATGGCATAAAATACTAAAAATTATTTAAATTTGTTCAAGATTCTCTTTTCTCTACTAAATATAAAGATCAGCCACCTCAAGCAGAACACTTACCTATGCTGAACGTACTGTAGTGAGAGCAGGATTCCAAATTATTTTTGTAGCCACTGAATGAAAGGAAGAATTATTATAGCAATGACTTTGGATTAAGGCCATAGTTCATTTGTATTGTGTAGTCAATTGTACCATCCCCCAGCAAGGATGAAGGTACATAGATGTGACAGGGCATATGAAGAATCTACTTTGGTCTCATGTGAATGTAATAAATGCACAAGAAATAAAGCCTAAGCTCTCAGAAATTAGAATCTTTGAACAGCTTTCCTGTATTTATTCTCCCACACTGCATCATTGAAAAATATAGACAGTTCTGCATGTAGATGACGCTGCAACTCACTAAACACTAGATCTTTACAGAGAAGTGTTGTGTACACTCATTGAGAGATTATCTCTAAAATCTAGTATTGAAACAAAAAACCATGCTTAACATGTCAGAGCTATGTCCTGCTCCTGCAGTCAGGGCTTGGTAGAATTTTAGTATAAGCTGCAAATTCATAGACATTGTGTCTTGAACCTTTTTTATATGTTCTGATGATGAAATGTATCTGACTTAAGAACACTGAGTACTTAAGATTAGTAGCTTCATGAAGTGTGATACAGACACAGCATCGTTTTCTCTAATGGCATCTCTTCAAAAAGCTACCATAAAACAAGAAGTGTTATCTACCAGCCCTGCCTGACAAAGGAATGAAACAGTTTTCTCGTCATCACACTCATTCATGCATTCTTCTGGTCTTGGGGTATATAGTAGCTTGGGGGGGTGCATAATAGTTAACACCTGAACTCCTGTTACTGTCAAACATCATGCTTAGTTTGTCTATTTTACCTAGTAAGTTAAAACAGAAAATGCCACTGATTGATGCAATTAATGGAAGTATACTTTTTCTCCTGATCAGGCTGGATTTGGTTATGGCTTACCCATATCACGTCTGTATGCACAGTACTTCCAAGGAGACTTGAAACTGTATTCGTTAGAAGGCTATGGTACAGATGCAGTTATTTACATCAAGGTATGATGTAACACTCTACCATTTTACATTTATCAGCAACTCTGATCTGAACTGCTAATGGAACTCCTTGTTCTGTTATGGTAACTTCAGTTAAAAAGAATCATCAGCTACAGCCTTTTCTCCTTACAGGCCTTATCAACAGAATCAATTGAAAGACTCCCTGTATACAACAAAGCAGCCTGGAAACATTATAAAGCAAACCATGAAGCCGATGATTGGTGTGTGCCAAGCAGTGAGCCAAAGGACATGACCACTTTTCGCAGTATGTAGCTTTTTCCTCAGCAGCTCATAAGTAGGTTTGTCTGTAAAGGGAATTTAAAAGACCTGATTTATACCAAGATGTTGAGCCACTTTTGATACGTGAAAGTAATTTTAAGTGGTGTAACAGAAAGTTTAGTGTAATTAGGCTTTTCTGAAATTAAAAAACCAACAGCCACCAAAAACCCCAAACCTGCACTTACTTATAAAGTGAGGTCATACTTCATTTGTTTCACTTTCTATTTATGACTGCTTTCAGAGCTAAGTCAAAGGAGCAACATTTTGGTTTTTGTAGGGATCAATGCAAAGTCTATCACATCTGGTATTAATTTGTATCATTACAAAATAATTTCATTAGAAAAACTATTGAAAAAGCTCACTGGAACATTTTTCCATTATACAATACTACCAATTAATGAAAAACTTGTGTAAGAAATATCGAGCTCATTGCTATACCCTTGCAACTGTATGGCACTTTCTGTTCTTTTATCTTAAGCATGCTGAAGCTTAATTTTGCGAAGTTAGATATGTTGCCTACATACATTGCCTACATCAAGGGGGTTTTTTCAGCTGTAGAAATCACACATCTCTGTAGGGATAAAAAATTTTAAAAAGCATTTTTAACTGCTACTACTGGTATAATGTATCTCAGGTATGTGGCATCGGTTGTATTCCTTTGGTTGTAATGTGAATATATAATAGATGTGAAAAACTTATCTTGCCCTGATCATTGTGAATTAAAAAATAGCATTGGCTTGTGTACAGTAGAGAAATGTTGTCTTGCCTTTGCCTGTGTTTCTGTAGATCATACCAAAACGCAGTATCAACATTCTAGCCTTCATCCTTCATAAGATTTCAGACTTGGGTATGTCAGGTATAGCTGTAAATGGAAAGTATTTTAATAAACAGATTTTTAAAATTTGTCTGTAATAGGGCATCTCTATTACTTTGACAGTATAAACTACCTTCTCAGGAGTAATTAAGAGTAAGTGGAATTAACAGTTTTTAAAAATACCTTTGCATTTGTGATTCACTTCTGGCCTCATTTTTGAAGTAACTGGAAGTCACACTATAACATAAGCATGATAACCAGAATATGGTAATCAGTCAAACTGTCAGAACATACAGGGGAAGATAGAGAAGGGAATGAATATTACATTTCAGATACAAAGTCCTTTTAATAAAGAATTCAACTTAATGCCTACTGTATGAGCTTTGTTCAAATCATACACATCTGTGCTGCACCTCGATCCCTGTCATTTCTGAACATTTTAGAGGAGTGATGCAGTTAAAGCCATTGAGAACTAAGCCTTTTCTCAGTTAATTAAACTGCATGTAATTCTGTGGTTTTTGTTCTGCAGCAGACATGCATAATCCCTCAGAAACAATAAGCCTTGCTTTTGTTAGTTTAGTATCTCTGCACAGAGCAGAAGGTGAGATATCACAAGTGAAGGGGATAGGTGGGATGTTGGAAATTGAAGTCATGCTACTCCAGTTGTAGCTGAACCAGATTTATCTGATTCAAGATTTATCACCTGCTACCTCCCTAGCCAAGTTCTGCAAAACAATGAAATGGTTTTATACACTGGTTAAGCTAATGTAGATAACTTTAATAGAACTGCATTACAGACTGGGCTGTATACACAGTTAAACTGACAGTCTGAGGGACGATTATTGTATCTTAGTTGCCACTGGAACAGTAGGGTTACCTATTTCACCCAAGCCTATGGGCACCTTGAGGCCCCTGTTTTTCTTTCTTACAAGGATGCAAAGGTGATAACTGGCACACCTTTCAATCTGCATGGCTACAGGTGAGAAGAATTGAGAGCTGTTCTCTTCTTTGGCCCTGCAAGAGGATGTGAGAAATGCCACATAGTGTAAAATGGGGCCTGTACAAATGTTGGAAGGGACACTTGCAGCTATTGCTTTTGCTAAACTAAAGTTGAAAGTTACAGCAAGGGCTTTTAAAAACTCAGGTCTAGCCTTTAAATCTTTTAACTAACTCACCTGATTTTAGTAACATCGGAAAACTACAACTGGTATTTCTGAAGAAAAGCTGTTTTCTACAAAGTCTATTAAGTATTTTAGACATTACTGCAATAAAGTCTCTTTCATGTTCTCAGCTAACTACCAGTTTAATTCTGATTATTAGAACAACTTGCTGTATAATTATATTTGTATCTATCGCTTCACCTGCCACCCCAAATGCTTGTGGTGAAAACACAAATGTGTACTGTTTTGATTTACAATGTTTAATCCTAGTTACAAACTTGATCTTTGATAATTTTTGGTTTAAATAGAAGTACAGAAGACAACTTTTCTGTTTAGTATTTTCATTACTATACTGAAGTTATTGCTAGCACACTGGTTAAGGTGAAGTGAATCATTAGAGAAAAGTAGTGTACTATCAAAATGCTGAGATTAATAGTTTTGTATGCAAATTAGCTCAGTCTTGCACTGTAAAATTAATACTGGTTTGTGTTAATTTTTTGAAAGAATCACTGCATTTATTCATTAAAACTATTGTAAAAATGAAACTTTGTTGTGTGATTGTATAGCTTGGTACTGAGCTCGTTCCGTGCAGCCAGCCTTCTTGTTTGACATCTGCCAGATGTTAAATGCTGTGGCCTGTGATAATCAGTGTTCTCATGCTCAGGTGCCAGGGGAGTTTATCATCCCTGCTATGGCCCCTCCTTACCTGTAACAGCTCTGCACACAAGGAAACCTCTGAAACCATGATTTCCACTGGTCTCCTTCATGAGAAAACTCTTCACAGGGTGCAACAGTAGGCTTAAAGGGAAAAGGTAATACGGGGCTCTATCAATATACTGTGTTCTAGCTGTGAAAACACTCAACTTTCTTGACTGAACTGAAGGGTGGTTTTATGTGGGTGATTCTGAGCATTGGATGATTCCGTACTTATAATTCCTTTCTCTTTTATCAGTAGGGCAGCATTCCTCTTTGGTTCAAGGTCTGTAAGTTTGGCATACAACTCAGAGCTACTGCGAACAAAGTAAATAAGTTACATCTTGACCAAAGAATGCATAAAACTGAAATATAATCTCTTTTAAAAAGTAGTTATTACCAAGATTTTCAAACTTTATTTTGGAAATGCCTAGTGTGCAAAAGCATTTCCACACGGTCCGTTTGCTGAAATTCTTAAAGACATTTATACAAAAAAAATAATAAATGTGAAACACCAACAGTGAAGTTCATTCATTTAATTAAAATGAAAAACAGTCCATAGATTTAAAGGAGAACTTGGTCCACATAAACAAACTATGTAAGTTTTGTTCTAGTCCATTCTATTTAATCTAGCCTGTTTCTGGAATAATCTAATTTAAGGAAGTGCTCTTGTAGGATCTCTAGAAAATAGTATGTAAATATACAAAACACCAAGTCATGTTCTAAGCTATTTCAAGAATCAAATCCTCCTTTAAAGAGAAATAATCTGTAGTCTAGAACTGAACATTTAAATACAAGGCAGAAACCCAGTGCATCAGTGCTAATTTTTCCTACGCTTCTTCCCTCAGTATTTTGTCTGAAAAACAGTATTGTTTAAAATTAGCAAATATATAAATTTGGTCCGCAAAAAATCTTGTAGCATGTAGAAAAGAGAAATACATGTATTGCAAATTGATCTTATTCATAGCATAAATCTATAAAACTATGTATTATTTAGGAAAAATAGGTTAAAAAGGATCTTATTTATAGGCTTAAACCTTGTCCCAACACCATACGGGTAGTGTACAGAAAACTTAATATTATGCTTAGGATATGTAGTTTGTGAAAACTACTTAGTATTTCTTGTTACTTTCTCAGTAAATTGCAACACATAGAACTCAAAAACAATGTGCTACCGAAGTGAACTTTGAATGAAGTCCCAGAAGTACAAGAATTAAAATAATCCATAAATTTGAAATACATGCTTTCTTTTTAAATTAATTTGACATTACCATTTTCTTAAACTTAATTTTTACTATACATCTTTAGTGGCAACAGATAAACAGACTGTCACAGACTGAATTTGTTGGCAGGATTTTTCTATTGTCCCTCTACCAGATTCAACTCTATCAAATGCTAGTTGACTAATACTGGAATGATTTTTAATACAGTATTCTACTTCTCACAAACATCAATTTCAATGAAAAGGGCATATTACACCTTAGAAGCAGAAATGTTACTTAAGGCAGAAAGTTAAATTATTGTCTATTAGTACAGGCAGAGTCAACTAGAAATAAAAATACTGAAAACATTATTTCATTTTATTGGGCTGTAATGGGGAGGAACCACAATTAAGAAGTAAAAAACCACCTACCACGTTGAACTGTTGCACTTTCCCTCCTCCCTCAATTGTACAATTATTTACAAATCTGCTGAATTTCCTCAAGATTAGGCAAGTCTGCACTAAAATAAAATGGTCATTTTAGCAGCTTGATTCAAGAGTGGCCACCACTCTGCCAGTCTTGCGAACTTCTTTCTCCTTCTTTTGAACCTTTTCCTTCTGCTTTTCCAGTTTTTCCTGTGTTTTTCTAATATCCTTAATTTTTTTCTTTATTGTTGATCGGTCATTTTGACTGGAAACTCCCAAAGCCTTTGGAGGAGGAAAACAAAACAAAACCTCATCAGTAATTTTTTTCAACAGCACTGTCAACAGTGCTTGTGCTTTAACAATATATGAAAGTGTTATTTACTTTTCTACAAGATGGTCTGTTTATTTGAAAAATAAGGGCTTAAGGCCTCAAAAACATTGTAAATAATCATCTGGGTAACGAGGTAGGTAAGGAAACAAAGGCCCACTCTTCAGTTGTGAAATAACAGTTTTGTGTTGCATTTTACAAATATGTAAACCCCTGAGAACTTCCAGAAAATAACATCATAAGTGGTAGTCTCCAGGCATTTTTCTAGCTCTTTTTATACACGAGGAATTTTTATTCAGTAACTACTCTTCAATTTTAAGGATTTTAAAGTGTATTACTAAAAAGTGGCTCAGGAAGCGGACAGTACACTCCGATTTGCGATCAGCAGGTGGCAGCACGCGATTCCAAGTGCCTGACCACACTCGCACTGTGTCAGCCCCAACGGCATCAGGTGCACAATGAGCTTTAGGCATCAACTTTCAAGGTTCCACAACTCGAGACGGTCATTTGACAGGCCAGTCACTGATACTTCCTCTGTGCCCGTGACATTTTATAAAATACAGGACATTTAGTGTTGCATGTCTATTTAAAATGCAGGCATATTTTGGAGACTGAAGTTAGACACCTTTTCCACCTAAGCCCCTCACCTTCTACTATTGATCATTAATAATAATTCACCTTATGCCAGAATAGACCAATGAACCTCTTTTAGCTGCACATCTTCTCTGTCCAAAATGCAGTCTCATAATCTAACAAGAAAGAAAACCTGCAGCAATTTACCTGCACTGTAAGGGATACATATAAACAGCAGCTTCCAGATGTAAAAAGGCAAGAAAAGGGTCAAAGGATTCAGAACACAGATTTTCAGCAGGAGTAAAAACCTAAAATATTTAAAATGGCACCAGATAGGATTTTCGCCTTCCCAGTTGAAGAGGAAATGTGAAAGAAACAGATTTCTAAAACTGGATCCTGCAATTCTATTTGAATTGGCCGGAACTTGTTTTGATGCGACCTTATGTTGAGATTGGTGACAGATGCATCAAGACTCCTTGGACAATTATGCTTACTTTCATTTCCTCAAGATACAAACAAGGAAGCAATATTTGTTATTTTTCTGGCTATAAACAGCCTGTCTTTAATTCTACAATCAATTACTAATTACCATCTAACTATATAGTCTCCAAGTATTTCAAAAGCAACTCAAAATAAAATAAATAACAAGAGCACATAACTCTATCCCTTAAAAAGCCACAAAACCAGGAAACTGGACTTTGTAGGTTAAAAATATGTCTGAATAAGCAGTGAAACCTATACAGTTACAAATCTATCCCAGGACTTTCACATACCTTTAACTTCTCACTGTCGAGCTGCATTAACTGCTGTCCATCTACGTTCATAGCTGTGAACTCTGTAATATACTGCTCCATGTTCATTCCCATTAACCAGTGGCATACTTGCTGAGTGGTCCATTCAGAAATAGGTCTACTGTGCCATTGATTTTGCTTTCCTGTTGTTGTACATTCATCATCCAGTGCCTAACCAATGGAGAAAAGGCACCATAAGCAATATTTTCTTTGACTGTAAGTTGAATTCCAGTTGCCAGTTGAGTTTGATTAATAAAGTGCATTTTTAAACATGCTCCACTCCAAAAGTCAAGTTCTTGGCATTAGTTTGCCTAGTTTACTATAAACAAGACACTACAACATTCAACACAAATTAAGTTTGAAACAGAGAACATAAATGGTAAATTGGACCTATCCAAACAATGCACACACTTCCTCAGTTAGTTGGTTAAGGTAGCTCTATCTTAATGTTAGATGCTACCTTACACAGCATGAAGAATTATCAAGCACTTCAACTCTGTAATTATTATTAAGTGATGGAAATCCAGAATAAAAGCAATTCTAGTAGCCAGTAAATCTGGTGAGTGTTCTAGGTACAGTTTTATTACATTTTGTACATTTGTAAAAGAGAGGATTGTTCATTCTTTGAATTAATGCTATCACATCAACATTTTAAAAAGTCTGCCCAAATAGAAGATGACCACTTCAGAAACATAGCAGCTTCCAGACTTCCACTGAAAATACACAAAAGCACTCACAGAGCTTTTGAGGCACCCTGCTTCAATTTCATTTTGCTTCTGAGGGGAAAAGGTACTGCTGTTTGTCCTGAAGCAGTATTACTTCATCAAAAAAGAAAAGCTACACAACAGAGCTCAATGTCTTCGAGCAGAAATTCAAGTGTGGTTCTTGAATCAGTAACATCAGTTAACTGAAGTTTTGTTAACTATCCAGAATCATCTCTCACTAACTCGTGATTGAGTACAGGCTACATTAGACTTGCAGACTGCTCCACTGGGCAGCTTCCACTACTCATCAAAGATATTGGCACACAGCAGAAAATATGCTCCCCTTTTCCAGCAAGCCTTACAGATTTGTAAACAGAAAACATGAAGAAAAGCAGTTTTGTAGTTACGGATTTGAGAGATGACCCTGTTAAGTCACAGGTGAACAACTACAGCTGCCAGCCAAAGGGATCTTGCAAAATCCAGCTTATTTGATGGAATATTTGGGAGAGTTGATTGATGTAACAAAATAACTGTGGTGACTACAAATCAAAGATAGTGAGATGTAAGCCTGTCACATGATCTGATCATACAACACACTGCATCTGAGCGCGCAATACGGAAGACACATATGAGGGGAAACACAAAATTTTCAAATTTCCAGTGTAGTGAAGGACTACATGTAATTCAAAATGGTTTTGCTTTCCCTGGTCTGTGAAACAAGGGACAGTAGCTACATTAGGAGGCAATCCAGATAAATAGGAATGAGTTTGTAGAGCTGAACAGTTTGTGCTGAGGTCCTAAAATCCACACTACAAGCATTTCAAAGGATTTTCACTTCCAAATAGCTCCAGTCTGATCACAATGAGTCAATGGCCACTAGCAGCTGGAACGTAGCAGGACCACTGTTGGAGCACATCTTATTTGATTTCTGAGATAAATCAAAGTGAGGCAAGTGGAAACAATCAGAATATTTATTTCAAAAATGAACTCCTTATCCAAATCAAAATGCTTATGTAGATATAACAAGTGCGAACATATCCGCCTTCCTGATGTGCAAAAGAAGAATAGCAATTTGCATAAAATAATAGCAAAGGGCTCTAGAAGAGGTTTGGCTTGAAGTGCTCTGTACAGCATCTGTATGAAGACAACTGGAGCACTGAGTCTTCTATCCAAGCTATCAAGCTTGAGATGCTTCGTACAGAGAAGATTAGTTGGATAAATTACCAAGGGAATTTTAAAACGCACATTTATTTTAAATAATTTTAGATAACAGTACTCCCCAAACTGATATTGCAATACAAAATACGTATTGGTAACTTTGTCTCATACTAGCAAGTGTTCATGAATAATACATAAAAAAGGGGAAACACTCTGCATTTTAAGTTGGACCTGTATCTCAGGTGTGGTCTTATCAGCCACAAGAAATACTAAAATATATGCTGACATATACATATTTTTTAATATATCTATGTACTTTTATCATTTGGGGGGGGTATGTGTGTGTGTGTGTATCTATGTATCTCCTTTACATGAAAAAAATGTGTGAAGTGTTTTATTCCAGTTGGAACTCACTCTGGATTTACTGAATCTCTGCAAGCCAGGCAAAAACTTCACTCCTGCAATTTCAGAGTGTAAGTACCTGAAGATGTATTCTAGTCAAGGAAAGAAAGAGACCCAGATTCTTTCATTTTGTCAGAGAATTGCAGTCCCGACAGAATCCTGAGGGCCCTCTGAACCAGTTTGTCCAAGCAGCACAGATTAGAGCAGCTAACAGACTGCACTATGGAGGAGTCCTCCAGGCTTAGCTATGAATTGCAGCTTAGGGTTTCAGCATCATCAGTTGCTAACAAAATCATTCTACTTCATATTGGTAAAGACAGAACTCTAGAACTAGAAGTTGTAGCAACACCTGAATCTGTGTTAAAACACACAGACATCATCTCCTCACAGGTATTTAATACGGTATAATTTGAATTTTTCACTACTACACAAGAGAAAGCACATCTGTAACTATTTTTCAGAATACAGAAAAGTGAAAACTGTAGAAGGATAAGATGAAGAACATCAACTTTTGACTAAGGCTTACTGGTCATTAAATAATACCTCTACATCTTTTTTTTCTCAAATGTCTATTCAGAGGTAGAAGGAACATGCCAAGCTGTTGTACATTGAAGTTAAGAGTCCCCAAAACAGCCACTACACACACAAGAGATCAGCTGCAAATTCAGAAAACAAAACTAAAACTACTTCTAAGGTATGGAAGCATGAGAAAGCCATGTGCTCCTGCATAAAAATGCATGTGATTCAGAAAGCAAGTAGAGGCTCTGGAGATAAAAATATAAAGCCCAAAAAAACACTGCCATCACACCTTTTAACATATTAAGAACATTAGAAGGCTTACTCAGCTAGCTTGCTAACCATCTGTGAGTGAAGTGCCCCTGCTGTAACTAGCTGGCTGCTAAGAACTGAACTCTCCTCAGGCAGTCACGTCCCCAAACTGCCTGTGAGCACCTGCCCAGCAGAGAGGCAGCCTCCTCAGTGCTGCCCCTATCTACATCTCTAAAAGGTGCTTCCACCATCTCCAGTTTCCTAACAATTCCAGGATTTGTAAGGCAGCGCGCAATAGCCCGCTCCTCTAAAAGCCGGAGTTACACTGGCTAGCACGACTCCTGCTGCATACTTATGAACCCATCCAGACAACAACCATCAAGTAGAAATTATACTCATTAAGAGCTTAAGTTAAGGATCCTGTTCAGTATTTTTACTGGTGATTTGAATGAGGGGATTGAATGTACCCTCAGTAAATTCATGAACAACACCAAGTTAGGTGGGAGTGTTGATCTGCTGGAGGGTACCAGAACACTGGAACTCATCTATAACTAAAAGAGGCTTAAATAACCACTTTACACATGGACAATTAGTAATAGACGGCTTTCATTTGAGTTTTAGAACCCCAAGTTTACTGAAAGTTTGTAATACTGATCAAAGAACAATATTCAAGAAGACATCTTTAATAAAGTCTTAAAATTTCTGCAGCTTGAAAGTTTTAGAAACACATTCCATTCATGAAGCATTCCATTCAAAATACTGCAGGGAGTACTTGCAAAGATAGTTTATTAACTGGAGTTCCTCTGGTTTTCAATAGATCTAAGACTGTTATCTCCAATAAAAACCTGCAAAAACTTAATCCGCTACTACAACCTGTAAACTAGTTATATGATTTTTGACACCTCAGATTTTTATATTAGTAAATTTGTAACATTGTTTGTAAAACTGCTCTGACTTTCTACATATTACTGGGATATTTTAAGATTTTCACCAAAGACTGACTTAAGACAGCTAATAAAAATCCCATCAGATTCATGAACCACCAGTTTGGCAAGCCCTCTAATTCATTTTACGTAAGATAGCTATGTTCAGTTTTTAATGAGTTTTCCTAAACTAAAGGATTTAATTTATAAAGATGTCCATCAGTCAAACACCAAATGAGACGGTATCTCAGAATGCTACCAAAGTGTGGACTTAGGTTTCAGCTATAGCCAAAGGAATTAGTTCTCCAGAGAATGAACACACTTTCAGGTATCTAATTTCTACCTATATATCAGAACTACCATATTCTGACTTTTTTCCTTTTTCTTTTGTTTGTTTTTATTGAGATGAAATTTTATCATAAAACAAACCTGCATAGGCATGAAGGCGAGGTCAAAAACGTTGCAGTTTTCATTCACCCAGGAAGTTTCTTTAAATTAGTGGAACAGAACGGCGTTATATTTAAAATTAAAAACTGCAGTTTGGTCAGAGAGTTCATTCAGATTTTTATGATATAACTAGGATCAGAACACACAGGCTGACGGGTCATCCACTAGTGCATGTCCTTAGTACATTAATGTCTTCTTTACAGTGCTCTTCAACATTCAAATATGGAACAGCCATCTAGTTTCACATTACACACATCTGTTTCTATTTAACATGCTGTACTGTGAACAACAACATCAACAACACACATATACACACTTTGAAACTCACCTCATTTGAAGAGAAGGTTAAAGTGTGTGAACGACCTGACAGATTTGGTTCTGTCACTAACCCTGAAAGTTCACAACTTGGCTTGCTATGGTATGTATCATCTATGACAATTCTACTCTGCAAACAAGTGGAAATAATGTTTTATTAACTCACTTCTTGGAAAAGCACGTCATTAGGTGACATTCTAGTAATTTTGATTTTTGTTAAAAGAAAAAAAATAGTATGACTCAGTTACCTTTAGAACACATATGAAATGTACTAACTACATCAAGCACCTGAGTTGTTTTGGTTAAACTTCTGAATTCAGAAACACAACAACAAATTTAAAGCAATATCCCCAATAAGAGCAACTAGTGCAGAAAATCAGTCATAACCTGAAATGGTGTTAAAATACACAAGGAAATGCATCAGTTACTTTTTCAGCAGGCATATCACACTATGGGAGAAGCAATCTAAAATGCATTTGTTAGACTTATTCATGATGAGTTGGTATTAAACTGAAACCTCCACAAACACTATGAATGTGTTTCAGAAGGTGGTGGTTTGTTGGCAAGATAAAAATCAGTCCTAATTGTTTATGGTCATTAAGATTTCCATGGCACAGAAGCACCTCCAAGTCTTACAAAGTTGTGAAAACGAGAACTAGCTTTAGACTTCTCAGCTGCCCACTGTCAAACCAGTGCAGTCAGTAGTCACACAGTAAAATAAATAGGGTTTAAATCAGTTTGTTAATGGAAAATACAAAGCTTGCCCAAGGACAAGCTTTCCCAAAACTTTAAATTTTGATTTAAGATACTGTATTGCATTGCAGTTCATTTAACAGCTTCAACGAGGGCGGTAAAACACTGGCACTGGTTGCCCAGAGAGCTGGTGGACACCCCATCCCTGGAAACCTTCAGGGCCTCAGGTGGAACAGAGCTCTGAGCAACCTGATCTAGTTGAAGATTAGTTTTCTTAGAAAAGTAACAAAGTAAAATTCAGGTTAGAAATATGACTAATATACTATCACATGACTATCATACTGAAAGAATGTAAAATCTTCAGATCATTTCTGTTTACATCCAGCTATTACACCTTGCCTGTGTTTAAATGAAGCTTTTGGATCTGTATGACTGGCTGAGCAGCTAAAAGCAGCAGGACCCAGGTTGAATCTTATCCAGCAGCCAGTACCTATACAACCTCATGTGGGTTGTACCTGAGCAGCCTGGGACTCAAACTGAAGACTGAAAAAACCTGATGCTACACCTGAAAACTTCACAGCAGGTTTGGTAAAAAAACCCTACAAAAGAATATAAATATCTGTTTTTTTCCAGAATATTTTCTAATTTGATTCCCTCCATGTCCAACTCAGATTGTGACCTCAAAAATGAAATCTTTAGTGAGTGAAAAATAATTCTGCCAAAAACATGCTTTTGCCTTTCTAAAATTTATTTCTCAGCACTACTCTTTGCTGCCTACAAACAGTGAGCAATTATTTACCAGTATTTTCTCTAACATTCTCTAAGCCTCTAATCAACTAATTACACTTTGTAAAGATGCCATACCACATCCCTATGTGCCTAAATAACCTGAGATCTTCAATTGAGCTGATCTTAAAGGTAACTTTCTTCAGTAAGATATGCTCCTGTAAGAGAACTACATTTTTGCAGTTATCTTCATTTAGCACTTCTGTAGTTGTGTTCTGATTTCAATTTAACCTGAACTCTCAGTTTTCTGGATTATTCTATTTTTGTTTTTTAAGTGCACTCCCTTATACTCTAAATTACTGATACACATTTTCAGCCTTAAAAACACCACCTCAAAGCTCAAGAAAAAAGCCATCACCACCACAACACAACAAACAAAAAACCCCCAAACCACAACTTGAGTTTTCCTGCTACCTCTGTGTAGTACTTTTCTCGACTGAGAAATGGTGTTCTATTTAACATGTTGATTATTTTATTAATTACATTAAATGTTAGCATCTTCTTCAGTCTTACAGATGCAAAAATTATTACCAGAAACAACAGAATACTTTGTCCATCAACCTATTCTCAAATTAACTTCAACCCAAACTGAAAATCTACTTAGGAGCTTTTCTTCTAGCCATCCTCAGTTCACTCTTTCTACCTTGACAGAAAAAATCAAGAACAATTCTGACAAACAAAACTAAAAAGACGCAGTAATATTCAAGCAAAAACCCTAGAAAAAACAGCCAAAAGTAAAGCATCTGAGCACCAGTTGTAATGTTTTCTCCTCCCCCTGCTCCTAATCAGTTTATAGGAGTAATTTCCTTTTAAGCATTTAGAGCCAGTTGCAAAGATTTTTGACTCTTGAATAGCATAGAATTTGGATAGAAGAGGTTTTAGAGGTATGCTTCCTACCATTTAAGGTACTAGGATATAGTTTATACCACACTGCTCTTCCTTGCATTGAAAATGAAACACTGCATACACGCTTACAGAAGCTAAGTAGTATTCTGGAAAAACAATGAGTATAAACAGCCTGTATGTGCGTGTATTGTATCAGAGAATGGGACAGATTTATGTCAAGGGACTAATTTAAGAACTGTCTGCAAGCACACAGGATTTTAGTTCCTGTGTTTCTTGTTTGCACAAGGATCAAGAAGTTGACTCACTGCTTTGTCAAACTGTTTTAAAGCTAACTTCAGAACCATTTTAAGAAAATAAAAACCTTTTAAGTACAGTAACTTTGAGGCAGATTTTGCAAATGTAATTATATTCCTTACATCATCAATGCTAAAACACAACTACCAAAATTATATACAATGCAAAAGACTTGGTTCCACTGAGATTTTTTACATGACAAAGTTCTTATTTTAGGGTTTCTACTTTTACCTCCTGTTTAAGGAATGCTGTCACATGATCATACGGGATACTACAGACATAAAAGGAATAAATGCTATTGCTATACTTACTATATATTGCTTTATTTATAAATTTTGAGTTAATATCAACAAAAAGGAGTATTCTTTCCTTGAATTCTGGGAAGATGACTTTGTCCCTTGCGTTTATATTGTTTTAGTAACAAGACTCATTGCTGAGTGGTCAAACACATTTCTTTGTTAGTTTTAATGTCTTTGGCTCACAAGCCAAAGCCTTGTTACTGTGCAAATGTAATTATCAACTGTAAGTTCGGATCTACAACAATTAGTCATTCATTTGAAGCAGCAACCATTGTCACATTACCATCTTTACAAAAGACCCCAAACACTGCAAAACAGTGAAAACAGCCTGACTTTGGAGGGGAAAACTATGATTTTATGCTTAATGAATGTATGAGAATCTGTTCTTCAATGGGATCGGCTTTCCACCATTTTACAAAGCAGGAATATAGCTGGAGACTTGCACAATCTTCCAGCTGCTGGTTTGCAATTGGCACTAAGGAAAAGAGCAGCAAGCAGCAATTACATACTGGAGCATGAGAAGGAAACAAAAAAAACCCCAAACCAGTAGGCAAGAAACCAGCTGGAATGTTGAAGTGGTAATCAACTTGGGTAAGTATAGGCCAGTAAGAAGAAAAGACTATTATTTCAGGACAATGTGGAAAGGAAGAGGGCATTCAATCTGGTAAGATCTATAACTTTTTGATTGCCAAAAAGTAGGTGTACATGGTAGGTATATGAAAACTTTAAGAGCTGCTTAAGCACATTATGGGTGCTTATAGTAGAACTGCAGCAGTGAGACTTTTACTATGCTTACAAAAATTATTCAAATCAGATAGAAAGGAGCAATGAGGAGGGGACCAATGGGTCCTTCTGAATCAATGACTTTGAAAGAAAAATCCACTGAATGCGTGTCTATACAGAAAACGCCTCTTGACAGCTTTGCTACAGCCTATTAGGAGACCAACTACAGCCTATCAAGAGACCAATCTACTAAGAGACAAATCATGCATTCCTATTTAATCAAAAATTGTATAGAAGTATATGCATATATCTTTCAAGTCCCTGGGTTATTTACAGAAACATCGTTTGGCCGCTGCTTGCTTCAACAGAAGTGACCAATGCGGGAGCTCTAAATACACAAGACTGATGCACACCGGGCAGTATTTTGTAAAGTTCTGTTCTGCTTCAGAGATTAAAAAGTTCCTGTTCTTATTAAGTTCCTGTGTTATAATAAGGATTGTATGGTTCTAAAACCACTTTCTGTCATTTTTAAAAACTACGTATACAGACAATTTACTACTAACACAGGGACTGTAGATTTACAGTAGGAGAACAAAGTATTTTAAAAAAGGTATTACAACAGCATTTGAGTGCAATCACCATCTGGAAACATGGAAAGCAAACTTGTTATCTGCAATCTCTGCAAAGTATCAGTGACTTCATGGACTACAACCTGGCAAGTTTCTCTTCCAGATATACAACTCATTTCCATCTCACAACACAGAAGAAAAGCAAAACATGAAAGAGTATTTTAGCCATCCAAAGAGAAGAAAAAGCCTGAAACTCAAGAATAAACCCAGTTTATGACCTTACTCAAATAACTGTAATTTTCAATTTGACAAAATCCAAAGGAAACGAGAATGAAGTCAGTAAAATTGCTAGGAACAGTCTTACATTGAAAAAGGTTTTACCAAATATTCAGACAGCACACACATTACACCTTTTAGTTTCTAAAACTGTTTCTTTCAAATAGTTTAAACCATAAAGATGGTAACTATGGTTATAGACTGAACTGTGTAGCCTCACTCTCAAGATCTGGTTAAAAGGCTTTAAATTATTAGATTATTAGTTACTCAGAAGCCTGGAAGAGAGTGTTCTGTAGATGTGTTTCTTGGCTTTTAATACTGTATTTGTTAATGAAAACTAGGATGCTATCCTTCTCCACCTGTTTGGTGCTCCAGCCCTACCTTCCAGTATGGTAAGAACCAGCTGGCCAACTGTTTGGACAGCTGACCTCTATTTATGTACACTTCCTCCATGAACTAGTCTGGGAAACAGATTCGACTTTTAGAACTATGCTTTCCTGAAACTAGCATTACTTTTAGCATTACCAACCAGTGAAAAAGCATGCCCTGTGATTTTTCCTTAGATGCTACTTCAGCCTGAATAGCCTCTACTGACGCTTCAGCTGAAAAGGAGGGAACAGGAACACTCACACAATTCCTGCTTGTAAGACGTGTAGTATCTCAAACTTCTGCAGCAATGTTTTTAAGAGGTGATGTGGTCAAGGATGAAGTCATTAGGCTTCCACATACTAACCACTGATGTTTTCACTCTATCAAGATTCAACATTTAAATATTCAAAGCACAAATTAGTCATCTTTACCTTGCTTCTGTTCTTCTCTTGACCGTGCTCACAACCATCCTGTCCACTCTGAGTAACATGCAGACTGCTACTAGAAATCTGAGGCTCTTTGTGGCTGTCTCCAAACCAAGAGAAGGGCATGCAAGTAGGAACAGGAGAATCTGAATCTGATGCAGATAGATTGTTGCCAGAGTCATCCAAAAGTTCTCGGGAACCTCTGAGATAAGCAGATTGAATTCTGTTTAAACAACAGCAAAAAACCCCATCCCACCCCTCAAATACACAACCACCCCCTTAAGAACAAACTCAAAACACACTACTTATTTTTACCAGTTTCACAGCACAACTGATACTTGAAATGAAAACTAATACTTGCCTTTAAATATCCATGCAAAATAATGAGTTATTTAACAACACAAATTTAAGAACTTTTGCAGTATTTCACATAATTTAACCATTTCAAGTAATTGCTAATTTACTCAACATTCATCTTCCTAAGCAAAATACAGTTTTAATGTTGTCTCCTCTACACTCTTCTGTGAGATTAGAAGCTCATCTCTGTATCATTAAATCTTCATATAATTCTGCCACTATTATACAAGAATGAACTTTAAGATCAAACATTAATGACAGTTTAAAAGAAATTCTTAGGTTACAAATTTTAGGAATGTAGCATGTATGTATTACACAAAAGAACTACCTGCTATCCAGAGAACCTCTTAGATTTTCTTTTTCTTGCTTCTTACCCTTGCCCCCAGATTTCCGCAATCCACTGAAGTGAAAAAACACGGATTTCATAAAGCATTTACATTTACCCAGTGCAACATTTTTAAAATCAGTAAGTTAGTTTTCACATTGACTTCAACAGTTAAAAAAGCCACATTTATACTGTTACACAAAGCATAATTTTGCAGATTACGCATGCAATTGAAAAAGTTCTGACATTCATATTCTATTTAAGAACCATGACAGTACCCTTTCAATGGCCACAGATAACCAAAATAAATACAGAAAATGCCTAAAGAAGCCTAGCATATAGCAGATACAACCAAGAGGAAAACCACAGTTTTATTGCTACATTAATGCTCCAACACAATGCACAGCAACTTGAGCAAAGTCACTAACTACATTATCAGTGTGTGAAATCAGTTGTTGTACATTATGATGCGTTTATTGCAGTACCAGTCTAAGTCTTTAATGTTAGCTGGCTTCAACAAGCTTTACTCCTGTCTCCAAAACAGCAAGATTTAATGCAAAATGTAGCAACTCTTCTCTTAAACCCCCAGAGTTCAGGTGCCACACTGTATTCCCAGATAATATGCAGCTTGCACTTCTGTTTTGCCCTTGTGGACAATCTCACCTTCTAAATGAAATTCAGAGATCATTCATGACTGCTGCCTGCCTCCAAGCAACAGCTCAGTAGGCAGAGCTTGTAGCCAAACCCCATGTAATGACACCTCTACTGCAGAGGGAATTAAGGCAAGACAGGTGTCTATTTTATACTATAACCCTAGCAGCTCGTAACATTAGAGTCCAGACACCAACAAGATTTTGACACAGAACTATGCATGAATTTGCAATTTAGTTCACAGCAAAGTGGTGTATTCATACAAAAACAGAAGAACCCCAAGGAATTCTTTGAGGGGAATAGAGCATAGATAAATAAAATCAAAATGTGGTAGAAACACGAAGACATTACACATTCATGATGATAAAGACTCTGTCCATTGATGGTGTTACGAAGTAGCATTACTGGATTTCCTCAACACTGTTTTATTTAGAGAACATAACATTCTCAAAAATAACACAGAACACCACTTATTTCCAAAGGAACACAAGTAAAATCTTACCCAAAATCTGGAAATCTCCTTTTGGACTTCCCTGACGGTATTCCTTCATTTGTTTCTACTGTCCTGTCTTCATTTTTCCTTTCTTCTGTTTTTCATACAGGGGTGAAAAATAAAAATGTTATTCTAAAAATACCTGCAATTTTCAACTACTAATGATGATGCTTGTAAGTGAGATACTAAGACTTGGGTGATAGTGTTAAAACTCCCGTTCCCATACACAGACACTAACTGAAAATGCTACAGCCATATCAGCCTAAGTTATTCTTTATGGCATCTTCCCAGCATTCTGGCTGTACCAGACCATTGAAACATGGGAACACAACAGTTGCTGATGATTATTCAAAAATATTACTTTTGATAAACAGTAATTCTATACCGTCTACAGAAAGGGAAAATTTACCACAGTATTTTTCTCTAATGAATTACAAACAAAAGTTTATGATAGGTTTAGAAAAAAGTACCTCTTTCTTTTGCAAAATGTCAACTTCAAAACATGTAACTACATAACCAGTATAAGATGCATGGAAGAAATTAATTTTTAAAGCAGCAGTTGAGCAAATATAGCATTTAATATTCCTTTATTACTCTTGAAGTATTAGAGATGCTCCTTTACTATTATTTTTGGTTCAGTAGCTAGTCCAGGCCAGCTGCTGTGACCATGGGCTACGTATGCAAGCTGCCAGCTCCAGAAGGTGTGCCTAACCAACATGATGTTGTTGTCAGTACCTGGAGAGCAGACAGCTCCTGACAAGCTGAGTTTAGTGGAAATGGCATACAAACTATGACTATTCTAAGGAAACAACTGGGACTTTGAGGCTCCTCCAGGACTCTTATTTTCAAAACAGGAATACAACCTCTTAGGACCCAATTTTGCACCAAAAGAAGCATGTTCAATACCAACTTTTCAATTATTATGCAAAATTAGGTGACAAGCACCACATAACCTCTTCTCAGTGGAGTGCGACAGATTACTGCAAGTCCTAAATGTACTTGTAAATTCTCGAGGTACGAGATTTTTTTAAATAATTGAAATACGTTTTGTATTGCCAATCAGGTGTTTCCTAACTAAGTCGCCTGTGAAAGAGATGCAGTTCGCTTTTTGGGAGACAAAGTAGACTTTAAGGTCTACCTTCAAAACAGCTCCTGGCATGATAAACACAGTCTCCTTCAAGGACCATAAAAACCCAAAATCCTGTTTAGTACACAAAACTGAGGTAAACTCCTCATCAACCCATCAGCAAATATCATTATATATTTCAGGAAGGATTATCTCAAAGCTTATATACCTGACAGTCAAAGAGTTTTCCCCTCTTTTTTTTTTTTTTTTTCATATCTAATCAGTAGTTTCTGACCAACATTAGAACTTTAGCTAGTTAACCACTCTTTCTAAATATATAACATCCAATAAATTATAACTACAGTTAAACTGGTTATTTTTCCTGTCAACTTGAATACAAAACCAGAAGAATTACTTTTAATACTGACGTTTCTTTCCACCTCTATTTCCAGAGGTAGTATTTTAAGAAAAGAGGTAATTTCTTAAACACAGCACAGTAGGTTAAAATACAGACTGATACATGAATGGATGAAAAGGTAATAGAAAGGATTAATTAAATAAAATAATAGGTAGACATTTAAATACAGTTAGAAAGCAACAAATCTAGCAGAAACAGCATTTAGTGTCATTTTGCTCACAAAGAGCAAGCTTTCAATACTAATCCTCATCTTTGATGTACTGCATTAATTGGCAATTCCAGGGGCCAAGTTAGAAAAAAAAAGTTTGCAATGCTTCTGCCATCACAGAAAAACTGTAGAAAAGAAAGCAAAATCATGTATGTACTAGGTACGTGTCTTACTAAGTGGGTTTTTTTTTTAGACTATTCTTGTTTGAGACTTTTTAGAAACATACAAAAGAAGGAGAGTATAAAACAAATCCTGTTTCAGGTTATCAAAGGAACGGTTTTGTCTGAGCTGTATAGCAAAGACAGCAAGTCATCTGTGTTCATACACTTGTACTAGCTGAAAATATCAAACATTTAAAAGATTATGTTAGATCTCTTTTTCAATTATTCGTAAGAAAAATGCCAACTATTCCTATCAAATAATGATCAGTGGTGACTAGGCTGACTGTAATACCTTTAACCTTCTTCTAGTGACAAATATCCTAAGAGGATATGATGAGTAATGCAGTACACATACACTCAGAATCTGTATCTTGTTTAAACACTTGGACAATGTCTCGAAGCACAAAGCCAACAATGAATTTTTCTGGGAATCAGGAAATCTCTCAAACTTACTCTCCAACACATTGCCACTTATGAAAGTAGTGCTTTGCAAAAATGTATTAGAACCTTTACTGACTACATCTAAAATCTGTAAAACTTCAATCCTGAAGAATTAAAATAATAGTAATAATAAAACCTTAAGTCTTACCCTTGGCTTCTTTTCCTTTCCCTTTTGCTTCTCTTTGCTTAACGTTCTTGAGATACTCTTGAGGAGAATTTGGAGTCATCCCCTCAGGAGGAGGTGAATGAGTTGTGGTTGTGCTATTTTCGTTGTTTGGTTTGTGTACTGGAGAAGAGTGTGTGGAAGCAGAAGGACTTGACTCTAGAGGACTTTCTGTGCTTTCTCTTTTCTCAGGCTTTTCTCTCTTTCGGTCTGTGTCATCCAGGCGTGGGAGAGGTAAATTTTCACTTGCTTCTAAGTTCTTAGTTAGGTACATAGTGGAAGATTCTTTGTTGTGAACACTATCTTCTGAATCCTCATCCTTCAACAAATTTGAAAGCCATTTTATGATAAACATGACATATACTCATTTACTGTCTGTTGTTTTACCAGGGTGGAAGGATATGCTCAGCAAATTTCCTCAGTTCAGGAAATTTTCTGAACTTACATACTTGTAGATACGATCTGAATCACATGAAGCTGATTTTATAGGCCGTTAGACACCTCTATACAGATCTTTCTGCATATCTCAAGTAACATTTTTCTAGCCAAATCAGAAATGTCCTGGTACGTCTTGGTCATTCCAATTAAATGCAGCCACTTTTCAGTCTAACTGAATTAGTTCAGTGCTCTCCTTCTATGACAGGCTCTCTCATATATTGACTATCTATACCTCAATTCTTCAATTGTTTTTCAGAAACATGAGAACATTTTACTGGTACATTTCTTGTGAACTTAAATGATGACTTATGGAATAATGTAGCATTTCAGAACTGTTTAGTTTTTGAAGAAATTTGCTAACTAACTTGTTCCAGATGAAGGAATAACAAGATAAATTAGTATATTTCACAACGTATCACTGTATCAAAATCATTCAGTAAGCAGAAGTAGCACAAGAAGAAGCTCACATAGTTCTTTGCAAACTTCAAACTGACTGTGCCACAAAAACGTGCCAGAGTTCACATATGTGATATGAACCTAAAAATGTTTTTTCATTTGATGCAGCATAAAAAATACGATGCTTTGGCACAGGCTGAATGAGGCATGGAGAACGCTTACAATTGCAAATACAGATAAAACTCAACACCTGTTCAGGATGCAGAGTGCGTGATTATCTACGCGTCAGTACCTGCAGATTCGCAGTCTGTTGTCCACCCCCAAGAGATTCTTTCAGCTTTGATCGAGAAGGTGGCTGGCGTTTTACTTTCAAAGCAAGCTGAGCTTTTGCTTTGTGGGCACTGGTGTCTAATCTGGGAGTATCCCCAACAAATGCATCAAAATCTGCAATAAATACATACTTTTTAAAAAAGTAAACAAAAAAACCCAGCAAAAACTGGCAGGCAAGTTCACCAACCAACTATCCAGAAATATACTCAGCATTTAAGTCAGATTTATCCTGTTAACCATTACTATATGAAAATACTTTTTATATTATAATACACTATTTTACGCATTGCAACAGACATTTCTATTTGAAATATACTTCTACCCAACTTATTCTATTAAAAAATAATAAAATCCAACAGAATATAATTGCTTTATGGCTTGAAAACTGAATTCTGTTCTCAAAGAGATGAAAACTTGTGCCTCAAATGTGCTTTCCTAGCTTTCATTCTTCAGGACAGAAACTCTTACAAAGTAAGAATTTACCAAGTATTTAAAAAATTTAATTCTCATTTGAACCTCCATCTGATATTTCATAACATTCTGGGCATAAAATTACAAGACAAAAAAAATCATAGCAAGTTTGCTGTAGCTTGAAATCAACTGATTTTGACTGACATATCTCAGTGTTTTAGTCCCACTATTGGTTTCACTAACAGAGAATCTGAAGAACAGTTAAAATAGTTGTCTCTCCATCCATCTCCTCCTTCCCACAACATTTAAGAAATACATTACAACAGTACTGAAAATGTTGGGGGAACCTAAACTCAAGTATCCACACTGACTCATAAAACATCTACCCAGTCAGTATGAAACGGCAAACACTTCTCCTAACAACAAAAAAACCACTACACATATAACTCCTCCTAATTTTCCTTAGGTGCAAATAAAAAATACTACACCCTACTTACCAGAAATCATCATATCTAAAGAATTTATGCTTTCTTCTATTGATTTGGTTTCTTTTTCATTGTCTTCTTTTATCTTTGACTGTTCGTTAGATTGGCCAGGACTTTGACAGCCATCGTCCAATAAACTGCCACCTTCAAACACATAAGGCATTTTCTCATATGCTTTTAATTTATTTTCAAGCTCTGAAATCTGCAAGAATTAAAATTCAGAAGTGAGATACAACTCTCCAAGAGCGCAGAAGTTTTTTTCAAAATATAAAACTGCTTTACTTTTTCCTGGTATATTTTCAGTTGTTCTGCATATTTCTGGTCTCTCTCTTCAAGCACCTTTGAATTATCTTCTTCTTTCTTCATAAATTCTGTTTCTCTGGTGAAAGAAATAGATACAAGTCTATGAAATAGTAATATATAGAAAAGTAGAAAAATATGCTAAATAGAAATACGCACAACTGCATTTATTAAAAAGCATTCCATTAGAGAATGGTGACAAAATTCAGTCTCTAAGGTATAACTAATTCATTAATCTTATAATGTCATAAAATGACATTTATTTGTATGCTTCTACTGTCTTCAAAAGAAAATACAGATGACTGTAATTTACTCTGGGCAGAAAAAGGATGTGTGGCAACACTTTTTCTGCAAAGTTACAACCATCTCTCATTTTAAAAGTGGCAAGTTGCATATGCATTTAAAGCCTGAAATACATGCACAACTCCAATCATTACATCTTACTTTCTTCCACAAAGATACATGCACACACAGTATATTTTCCTTCCAAGAGCTATGGAAAAATTCTTTGTAGGAAAATAAATTGCATTTCGAGTTTCTACTTGGTTCATCCTACAGCAATTGCAATGGCTGGGTTTTACAAAAAAGAAACAATGACTACCAGAAGGAAAAAAAAAAAAAAAGCTGCTTTTGCCTGTGCCATATGGAATAACATACAAAACCAGAAAATAAGCATAAAACATCTACAACAGATGCAAAAGCTTCAGGGACAATCAAATGAGTAATGGGAATTTGCTAAACAGTGAGGGAATGGAAACTGGCATGTCAGCAGTCATCTTCACGTACTTTTGAACTTCCATGCGGATAAGCTTGGGAGGAGAGGGGAAAGGAGACCTTTAAAAAGCTCACCAAACAGCACAAAAATGTACGTGAAAAGTAACATTTCTGGATGTGGACTACAGAGCAAAAGATCATAATAAATCGCCTTAAAAGTAAGTAGCAAGTGGAGAAATTGGGAACAAGAGTATTATACACTTACAGCAACTTTCAAAAGCAACAGTTGTGTTCTCAGTATTATCAGGACATATCTACAAATATTTTGCAATTACCTCTTGCTTAGCTAAGACGAAAGATCGAAGAACAATTACACACTACCACATAATGACAGTGCTGGAGTCCTCCACAGGTGTATCTAACAAACAGTATTACTTCTACTAAAAAACTCAAACCCTTTAACAGATTGAAGATACTCTTTTCATGCTGCCATTTTAGTGGGCTAGATACATATCATATCCCCAAATGTTCAATTTTTCTCAGAATTCCTTTTACTCCTCCTACAAGATGTAACCCCTAACTCAGACTAAATCACATGTATCTGGCTATTATTAAATATCTTTTGATGCCTACCCTATCTGGAACATTGAAGTCAGTCAAAGCTGAGGGTTTTTCACAAAGAGCAAAAGGTATTGCCGAACACCTCATGTCAAATTTCAAGTAGTCCTTCCAAAAAGTATAGATGCATTACAGCTTTTAAACTAAGTTGTTTTTAGAAAGTTGTCACTGAAGTATTAAGTAATTTTTCGTTAGCTATGAATCAAAAGCAGCTGCAAGATTTTTGGAGAACCTTTCCAGAAGTTGGTGATGTAAGGTATGGAAGAATTCAGCATTTACAGCCCACTGCTTCTCTAAACTCTAACAAATGAAAACAAAGTATGTTAAGCAAATCCTATTCCCCTAGGTATTGTTGACAGCTTTCCCCAAGATGTACAAAACATACAAGCAATAAACAGAGACCTGGTATTTTGGGGTACTTACTTTTGTTGGTAGTCTTTAAGCAATTTCTTGGCCTTGTTGTATTTCTTTTCAAGGGCATCATATTGTTCTTGAGTCTCTTTAAGACGCTCATTTACCGTTTTGCATAAATTTTGTGCCTCTAACCAGTAGGTCTCTAACTTTTTAATTTTCTCTTTGCTTTCATCCAAGTTTTGCTGTAGTTGGGCTCGATTATATTTCCATTCATTTTTTTCTGCTTCGACAACTTTTAACTGAAAAGATTAATACTTAAGGAATTAATCTAAACTAAAAGATGAAATACAAACCAGTTGTTGATGCATGTTTAAATAGAGAATAGCTAATAATAATTACATACTTATCAGTAATATTAAAACAGGACATAACTTTTAAAGTAATCACATCAACTCTTCCCACCCTTGCTAATCTAAGCAAGTTTAGAACTGAAACCCAAGAGTCTTCTACTGCTTCCTCATTGGTATGGTGTCTTTCTAGAGAGATACAATGACCAAGACCTTTATTATTGGCTTATATTGTTCAACATCTCACCATATCTTAGTATCTTTGGAGAGGCCTATTTTGAATACCTTCAAAGGCAACTGGAGATAAAGAATCTTAACCTGTGTAAGACAAGCTCCCTGTCCTACTACTTCGATACCAACAGCTTACTGAATAAAGATAACATGACCAGTTGATCTTCCCTGGTAACTTTATATGACATTGGTCTTCCAAATAAATGACGGTATGCGCATGGTTTCTTTTTCTTGAGCTAAATGTATAAAACCACCAAACATTCCCTCAATAAAGGAAAGGGATGCCACCCCTGCAGCTTGACAGCAGCCACATTATACACGGGGATGTTAACATGTGAAGCTCTCCAGGCCTTGGAGGAGTGAACAGGCAAGATACAGCTTAGTGTGTCCATGCCTCTGTCTTTGGGGACACCATTTGCACTGAGGAAATAAATCACTGCTTTTGAAACCAGTTAAGATCACCTGCCAATGGAACAAGGATGTTGAAAGGACCAAGAATTTCTTTAACTGAAAACGGGGTTATAAGTTGCCCTAACACCAACATTTTTAACAGCTTTTTTCGCAATCCAGTTGGGCCACATATCAAGAATACTACAAAGAGGAGGAGCACTGTCAGAAATCAAAAAGGGAACTGCTGTAAGCAGCTTTGTCTGCCTTGCCTCAACAATTGCAGAGTGCATGAAACACCCCAATAGATACTGCTACTGAAAATTATTGCAAACTGAAGCACTGCACCCTCCTCACTTGCTACCTGTTCCCAGCAATGTGCTGCAGCTTGTCCTAGGATATGCATTTCTGAGCAAGGCAACACAGAAGGGCAATGGAATAAAAGAAGCTGCTCACTCACACTCAGTATTTTCAGAAAAAGGCCATGTACAAATCTGCATCAGTGGAAAAAGAAGCAAAAAAGAACAAGAAACCCTTTCTCAGAATAAGCAGAGGCATTGAACCAATCTTCAGCAAAAAAAAATGCTGGAAAAGACTCTGCCCAGACCAGATCAGAAATCTGAGGAGGAAAAGAGGGGAAATATGGTAACAGAAGTAACTTTCTGGTAACAGAAAGACAGCCACAAACCACTGTCTGGCCAAATCTATTCTCAAATAAGACAAGTTCTATCCACTGATAATGTTTTCATATTTGTTTACAAGCTGTTTCATACAGCTCTCCACTATATTCAGCTACTCTAAGCAGTAATACGGAAGCATTCATTTCAAAGCCGGGACTTGGGAGATGGGTTTTTTAGTTGTTTTATGTAACTTTTGGGGATTTTTTCTTTTTGTTCGTTGATTTATTTTTTTTTTTTAATTTTATTTTTAATTTGAGCATAGCTCTTTCAGTTTAGAAATGTCTGTCTAGCATAACACAGAGTAGAGAGTGCCTGAGGCATAAACGGATTGCTGCCTTCTGCATTCAGCCTATTCCTGGTAAAATCAGTAGCCATAAAAACAAAACAAAAAATTCCCCAAAACAAACCACCTAACAAAAAACCCTACCAATAAAAATATTATTTGAAAACTTACTTTCTCCTTCAGTTGATTTACTTCAGCTGTTGTTACTGCATGTTTTAATTGTAGCTGGAAGAAATGAAAAAAATTGTATGAGCACACACGTTACATTGAAATTTCAAATTACATTTGAAAATGCTAGTTTTAAGTATTTGTCCATGATTCCCTTTTACCTCAAACCATTGTTAGAGTGGCATAAAGTCAACGTAATTATCTGTCAATTACAGGAGAAGTAATCATAAGCTTTCATTAAAAAAAAAAAAAATTACTCAAACAAGTTCCACAGTACTTAACCACCTATAGTTAAAAATCTCCCATTGTTGTCTATACAGTAAGAAAACTGAGAAGATTACAATAACGTTTCAATGTGCCAGGGGAATGAAAAGGCAGCAATGCACTTATGATGACAACCGATACACAGAATAAAATAAAAACTTAACAGTGCTAAATATTTTTACCATCAGCACTTTATAATAAATGTGCTGGCTTTTGTTTTAAAATTAAGCCATCTATTTTTACACCACAAATCTTCATAGGATTATTAGATATCAAAAAGACTACACTTAAGCCAAATGTAAAGATTTTTTTAACAAGTATTAATTGCTCCCTGTATCTTGCTTTCCATCTGTAAACCTAGGGGGATTTTCTTTCTTGTCAAGGCACATTGCACCAAACACAAATTAAAACTGGTGAGTCCATGACTATTCTTCATTTACATTATGTTAATAACAGCACAGTAATGGTTCTACATGAGACTATAATTGAATCCCAAGTAAATACAGTACTTAAGCTTCAGCTTGCTGCTATGCTTCCAAACCTAGAAAAATCGTAAATGTTCTCTAGAGATCAGCAGCCTGCAGTTTCTACTTCCTAAATGACATTGGTAACGTTATCAAGAGAACAAACTTAGGAGATCTGCAAAATATCAAACTTTCACAAAAATAAGCTGATGTAGCAACAAACAGCATCTGACAAAATAGTTTCTTTGCAGTATATTTTTCTCCTTCCAGAGTTAAAATGACAGGCACTTAAATCTACCAGAGAAGCCCAGACTCCTAAATGCCAAAGGCTGTACCATTTTAAGTCCCTGACTAAATCCCACAGCCCTGAATAACGCAAATATGCTCCTTGATAAAAACCCTGGGAAAAGAGAACTGTAGTATTTCCAATTATGTTGTGATTCAGAGTCTGGAATGCCCTACTGGGTTTACAAATCCATTCCTTCCAAAAAACACACCATAAAAATACCCTCCAAGCCAAAAATATGCCTATCTACAGAATCAAGTGCTTTTATGTACACAGATTTCTCAGAAGACTGCAGGGACTAAACCAAGAAATTAGATATGTATTTCTTGTCTTCCTGAAGAACATCTCACAACACTTGAGACCATTCAAAACAGGCATATTTGCACAGCCCCCGCCCCAAGCTCTCTGGAGCTAAAGCCATTCTACTGGGCAGCAAACACATGCAAAGGCCAATGGGCCACAGCAGAACTAAGAGAAGCGTTCTATCTATCTAATGCAATGCTCAGACATAACAAGGACAGAGTTGGGGCTGGGTTCTACCGCCTGTTTCCAAGGGCTTTTTAAATTTAATATTAATCAAAAGACTACTTAATACAAATATGCATAGGGAAACTGGATATAAAAAATTACAGAAGACCTACATTTCAATGGACATCTACGAATGATATTTATTGGTGATTCCAGGAAAAAACAAACCCAAAACAACAAGAGGGAACATGAAGGAGATTATATCCAAATCCTACAAGGTTCAAATGTTCTCCAGTGCATCACAAAGAATATTTAAGAAACTGCTACAACACCTCTTTAAATTTAAGAAGAGACTGTGCTGAATCCATATCCAGTAATAAACCAATATCTTCATTTTCAGGAAGATCAAAAACTTCTACAGATTTTCCATGTAAATGTGACTCGTATGTATCTTCCTCCTCATCATCATAGTCATCATCCTGACAAAATGAGAAAATCATGACATTCTGTAACACACACACACACACACTCTCTTGCATTATGGTAGTAGCAACAACCAAAGCACACAATGAAGGAATCCAACCAGCTGCAAAACTTTTCTTGACTAGTTACTACTCCTTTCTTATTTCTTCTACCTGTGATAAGTGTTAAAGATGACTTGCAAACACCTTCATCAAAGTTCCACAAAAGAGAGCTAAGAAAGATATGCACAAGACTATCACATACAGTTGACAGTTGAAAGTATATTCTGGATTACTGATAAAGCAATAATCACATGCCTCTATAACAGTAGTGTATGAAGTGTGTATTTTCCTGTTTTTAACGAGTTGCCTGTGTTACACTCTTTTTGCTTCCGTTTGATTAAACCCCCCCATTTATTCCCTCAGCAGAGCATGTACTCTGTTTTACCTGCTCTGTATCATCGTGAGCATAGTGCTGCTCGTACAGACACCTCTCTTGCTCTAAGGTCTCACTAATGAGACGGGCTACTTCACTCTCAGCCCCCGGCTTCTCTCGCCCAATCAGAAACCTACAAGAAAAAAAAAACAAATTATCTTGCACCAAAAAATCTCAACATATGCTTAAAAAATGAGTTTGCCTTCCACAACATCTTTGTAAAATTTTCATACTATGGTTTTGTATTCTCCATGAACGAAAAATGACAAAAAGAAACTATTATTTCAGAGAAAACATACATACCTCACTGTGCCTTTGGTGTTCTTTAATACAGTGGCTGCAAAGAACTGAGTAACTCCCACCAGACTTATGCCATCAACCTCAACAATCTGATCATTTACTTGAATTCTGCAAAATAAATAAGTGCTTAGCTATCAGTTAAACAATAGTATTTTGGCTTGAAACATTTTTGACATGAAAAATATCACTTAAAATTCACTAGTATTTATAATGATGAATTCTGAGTCCACTGAAATTCATTGCTTAAAAACAGTCTCCTCATCCTCTGTTACTATGCAAATCTCCAATTAAAATTTACACAGTATTTGACTTGATATTTTTTATACTATTTACACAGTGATTGGTGTTCTGGGGTGTCAATGGGATTTTGTGGTACTTTTACACATGGGCTCATTCTGAACGTTTCATATGTGCTGTCAGCAGATCGACAGTTACTTAGCGAAAATATCCTATAATAAATAACTCATTTTTTAAAATTTAACATAAAGCAGGAATGTAATATTCGCTCAGTCACATTCAGCTTTTGTACTTGTATGCACAGTATTCAGCATATCTAATGAAAGCAACTGGGCTCAGTTGGAAATTTGTAAAAAGCATAATCAATTCAACGAAAAACTCACCGTCCATCCCTCTGAGCAGCTCCACCATCTGTTATTGTTTTTACAAAAATACCTAGTTTTTCCAGTCCCTGATCAGCTCCAACTCCCATTCCAATGATACTGATGCCCAGACCCCTGTCACCTAATGGATTCAAAAATCTAACATTAGCTGCGTGACACATGGTGTAACAATTAGCAGTACCGAGTTGTTTCAAAGCATTCCAAGTCCTTCCACACTAAAGATAATACAAATTCACTTTAAAACGAGAAAAAAACCCAAACGTATTTTATATGTAGATACTACTTAAAGCCTTTTTGCCCTGCAGCCTTCCTAATTTCAATTCAGTATGACAATTTCCACTTAGTGGAGGCCTGTCCAGTTAACACTCGCTAAACTCACCATAACTAGCCACATATCTAACCCTAGACACACATTCAAAAATTCAAGACCTAAATTCAGGGAAATACAGTTTAAAATGGTTTTATATTTTGTTCCCATAGTGTCTCTTGCAAATGTTCAAGGTTTGATTTGCACCTTTTTCAATTTCCACAGGAAAGACTTCCATTTTTTCCACCCTTTTCTCAAGTTCATACTCAGCTGAGGCTGCCACAGGGTCAACTTCTTCATTACGTCTATCATAGTCTTCATTTGAATAAGTACTGAAAACCTAAGAAATGTAACAGAAAACTTTTTTTAATGTCTTCTCACCTTTCAAACATTATATAATTGAAAGACAATCAGTAAGGAAATTAAAGTTGTATTTCCAGACATCTCATTTTCTAAACAACCATCCATTTAATAAATACTGCTGCTGTCAGACAGTTTCCAGCTTGCACAGAAATAACATTTTAAAAGTTTCAAAACAATTACTTTAACAGATTTTATCTTGCAAATGCACCCAATAGTTAAAAGAAATCAGTCAGCTCCTCTTTGATATTGTGTGACTTTTTTTTTAGGACTACATTCCACCAAATCCTTCCTCTCTTCTTCCCTCCCCCCACACCATCTGCCAATTGCAGTGTTTCAAACAGATGTAGTTTTCTCATTTTGCAAGGGAATCACGCAGTTTCCCAGGAAAAGGAAATGCCTTGCTACATACATTACTATTTTTAGTAATCACTCCAGCTGACTTTCTGAATTGTTAAAAATATAAGATAAACAAACAACACAAATTAAGACAGAAATCTAGAAAAGAAGAATAAGCTACATGTAACAGGGTTAATCTTACATATCAGCATGTTCATTAATTGGATTTAAATTAATAAGTTAGGAAGAAAAGGAAAAATAATATGGCACCCCCATTTATCTTAAAAAATCAGGTTTATCTGCTAAATGTTTTGCAGGCACTGAGTGCTTTATTCAACATCACTGTAAGACAAAAACCACAGACTGCAGCTGCAGCAGCCATCTCCCTAATCGAGAACATGCAGCGCTGACACGAAGTTCATTTATGCCGGCTTACTAAATTTTTACAACTGTTGTATTTTCCGCTAAGACTACCTAGACAGGTAACTGCAATCATGTAAACACCATAGCATTTACTGTAAATTAACATTTTCCCTGTGAATTTACATTCACTAGTATATAGCTTTATATAGCTGCAGAGCAGTAGCCTCAGACACAGAAAAATGATCATTGAAACAGATTATCAAAAAGCAACCAATATAATTCAGTATTTCCCATGAGGAGCCTACTGCTTCACCTTCAGACTACAACTGGAGATCAGTTTCACAAACTTCCAAAACCCTGCAAAACATCTACTCCAGAAACGTGGCATGGCTATATAGTCAGTCCAGCAAGCAAGCAAGATTAGATCTACTTGGCTGAAAGGGAAGGAAGAAATCCACTCTCAGGTCTTATGTCTCTTACAGTAAAAGAACCTTCCTTAAAAGCTGTTCTTCCTAAGTCTTGCATACAGGTTAATAAACAAACTCCTTGTGACTGTCATACAGACACCAGTAGGCAACAACTGCACACAGAAAGACAACAAGGGTCACACTTACAGTATGTCTTCCATGAACTTTACAGAAAAAATCTGCAAAACAGACAAAGAAAACCATCTAAATGGTCTTATTCTATCACTATCAGAAAAAAGGTGGCCAAGTTCTTTAAATTAACCACCCTCCTCAGCCCCCAAATCACTAAACAGGATATGCAGCCGAAGCATTTCATGAAGCATTTTTCTCCCTTCAGAACAAGACCAGTCTCGTTTGTTTACTTTTCATCCCAATAGAAAAAGCAGTATCTCCAAGAACAGTCAAACTATAATAAGATGAATTTTAAACTCATAACGAAAATGAAGCTTATGAGTGGGCAAATGATACCTTGTTAGTGAGAATATTTGAGTTCTTGAGGACAAATCAAATACCAGTGCATGAAAAAAATGTATACAATAGTACACATATAATCCAGTATTAACAGTACGACTAAAATGTTAAAAAGATCTCTTAACTATCAAATGGTTGAATGAGCAAAATGTGGAGAATGGCAGCAGCCCATTCTGGAGACAGTGACAACTGTATTTTCTTAGTTCTTTACAACTCAGTGGTCTAACAGAGCAGAGGATGATGCAAGTAGTTACTATCTACCAAAGAATTACATTACCACAGGGATGACTAGTTCGTTGCACAACAATTTATAAAGCGCTGGAAATTTAGGGAAGCAAAGTTGCACCATAACAACAGCATTACGTATGCTGCAAGTCTTGGGCCACCAGCATTAAAATATCTCTGGAACTTCTAAAAATGATTTATTTTTTTTTTTCCAACTTAAAGGTAACAGAATTGTACCTGGGAGTCTCATGGAATTTTCTCATTTTTATACAAAACTGATCCTAGGAATTGCTCATCTGCCAGAAGCAGATAATAGAATTTAAAACTAGTAGTCCCTTTGATTCCAGTGATGTTTATAATTGTTATTAATAAAATAATAGTATAAATATATCTATGCTAATGAAGACTACTAATATTTATGCATACTAGCTTTCTAAGAAAAGCCTATCTGAAATCAATTCTGAGCAATCCACTAAGAGAAAGAATTCATACTTTTGTCTTAAAGTGACAGATGACAAGTGTATGAGAACATTTGGGTAATATTCTAAAATCCATAAGCTCACAATTAAAAGAAGATAGCCCCATTTCAAAATAGTAAAAACAACACACCCCTCTCCAAACTTCATAAAAATAATTTTGAGGAAAAACATCAATTTACAAAGAACAGAGGAAAAGCAAAACTTATAACCAGAAGCCAAGCACTGCAATAACAGAAAGAAAAGCAAAAGCAGATTACAAAAACTGTGACTAAAGAGTCAAGGGTAAAAGACAGAAATTTTTATTGTGTACATGTGGAATCATAACATTGTGTTCATCTTTTATGAGACAGAGAGAGTAAAAATGTTGATTCTAACATAGAAAATACAGAACTGCTCAGCAAGTTGTTCTTGCCAACTAGCAAAGGTAACATTTAAACACAGTTAAAACGTGGATAATAAATAATATAAGTTCACAGTTTAGAAGACTGATGAGAAAGCTAAACATGTTCATCCCTGCACTGTGTCTGGCAGGGTTTAGTCACTGAATCAAATGCATTACAGACAAAAGAAATTCTAATCTTACTATTCAGAAGCCACTGCTAGCTAGAGATTGTAAAATTATTAGTGTGCAACTGGTATTTTTAAAAGATATACTTTAGCAAACACAAGTTATTGGCTCAACACAGGGGAAACCAGATGAACTTTACTGTGGAAACTGTGTGAATTTCACAAGCCTTTTACCATAGCTTGTTATATCCAGGAGGTTACCCTAACATTAATAACTTTTGGATCTTGTCAAGCTAACAAATTGCAAAATGCTATCTGAAAAAATATTTTTTTTCCACTTACGGCCTTTTTCATTCAGAATGGATACAATTAATTTGAATCAAAAAAAGTTCTGATAGAGGGCTGAATTTTTAAGAATTAAGAGTTTGAATTAAACTGTTAAGATACATAATTGTAAATTTTCAAATATACTTAGTGCTTGAACAGCATATACATTTACCTGGAGAGAAAACTAGCTACATTCTTCAAACCAGAAAAATTAATCGCTTTTTGAATGCAAAACTTGGTTTTGCATCTTCTATGAAGATGCTAATCTAGACATCCTCAAGACCAGCACTCAAAAAACACCAACACAACCTACCGTCTAAAAGATCCTACTGTTCAGTTCCTGTAACTACTACAGAACTAAAAATTTCCTGTATCATCTTAGTGCTAACACAGAAAATAGTACAATCACAGAAACACAATGACCTTCACATATTTCAAGCTCTTCACAGCACAGAAGAAGGTCTACTTCAGTATGATATTAGTTTTAGAAGAATATTAATTAGTTAGAGGGCAAACACTAATTTACCATGTGCGTGCATGAAAGTGCTATAGAGTAACAAAACACAGTCCAAAGACCTCCACTTCAACATTCATTTCTAGTATATAGATTTGTTTGTGCCTAATGAAAAGCAGAACATTACAAAAGTAATTAAACAGTAAGATTAGGAAATCGGGAACTACCCAGAAGGGCTTCCAGCTAATTAGAATGGCAGCAACATCAACATCACTTCAAAGTTCTCATGTACTCCGACAGTATTTGCTGGAAAGCCTCACAACACCTGCACAGGCAGTTAAAGCAACACTGAACATCTGAGAGAGGCCCTGGAGCGCTTCTGACACCCTGCCTGGAGCACACCCAGGCAGGACCACACCCCTTGGTTCACCTGCTTCTGAAACAGTGCTCACTTCGAACGTGCCAGTTTACTGACACTCCATAAAGCCAAACATTCAAAACACAAGTTAGAGCTCAGGGAAAATTATCCAATAGCAAACAGTTTCAGCTTTCCAAATTGAAGCCTTTGTGATGCCTGGCAAAATGTGAAGCGCTCATGAATAATCATTTGAAATAGTAGCACTGAGGTAGGACTGAAGCATAATGTACACCTTTACAGTTTACTCTTACAATCTCCCTCTTCCATTCAAGTAGACATCTCGCTACTGCTACTACCCTATTCTTTCCTCTACTTCCAAAAGCTACGTAGTTAGTATTTTATTAGCACTACTTTGTCTATTTTAAGTAAAAATTGCCTATATCCGATTTAACTCAATTCATGCTATATAATCACAGAAGCAGCAAAGAGAAATACCTTAATTTTGTTTTTTAAACACTCACACCTTTACTCTTCTTCAAAAAGTTTTCGGAATGGTTGGCGACTGCTAAAGGTTGGTATTATAAACCATTACACTCAAGGCAGCAGTTTCTGTTACTAAGCAGGTGGACAGGCAGGCTGGGCACACTTACGTCCTTGATCTTGCAGCACTGTATGACTTAATCAAAAACCAAGTCAGTTTATGTAAAGACAAAAGTGCAATCTTGCTTCAGACCTACAGTACAGACAAACTTCATATAGACAATGTAATCATAAATAAACCAGGTTTTTTACCAGTCTCATTATTCTATACTTAATTCTCAATAAAACCAGTAAAACTTATTCTTTAGTTCTGTTTCTCACTGCAGGAACTAAAACACTGTAGCCTGCTAAAGAATAAGAAAGACAATAAGGTATCTATTTCAGTCAGGTTATGCTACCTACTTGAGAAGGAGAAACAGTCACTTTCAGGTATTTAATTTTTAAATCCCAGTGGTAGAAATATTGAAGACAAAGAAAAGCATCCATTCAGATTCAGAGCACTGATTCTATTTCATTTAAGATATTCAGAAAAGAAGTTCAGAGACAATCCACGATCTCCATCTGCGGAAGAAGAGCTCTGCTGTGACCTGGCTGTACTCCTCCAGCAAGTCAAGTTGAGGTGGCATTGCTCTTTGACTGACAAAAAGACTGAAAGGCACAAAAATAAGTAGCGTATGACCAGAAGAGGAAAAGCTACTCAAAATACTATATAAAAGGGGGCACCAAAAACCTCTTAGCTGCTGAAAGACTTTGTATATAAAGAGAGTGATTCAATTACAAACCTCTGTAAATTTCACAGGTGTCTTGGTACCAACAGTTTACACCTGGTGATCCACAAAGATACACATGTATTTATTTAGCATGCACCAAAACAAAAACCTTGGCCTGACCAAATCTCAACAGCAAGCAAATTGCCACGGGGAACTTCAAAAGAGTAACAGTAAACACAAAAATAGTCCACCTCCTTTCTAAAGACCTTAAGAAGAAACAACAATATAGCCCTGCCACCAGGGGGTACCAGATCAACTCAATTAACTAATCTACATTAATACTGTCATTAGCAATGATCAATACTCCGGGTCTAAAAAGAAGGGTCAATTCACTGTGCCAAGTCACATCAGAGGGTGATGAAAGAAAATCTCTGAAAAATAAAGAATTTGCCATATTGCATAATATTTTCCTACTAAACAAAAACGTAAGAACCCTGTAAAAAACTCTGCACGATCCTCATAATCTCAAGATTAAAAAATATGTACTCAGGTAATACAGCAAGCATCTTTTTACTGATCTCCTTCTCAGTGTTCACCTTCCTTTTTGTTAGAATTATACAGAAAGGGATAATTTATTTTTCCATCTCCCCAAAGGTAAACTACAAAAAAGTTTCAGCTACTGCTGGTTCATTCTTTACCTGGCTAGGTTATGTATTCTCACATGCTCAACAACAGTAATCATCATCAAAAAGACACTGAATCTTTCAGCACTTTAACTGCTGAGCTACTGAACCTGTCTCATATAAATTTGCTTATCTTTGTCGACCTCCACCACCTCCTCCGTGTTTCTTCTGACCATCTCCCATGAAACGCTCAAGTGCCTCATATTCGCCTCCTTTTCTCCCTTCCGTTCCCCACAGCTGTTCTCAGAGCAAAAGACAGCACAGGCTGGGCATACATAGTGATCAGCTAACATTAAGCCAAAAAGAACATGTAACTTAAACTAAAGCTGCAGCCCTGTCATTAGTGAGGCCATGAATATGCAACTCTGATACAAGTGCTAATTTTCCACAAACCAATCAGTACTTTAAAAATACCTTTTAAAAATCCCCCTCTCCTTCCTATCAAATCCAGGTGAAACTGCTAGGAAGTTAGAAGCTGGAGGGACTGAAAAGAGAGTGAGGACAGGCAGGTGATAACCTCACCTCATCTCCATAACCTCAACAGTCTCTTACTTTTCTATAGTTTCATAGCATAATCAAATACATTAAACAGGTCAGCTGGTATGTTATCTAGCTGCATCTACAGAGTAATTCAGTTAGAAATACACTGAGATATTAATGTAAAGAGTCAAGCTGCTCCAGCAGTGAGCCAGGATATAAAAAGAAATCCTTTACTTTTTCTGTTCCAATTTAGATTTCTGCTCTACAGCCCCATGTCCTGGCACTGGACTCTCATCCAAAGACTCTTGGAATGCCAAATCTACTGTAACTTTTACTATTGTAAAGTTACTTTACCATAGTAACTTTTACTATTGTAAAACTTACACATCAAACATTTACTAAAAATCAAACCAGAAGATGTATGATTTAAAAAAAAGAAAGAAAAAAGCCAAAGACAGCTTGAGTTGAAAGAGTTTCTTTCCAAAGAGCTGAACAACCACCATAGAATCAAAAAACAAGGACCATAAAGGCATCGGAAATATTTGACACAGACTCTGTAACACAGGTAAACCTGTACACAGAATTAAATGCATGTAGGCTTAATAAACATTTAACTTAAGAAACATTTCACTTATACGAAAACTGAACTTTCAATAAGGGTTTAAAGATTATCTTTTCTCAAAAAAACCCCAAAACAACAAAAAAATTTCACATGTGTGTGAAAATATATACCTTCTTCCTCCAGTTATTATCCATGTTTTTAACATCTCATACTGTTAAGTTGCAGGAATGCCATACTCTCAGATGTAGGCAGAACAAAACAAGATTATTTTTTGTGAAAAGTCACCGAAAAGAACCATGGAGAGATTGAGATGAAAATATAAAGAAAAGTTGTTTCGATTTTAAGTTACAAATGTTGTAATGCTGATAAACAGAGCTTCAAAACAATTAAAATCTGTGACTTTAAACAAGCAAATTGTCATTGGAAAAGATCCCAAACAAAGTAAAATGGAAAAACACATTATTTGTGTCAAGAAAAAAAAAGATGAATTCCCACAAATAAGTGAATTCTGTTTAAATCTACTCTCAAATCAAATCTTTATTTTCCTTCATCAACCCTCACCCACGTCACATACTTGTTTCTTAATGCCACAGAAGTCCTTTACTGAAGTGCTTGAGCAATGGCTGACAAACAACTGCCCAGCCATCAATTCTCCAATTACCAAAGAAACTCTAGGGTTTGGGTACCTTCAACCAGTTAATGTATTTTGTATCCCTTTCCGTGTACGACATCGTAAGTACACAACTGAACAGTTCAAAAATGGGAGGCTGTATGAAGCTGAAGCACTATGCTACAAAATGGTGTTGAAACAGTATTCAAGATACACATTGATCTAGAAAAATTGTGCATCTCCTAAAAGCATTTGCAGGTATGCTGTCATACAGGAAATCTAATTCAAGTGTTATCTTCATTTACTTCTTCATTAACTTCCACAGTAAGCAGTTTTGTACTAAAAACGTTGAAGAGCAGGACAGGCTGAACAACACTACCATTTGTGCCCAGCTATACATAAAATAGCTTTATCGTGATGTGCAAGGCAAATGGCAATGTTACAAAGGATTTCCATATTCTCTCAGAAGCAGCTGAAACTTGACTGGTTAGGACAACACACAAACTATGAAACTGCTTTCAGTTTCCTCATGAAATAAATTTATGCTCAGCTGTGACAAATATAAAAGTAACGCCTTTATGAAGGTTTGGGGTTTGTTCTGTTTACTTTTTTAAACTGTTTTCTTGACTAAACCATCTCAAAATATATTACGATTCACAGAAAGCTGGGAACAGACACTCCCATGCAACATAAACTAGATAACACTGATAAGTAATCAGAAGCAAACAGCAGCAGCAGCTGTACTATCTTTTGAGCCTACCTGAGCTATGGAATTTCTAAGGATCATAAATCATTGCAGAAGTTAGTCACTGTGCTATTAAAGGTTTTGAGAACAAAGTTTGACACAGTCAGAGGTGAAAACATCTCAAGAAATCAATTTGAAAACAAGCATTTGTTTTCCCAACAGGAAGTGTCAAAATTACAAATGTCAAACAGCACTCAGTCATTATATTTATGTTAATTAAAGCCTTTCAAGGTAATCCCATAACAGAAAGCAAGTTAATGTCTACATTACAAAGGTAAAATGAAATATAAAGGGGTGACAGCTGAGTTACCTGATGTTATTTGCATTGGTGTGTAATGCTGATTGCTTACACAGTTTACTCAGAAAACTTTAGGACAAAGGCAAATTCAGTTCCCTTGCAGATACCTTGGACAGCTGAGTGTGCTTTACATTCCTTATTGGCTTCATATGCAGCAATAAGAGACTAAAAAATTGCTCACGTACCATAACACAAACCCCAGCTGCAAAGTTCTGCTAATAACTGCACTGTATCAGTCTCTAAACTAGTCCAGGAGAAACAAGAACTGAGATGAAATGTTCCTTAGAGTCTGGAACGATCAAACAGCAGCAAGAGTTAAAGAGTCTGGTCACTCACGGCAAGTAAGAAATCCCGTATGTCATTTACCAACAGCTTCTACAGAATTGAAACATGTCTTTTTAGAAGTCTCATCTGTGCTTGCTTTCACAGGCACAGGGCAACACAAAATAACAGAGTATTTGTGTAATTATGCTCCATCTTTCCTGAAATTATCAGATCAAATTATGTTCTCAAGCCCTGCTACAGATGTCAACAATTACAGACCTCCATCATGGGTCAGATGCAGTGCTAACAGTGTTAGCTACCTTATACACCCCCTGGGAGCTCCACAGTCTCCTTCTTTTACTCAAAGGCTCTGCCAATTTTACAACTGACTAGAAGCTTTGAAACAGAAATATTAACCAACTCCTCTTTGTTGCAGCAGTATAAATGCTGTTTTTAAGGCGCCTTTAAGTTCTATCCATTACCTATAGTCATATCCTACTTCTCTCTTGCATATTTCAAATACAATGGTCAAAGCTCCACCACTGTGGAACACTGAAGATCTGAGAATGTGCTTTTTCTTGCCCAATATGTTCTGAACATTTTAAATTCTTCAACTTTACCAGACACCTGCTAAACAGCAACTGCAAGGGACACAGATGGTTTCTTTGCAACCACTAGAGAGGTGAAGAATGAAAACAGCAAGAATGCAAGGGCAGCCTGGCCTCTCTCAGGAGCATCTATGAGGAGGAAAATCACAGATGTTCTCTAGTGGCTATGAATGTCTGAAAACGGCACTTGCATTTTAGTCAAATTTATTAGTCTAAATAAAGCTGAAAAAAGAAGGTACTAGGATACATTTCTAACTGTGGCACTGCTCTAAGCTGTGGTGGGGACCAGGAATAATCTTTTAGCTACCGCTTAGACTTTTTTCTCTTACAATTTAAGATGGACCAAAATCTACGAAGAAAGAAAGAGAGATTTCCTTCTGTGAGGTAAAACTGGGATTTACTAAAAGGTTATTGAGATATTAAAAATACACAACTAAAGAAAATTCTGGGTAAGCATAAAAAAGTTGGAATTCTTTATTTTACAGAGTAAAAAACCCAAAAACCATATAACCAGGACTTATTCCCACTAAGTACCATGGGAAATGTGAACCAAAAGGCAGACATGGGAACAGAAATCATTGCTTAGGCAAAAGGAACACAGGGGGAAAACTTATCGAAAATGACATGCTGAAAGAGATCCCTACTCCCAATGCAGGAAAGATACAGTCAAGTTTCACTGAAAGGGGATAAAGGAAGGCAAGTATCACAAGCTTCAATTTAAGGGCCTTAAAAAGTATCTCAATGACCCTATTGCTATCAAGTACAGTTTATTCTGCCAGTCCAAGTGGGGCATTATGGCAAGAACTATGTTATTTTTCATAGGAAATTGCTAACAGTTGCTTCTAACCGTTCATCTCTCAGTTGTGTCAATGATAATCTGATACAGGTTGGTTCCTGTGGCATTCAGAGAAGCAGCTATAATTGAACATTGCTTGTTACCAAAACCTGAGTTTTGTCAACATAAGAGCTTCCATTTCAGTTGGCACAGATTTCTACTAGTGCTTTCAAACATGTCTGGCACAGACAGCAGAGAAGGCAAGTCTGTTAGCAGTCACTGCTTCAGCAAGGTATCAGCAATGATCAGTAAAACCCTGCAGGAAGTCACTCAACGCATTTACAGTAGACTCTACACAGCACTTTCCTCAGATACTGAGTGCACAAATGCATGTAGAAATGGACTGATGTCCCTCCGGCTCTCTCCCAGCCCTCACCAGACTCATTATGCAGTTTTCAATAGCAGCACTCTCCCCTTCACTGCTCCAGGTCACTACTAAAGCAACATCAACCAGAAGAAAGCCATATAAAGTCAGCCTGTTTATGGAGAGACTATAAAAAAACCCACACGCAACGAAACTCACATTTTGCCAAATTTTTTTGCCACAAACAAAAAGTGTACTGGGGTACAGCACTGGTGTGGGTTTAGCAAACTGGGAAATTACAGTTCTCTGCCGCAGGAAGTTCAAGAGTCAACAGAATTTTTACATCCCTCTGATCAGCAGAAGTGAGTCCTGACTCTCTACGAACAAAGTGTAAAAGCTGTATATTAAAGATGATATCTTTCATTCATGTGACAGTAGGAGAGAAGTATGCTGAGGAAAGCCTGGACAGTCTCTCTTTCCATCCTCATCTGTGTTTCCCGATTCTCCTTCCCAAGTTTAAGAAAGACTAGAATAATTCAAGTCTGCAAGAGACTATGGGTAAACATAGTTTGAATTGTGGAATGACTTATTTTGTGGGTATTTTTGGTGGGGGAAGATCAGACACATAAGCATTTTTAATTTGTTAAAGTTATAACTTACACTACTCCTCATTATCCAGTCTGCCCTCTAACTTTGTAACTTCTGCAACTTCGTAAGTCCAAAATACTCATGTTAACGCTCCTACAGCTTATTCACCAACCAGTATTAGAACCAAAAAACATATATATGGTTATTATTGGAGAGAATTCTAGAATCTTAAAATACAAGAACCAGTCATTTGATATTTTCTTATAGTTAATTCCATAAACAAGTCTGAAGTTGAATATTAAAGTTTTCTGGGAGTGGTGGAGGGGTTTTTTGTTTTGTTTAGGGTATTTTTTTAAACTTCTGTGCCAAAAGGAAAACTGAAAATAATCCTTCCTAATGCAATGCCTCAATTTTAAACAAACGAAGGCAAGCATTAAAGGTCAGGTGTTCGTATCTGCTCCTAAAAGATTTGTGCTCCTGGAAAAGTCCAGGAAGTAAAATCTCACATGCTTCACTAGACTTATGAAGTCTTATGAAGCAGCTGTAATTAAGAAAGCACTTGTGACTAATTAATAAATTTTCTGAAGTTGTAACTTCTTTCATACTTAGTGCTGAATGCAAGCTGTAAACTTACACTTCTTTAATGGTTTTTAGAACTTAAAAAAAAATAAAAAACCAACAGAATTTGTTTCCTGAGTATTTCTGACTGCAAAACAATTTAAAAAAGAAGAAAATTCAAATGTACTTACTTTGATAGGAGCTGTTGAGAACTTGACTTTCCTGTCTGGCTCTGGATCTTCCTCTTCCGAAAGTCCAGGAAACTCCTCATATTCACTGTCATACATATAGTCCTCCTCTCCCTCCAAAATTTCTTTGCCTTCAGGCTCTTGGTTTTCCGGCTCTGTGTCCCTGTCCTCATCAAAAGCTGCATTCTCTATTCCAAAATCACTGAAGTCCTCGCTTTGCTTTTCCAATGCTTGCTCCGCTTCTTCAAAATCCTCTTCCTGCTCCAGAATATCCTGTACTCGTGTAACTGGATCATCTCTTACAGACATCCCATCTCTTTCTTCCTCCCAACTGGTCTTGATGCCATCCATAAACTCTTCTACCACTTCCAAGGCATCGTCGCTTCTCTTCCCTTCCTGTACGTGACATACGAGCTTCCGATTCTCTTGATCAAAGTCATCTTTCTCCAAACCTTCTTTTTCATGCCCTGAGGTTTCATCTTGTGCAAACAGCTCTCTGCAAGTCCCCTCTGTGGGAGAAACCCAGGAGCAAACACTATCCGATGTCTGCTGAGCCTCCTGAGCAGGCACACTGCCCGTATTCCACGGGCTTCTCTCCAGTACCAGTTGCTCTCTTTCATCTTTTCCAAGTGCCTCGCTTGGCTCATCTCTGGAGATCTCAGGCACTTTGGGGAATGCACCCTTCTCCAGGCATCCTTCAGCAACAGCAGATGAATTCAAACTCCGCTGGCTTCTCAAAGGGTCCTGATTTGGAGAACTATCATTTCTGGAAGTTTCTTTGGATTCTTCAGTATCACTGTCACCCAGAAAGCTTTCCAGCCTCCTAGAAATGGGCCCTGCATTCAGGAAGGAAGATTTGGAACCACTATTAGCATGTTGCTGCTTCAATTCCTCATTACTTTGATTTTCAACTTTCTCCAGTGCAACTGGAGGACTTGCTTCTGTGTTAAAACTGAAGTGGTCCACCACATTGCTGCAATCAGAAGCTGAACCATGTCTCCTCTTATCTTCACTTCTTTCACATTTGCTGGGGGAATATCTGTCCACTGAGCTCCGCTGCTTTATATTTCTCTCGAAGAGTTTCCTGGTCTCTGAAAATTTTTCTGCCAGGGCAACTTTGTCCAAGTCCACCTCATCGCTGCTACGGATGACTTTGTCAGCAGCAGAAGATACACACAATGAATCCACAGGACCGCCGCTGGGGCTGGTAGCTGTATTAAGAAGATTATTTTTTTGGACAATGCGAAAAGATGGACTTGCTGGAGAAGATCCAAACTCCACTGCCGTGGCCCGGCTGATTAATTTGGTCTCAGCAGGTGGACTGCTTTCACAAGAGGTTGCGGAGGAAGAACTTCCCATTTGCAGAAACATATTTTTGATCTTGTGTACTCTGTTACCATAAGTGGCAGCTCTGCCTCGACTATGTGGGTCACTTCCCCCTCCATTGGAAGAGGTGCTCAGCTTCTGATGCAAGCCTGTTTTGTTGGAAGTGTTATCAGGATTGTTTACACCATCAAAAGAGCATTTGATAGCATGGAAATCAGATTTGTAAGCATTTCGGTGTGGAGAAGCACTTCTTAAAGTCCTTTCCCCCTTGCCTTCGGTTTTCATCATTGTTGAAGAGAAAGCTCCCTCCACTCCTTAAGAAGAATGGGAAGAACGACTCCCTAGCACAAAGCGTCCAGCCTCCAACACCAGGCAGTGTAGATCCCACAGAAGATCCCAAAAGCAGCCTTTCACTCAGTCAGCCTCCCTCCTCGCATTGAAATGGAACGCAAAGGACTCTACGTGGAGAGAAAGAAATCAAAGCGCGTGAATGGCCACATCGGGTGTTATCCCCAGCGCGGATCGCGGTAACCGGAAAGCCATCTGCAGAGAGACAGAGAGTTTCCATTAACTCGGGGCCTCGCCGGTGTGTGACACGAATCCGAAACTCGGGGTGGGAACCGCAGCCCAAGACCTCCCTGCGGGATAAAGCCCATTGTGTCCGCCGGGACGCGCGGACCCAGCTGCTCCCCGGGCACCGACCTGGCGGCTCTGGCGGGGGATGCGGCGGG